>SEMN01000513.1:0-375651 GCA_005408345.1 Macquaria australasica | reverse complement strand
TTTCTTAATTGTAATGTTGCTCTTAGTGTTGTTTCTGTTGGCTTTAACATCAATGCCATTACCACAGCTATTGCTTTACATCCCTATGTGGAACTGTATTGTGCTGCTGTATGTTCTCTTTCCTCCTGCTCTCTCTCTCCCGCTCCCCCCCTTCCCCTTCAACCCAACCGGTCGAGGCAGATGACCGCCCACCTTGAGCCTGGTTCTGCTCGAGGTTTCTACCTGTTAAAAGGGAGTTTTTCCTTGCCACTGTCGCATAGTGCTTGCTCATGGTGGGAACTGTTGGGTCTCTGTAAATATAAAGAGTCGGTCTAGACCTGCTCTATTCGAAAAAGTGCCCTGAGATAACTTTGTTATGATATGGCGCTATATAAATAAAACTGAATTGAATTGAATTGAATCGAATCTAAACAGCAACAACAGGGAATGTAGCAGTAAACTGCATTTGGGTTGACAGCAGGATTCATCTCCCCACAGCAGTTAAAAGTGAGATATCCACAATACAGCTGTAGAGGACTGTTGGCCTCCACCCACACCTGCTTCACCTGCATTATTATCAGGGGGTGGAAGGTACAGAAAAACAAGAAAAATAAATTTGACCTCAACCACACCCAATGTAAACAACATTTTTGCCAACTGATATCTAAACACACAATTCTGACTCATAATATTGCTCAGCTTGCTACTATAACCATGGGTGTATTATGAGAACTGGGTACTCTGATCTCCAAAATGAAGCCCATTCATCTGAATGAACATAAGCTCAAAAAGCTTTCTCTCGTCCTGGTTTGCTTACATGTTGTTTTATTATAATTCTATTATTATATTTCTATGTCATTACCATTATCATTATTATGAGCAACAGCCCTGACATAGCTGAGCTACAGCTTCCGCAAACAGAAACTGGCCTTTGATCAAAAAGCTGCAGACAAGATGAAAGAGCTGTGAATTCAGTGGCAATACTTCAGAGAGCACCTGTCATCGCAGAGCAGCCTTTTGACAGCTTTTACCACATCTACATTTAAAGCTCTGCTGCTGTACATTGATGTGCACAGGGGACCAAGCTGCTCTAGAGTAAATTGTATACAATTATATCCTTTAGAGGAATGCATTGATTTCACATCATGCTTTAAGAGCCTCTCATTTCACAATTAACCACCATTAAACAGGAGTGTAATTTGGAGCCACTAAAGGCTAACACTGCACTATACACATGAAATGAGTGTCTCCACTTCCATGTGTGTAAAGTGTTGCAAATAGGGCTCTGCATGGGTGTCCAGTTGTGGCCCCCACCCCATACCTGCGTCTGCTTAAACACCTAACCTGTTTGGTTTGTTTTAAATTTAATTCTGGTGCTACTGTTAAATCCATCATCATGAACTATCAAGAAAGGGACCTCTATAAGTGATGTATGAATTTATACAGTATTATCTAATAACCATGGTAACATACTGCATGTACAAGCGCATGAGTGTTTCCCTGATCAGAGAGTGAAAAGGAGAGATGTGTTGAGGTTGTGTCCTACTCCATATATTTTATCAGATCCTCATTAAAAACACAAACGAACCTACAGTAACTACCTCCCTGTAATATTACAGTATTATAGTAGATGAGTGTCCTGTTTCTGCCTGTTTATCATTATTTGTGACATATGACGTTCAGTTGCAGCTTACACTACTAATGCTATCAGTTATTTGTTTTTGACATCTTGCCACACCAGAGAACATAAATGAATGCATAAGAAAAGTGCAGGATGTCAGTCACCAGTATCTGATGGCAACAATGAAACTGTTTGTTGTTGTACTGTTGGAATTAGTGTCATATTGGGAAAAAAACAGAGTCATGTTATAAGCAAACAACCAAAAGCATGTTAACTTTCTTTCATCTGGTAACTGCATATATATATGCATGCTTGTCAATATAAGGGTTTTTTTTCAAATATGAATATAAATGGTAAATGGACTTCACTTATATAGCGCTTTTCAATCTTATGCCTCTGAGACCCACGGGATCGTATACGATCCCAAAAATCACGTTGCCTTTAGAGCGTCATAACTCCGCAACAGTTTGAACTAGAGACATGCCATTTTTTCCTGTTAAACTAGAGAAACGGCGCTAACCGGTGAGCCCCTGGATGTCTATGTGAGCCATTTACTTTGTTTGTAAAACTATACGTAAAGTTGTAAATTATGTGGATAGTCTCCCCTTTTGCATCGTGCATTGCTTGTTCTACTTGAGTGTATATCGATCAATTCTCATCCACCATCTTTGTTGGTGACATACTAAAGTGTAAAGGTCACATTTCTGAATCGGACACTGCTATTGGCTCCAGTTGATGCACTTACAGCCAATAGGAGTGTCTGATTCAGAGGCCTGGCTGTGAGTTTGTTTTGAGTACCCAAACAGAGTTCAAAGCAGAGGAGAGAAGTTTGTCTAAGTTTATTGAAGTGACAGAAAAAGTACAGAGATATGGCAAGGAAGAAATTTAGTACAGCTAAAGTATTTGAGGCTTTGGAGCTGATTTTTCAAGCTGAAGATATTGAGGTAAATGCCGACGACTCTGCGCCTGAGCCATGCTATTCCAAGGACGAGAGGAATTTTGGCAATGGGATGAATCTGTAAGAGGACAAGTAAGTAATGCTATTATGAAATTATCCAAATTGTGATTGATTATGTAGGCTACAGAGTAGAGAAATGTAATTTTGGATTGCAGATCTATTGTTTTTGCACACTAGGACACCCTTTACCTACAAGCTATCCAGACAGACCTACAGTATATATAATGATAACACTGTGTGTGTTTTCCCTGTAAGCAATACTGATTATCATAGCATGGTAAAGTAAATGTATGTAAAATAAGCCACTGGGGAAGAGTGTTTTTTGAACAAGGCTTTGAGTAATTATTATTACCAAGTGAAAAGTTTTATTTATTTCCATATGTTATAGTGTGGATGCTGACAAGGTGGGCCACCAACACAGTGGAAGGAGGAGGAGAAGAGGACCCTGGCAATGCAATCACACACCCATTGCAATCTCTCCAACACAAGACCAGTCCAAAAAGGGGACTGCAGGACTAAGAAAGTGCATAATCTATAAGAAAATTACCCCATTTCTGGTGCAAGGCATGCCAGGTGCCCCTATGTGTGATTGTGGACAGGAACTGCCATGATGAGAAGGACTTTCAGTTGGCCTCAAAGAAGTTCTGGCAAACTGTTAGACAACTCAGGATGGGACCACAGGGCTTGGCTCGGGCTGTGTTCAGCCGGGGAGGAGAACTGCTGACCCTGACTGGGGATATTGTTGAGCGGTAGAAAGAGCACATTGAGGAACTCCTGAACCCGACCAACACGTCCTCTGTGGAAGCGGCAGAGTTTGAAGACTCGGGGGAAGCCTCACCCATATCCCTGGCAGAGGTCTCTGAGGTAGTCAAGAAGCTCCTCAGTGGCAAGGTGCTAGGTGTGGATGAGATTCGCCCTGAGATACTGAAGGCTCTGGACATGGTTGGGCTGTCTTGGCTGACACACCTCTTCAGTGTTGCGTTGAGGTTGGGGACAGTGCCTATGGAGTAGCAGACCAGGATGTTCATGGGAGTTTGCCCATTCAGTCTACATGTGTTTTGTGTACTTGGAGAAGGCGTCCCCCTGGGGGTCCTTTGGGGGGTACTGGATACAAGCCATCTGGTTCGTACAAGCTGTGTCCGTATTCTCGGCACAAAGTCAAACACATTTTCAGTGGGTCTTGGGTGCTGCCAGTGTTGTCCCTTGTCACCGATTCTGTTTGTGATATTCATGGACAGGATCCGGGGCAGGATCCGGGGGGAGAGTGTCCGGTTTGGGGACCTCAGAATTGTGTCTCTGCTCTTTGCAGATGATATGGTTCTGTTGGTTTCATTAGACTGTGACCTTCAGCACGCACTGGGGCAATTTGCAGCCGAGTGTGAAGTGGCCAGTGCAATTTCCCATAGACTGGAGTGAAAACAGAGACGTTGTCACGTCACGATCTTCTTCTCAATGAAACATCTTTGGTGAGACATTTCGAGTCTTTTGGCCAATCAGAATCAAGATAACTGCATCGTCTTATTTTCCATGGATGTATAATACACACTAAAAATGATTTGTTGATAGTCGTATTGACTATTGATGTCTGTAGAATATGTCACCAACGTGAAAAAAATTGAAAAATACTTTTTTTTAACTCCCCAGTTACAACTGAGCACAAGGCTCTTAACCTTTTCCTGTCTAAACTAAATATAAATGGAATGTATAATGAAATGAAACATTCTATTATTGATGGCCATTGTTAAAGACAAACTCAGTGTAGAAAGATGGAGCTGGCAGCAGCATCGCCGCAGCAGGAACGCTCCCTGTGTGGACACCACATGCCTGTGAGACACAGCAGTTCAGCGAGGCAGCAGTCGCGCTGCTCAGGTTGGCTGTGTGGCACAGCCATTAACGTTAGGTAACTAGTTGCTAAAGTAACGTTAACTTGCCAAATCAAGTTGACGTGTATTGTGATAAAAAAATGTCCTAACGTTACCCCATCAAATCTTTCCCAGCCTATTTATAATGGAAAGCTTGCCAGCTTGTTAGCACATCAGCTAAAGTTAACAAAGAAATAAACTCAATTTGGAAACAGCACTGGTTTCAATAAATGTGTTTTTTTGCCTTAAGTAAATGTTGTCTTTTCCCTTTATTTTCTTCTCAGAGTGCACCAGAATGCTTCATGTACATGTTAAAATCCCCCCTGACCCCCCTACAGGGGTTGACTTTACAAGCACGTCACCTTTTTCACCTCTTGTGAGTTTGCAGGTCTGATGAAAGGGCCTCGATATCTCACATTAGAAGCTCTTAATAATGCAGCTGGGGAGACGTCTCATGCGCGAACATGTCATCACAATTACACAATCTATTACTGTCTGCCCCTTTCATGAGCGTTAATGTATTAGCTGGGAAACTGTTGTGATGTACAGTATAGGACATCAGAGAATAAAGAGCTAAGTTTGGTGATGAATGGTAGAGCAGAGAAATGGGCAATAACCGCTACAGTACACCAGCAAGCATCAATACATACATGTTTACACATGAACACACATACAGAGCACACGGTCACTGGTTTGCATGTGGGGTGATTTATTGCCGCACAAACACACACACACATATAAAGGTACACATGCCTGCAAACATGCATCCAGGCAGGTACACACACACACACACACACACACACACACACACAATGTGCACATACGAATGTAGAGTGATTTATTACACTGGAAAACACCCATGTGATTTCCTATTTTTAGACTGAATTAGCTACAGGACACTTTAATTCAGATCTGTGCATGATATCAACCTACAAACCTACAACCTAAAAGTGTATATAAAGTGCAGTGTAAGGCATTGATTTACAAGGCCTTAAGGTGCGGCAACATTTATTTCCATTTGTTACTGTACTGTTTTAATATTGTTTCACAATATAACACAAGGTGACTGAATTACACTTTTATATTGTATTTTCTTTGCATAAGCAATAAACATCAAAATCACCATATTTAAAACCCCTTTTAAAAATGCAGTTATGCAGCAGCTGAGACTGGTGATGACAGCTCATGGTTGCTGGTTGTCATAGTAATGCAGCACCCGTTCCAATGTGACCTTTCCAGGTGCACAGCAGTCAGAAATAGTGACAGTCAGAGCAAGTGATTGAACATTTTTTTGCTGTAAGAAATGTTGATATGTGTCAGCTCTCAACAAAGTCTGAGACGACTGAACCTGAGCTGACCAAAATAACTAAAACTAGACTGTTAGGGAACAATCGTCGTCATGGTTAAATGAAACCAACGTTGACTGTAGGTAGAAAACAAGAAACAAACAGCCATCTCCCGTGTTAAAGTCTGATGTTTTGTTGACCCATCCATCCACCCCGACCTCCTCCCTCTGTGGATTTTCTGCCTCTATAATAACGTCACCTCACTTCCTCCTTTGTTCCCAACAGACAAGAGGGCTTTTTCACTTGAACATAAACAAATGTTTTGGGGCATTTGCTGAAAAGACTGATGCTGTAATTTTTATTGGACAGTCTTTGAATATTTCAAGCAACAAAGAGAGTCTTTTTGTGAATTCATGCGACGAAAGAAAAATCACAAGGAAGGGGTGCTGTGGTTTTAAAAAGTTTGGGAACCACTGGTTGGGCATGTACTACTGTTGGGTCTCTGTAAATATGGAGAGTCGGTCTAGACTTGCTCTGTTCGAAAAGGTGCCCTGAGATAACTTTGTTATGATATGGCGCTATATAAATAAAACTGAATTGAATTGAATTGAATTGGTCACCTACCTTTGCGCAGTGTTTATGATTATGACACCAGCCCAAGGAGCCATTATTCTGAAGAGGAGAATAAGAGGAAGACAAAGAGAGAAGCACAAATTAATAAGTCGGTCTAACTGGATTAAGTGCAGAGGAGTACATTTAAATGCCTAATTATAGGTTACAGTGCTGTCACAACTCAGAGGTAGGAGAGAGTTCATACTTTGTATAGCACAACTGTTAATTTTGTGTATAAATACAAATTACTCTTTTTTCACTTCAGTTTGTGGGACTTGATGTCCTTCATGGCTCCCTGCTGTGAGCCTGAGGCCGTTTGCTGAAAAATAATGAGTGCAGATCCAGGATCACTGGACAAGTCACATGAGATAGTAGTACAATAGATTTATTTTTTCAGTGTGACTCAAGAGGCAAACTGGTGTCTAAACAGCACTTTTGTTTTCTGATCTCTTGGATTTGTTGTAGTGTTAAAGGTGTTAAATAAACACAATACAGTGTATTCATAACCTAAACAAGAGTAAATCTATGACAAATATTAAAAACCATGCCATCTGTCACTTCCATTCATCTTGAACAGCTCAAGGGACAGTTACAGAAAACTCATCTATGTGTACATCCTCATTCCTAGCATATGTTGGACAGGATTGTCTTTCTTCACCCACACACCATTTCCCCCTTGTTAATGGTTATGGCTGGCATTTTTATTGTCAACATATCCCATGAAAAGACCAAAACTAACAATGTGTTAGTCTATCTTAGTACTTCCTGACTGTCTGTGGCTCTCAGCTCCAAGCCCATTTGTTCCTACTGAAGAAGTAACCCTAACCCTGTAGTTTTTACGTCACTCAAACAGGAGGAAATAGTGCATTTGTTCGGGACCATTTTTAGCAATGGATTAATCCACATTTGGTGCTCTAGTGAGTATTTCCAGTAGCAGGACAGTGACAGTGTATGTGGGACTGAGTCAAAATAAACTAAAGTGTATGTGTTCATTGTAATGAAGAAACATGTCACCCAGTGTAACAGTGTAGCTCACTGATGTATTTGTACAACAATGGAGGTGAAAGAGAAAGACACAGAAAAAAATATATATATTGGCCGATTCTGCAAAACCCTAGATTTATGTTCAGTAATAACATTTTTAAAATAATTTCTTTCTACAAGATCTGTGCATGGCTAATACAGTATTAAGGTTAAATTTGGATAAAGATTGTGGTTATGTTTTTCTTTTTAAAGCAAAAACATTAACTACACCTCTGTGACACAACACAAACTCTGGTCTCCAGCACCAAAGTCAGATGCACTATATGTCGATCCATCACCCTTGCCTTGGCGCTGAACGTTACAACTATTAACAATATTGTAAGAACCATAATCATAAATAAGCACTGAGGTTGATGCATCATGGGATTACAGACAGCTGTGAGCGTTTGTGGTTTTCTGACAGAGTTGAGCGCATGTAGACTTTCAAAGACTGACATTTGCTCTGTCAATAAATAAATACAGTGTGATTGATGGAGAGCTGAGTTAAATTGTCTCCTCTGGGGTTGGGGATTAGTAAAGTGAAGGTCGCTCTTCTCTCTGAACTTCCTCAAGACTAACTGAGCTGCAAATCATTACACTATGCTTCAATGGAGCTGCTAAGACAATATCGTGTTTGACCAGGCAGCTACCAGCAGTAGTAATAGTATGTAGGGATGTAGTGAATGACTGGGCGCTAATTGACATGGACTAATGGATCACAAAAACAGTCCAAATTAACCTAGGTGAGGGAAACAAGTAAACATCACTCTGCCTAATCCATTATGGCAACCCAATCTCCACAAGTGCCTGAGGCAAGGCTGGGTTATAACCAGGCATCTGATCAACTGCAAATTTAATTGGTAATGGTGATTGGAATGAATCATGAGGGCATTATTACTTATTATGTCCTGTCTTATAGGACCCTGTGTCAAATTTTTGTTTTAATACCTAATATTTCTGTTGATATTACAGTTGCATTGTGCATATTCTTAAATAAATATGCGTTAAAGCAAAATACCACAAACTAAAGGCAGGGGTATTCAAAACGAATTTGTTTTGTAGGTCCATGTCTGAAGGCCAGTGTTCATAGCTGTTCCAAATGGCCACACTCAAAGGTGGCATGAAAAAGACAGCAGTCATAGAGAGGGGTACACGTGATAACTGTAAAAATGCAAAAAAAATGATGACAGAGAGCTTGAGGGAGAAACCCCACCAACTTTCTCACCTCCAGTAAAGTGGCCGTAAATGTGTAATTGTTGGTTTTGGAAAGTTAGGGAAATTCTTGTATGCAGCCCCCCTGATTCTGACATCGGAAAGGTGTGGGGGGAGAGGGTTTCCCATGCTGTCTGACCATCCGACAAACACTTTGGTTGGATAGTGGTGGCATAGTGACACCTTAACTGGCACATCACAAACCAAGAGCAGGTAGTATTCCAGTTGATCTGATGGATACTTAATCCCAGGGTACACTGCACATAGATTGAGACTCAATACGGGTCCACAAATAATTTCTGTCCCAGGACTCCCTTTATATGTATGTCTCTTGAAAGGTGTTTCTAATATTCCCCCCCTGGGGTGGACAAAATATAACAAACACCTTTCAATATAATGCAGTCCAGTACAACACCACCACCCATTACAACCACAATAATAAACAGAGAGTAGAATTATCTACTTTCTGACATTGTCAACAAAAACTGAAAATGTATAAGCTTTGCAAAAGTAGAATTTATGGCAGAGCTGTTTTGGATTGATTTAGATTGTACAGGTGTACCTAATAAAGTGGCCAGAGAGTGCATGTTGGAGTGGTGAATCAAACATGGAAATACTATGGCCAATAGACATAGAAGAAATTGGGGCTTTAACCAGTGTTAATTCGTATCTGATTTTGATTTAGTTTTAGTTTGTCTTTTCGCTAAAATGTACATTAGTTTTAGTCACATTTAAGTAATTAGATTTTTGTTAGTTTTAGACTAATTTTAATCAACACAAACTAAAGAAATATAAGTCTAGTTTTTATCAGTTAAATGTGTCTAATTTTTGTCATGCATTTTTAATTTTTATGTCTTCTAAGCATTTTGAGGCTACAGCTGTTGCCATCTTGGTTGTGTACAGCTACCATAGTTACAGGTGTCATGCTTGTCTGTCACAAGGTTAGTGGAAAAGGCACCGTTTACTTGTTCACACCATGGAGGATAATGGATAATGTGTGCATAAAATATGAAATTTAAATATTAAATATGGAATACTAAATAAGGTGCAAATATTAAAGGTGAAGCCCATGGTTCACCACCAACCAGTTCATGTTTCTAACAGGTTTTCCCCACTCAGCGACATACCCGCTGCGAAACCATCTCTGATTATTGGCATTGAAACGTGAAGTTAGTGACACTGGGGACCATAGTCAAATGTATTCCTGGGGCCAGACTGGGCGACATTGAATCCTATTTAAAACTGCTGGCTAATTGTTATTCACACTGGTGGTAACCTCACCTGATTACAGCAAGCTGAGGTCACGAAAATGAATGTTGAGTAGGTGAGTACATATGCAAAGATAATGTCAGACTCTGTTTTCTCTGGGCCCCTGACAAATCTGACAAGTGATGACGTGTCAAGGTGGTGTCCAGCAAATGATGTGGGCTTTGTAGATAACTGGCGGACTTTCTGGAGAAAAACGCACAAAACGGGGTCTGAAAGAGGCATATGCCACTTCACACGTAAGAGTTGTGATCTATAAAAACAAACTTGACGGGAGAATGTGCGCACCTGAAGTAAACCCTGACCCATGCGAACGAACAGATGGTGAGGTCGTGAATTGAAGCCTGATTGTATAATGTTGACTCTTACATTTAATTTCACTTAATATCAAACGTTAATTATAGATTAACTTAACTGATAACTTAAAACAGCAGTGTTCTTGTGCTTGTAATGAGCCATAACTATTCTCTAAGCACCTTTCAGTTTGAAAAGATATGAGCCAACTCAAATCTTAAGTCCACTCAATATTTCATCAGCGCTTTCTCTCCATCACATTACCCACCCCCGGAGCGCAGAGGAGAGGGTATGAACTGTATGGTAACTAGCTGATAAAATTATCCTCGTTGGTTGTCAAAATCCACATCAAATAGCAGTAAAGAATTGCAGAACAGAGCGTCAATAGTTGTAAATAATGTCTTCTAATACTGTACATATCACCAAGTACGGTTTTAGTTGGTATAGGCTATAGTTTTTGTGTGTAAAATCGCTGCAGTGAACACAACTGTGCTGTCAGGCGCACAGAACACACTGGAAACACCAAGGTGGCTGCCTCGCAGTCTGCCTTCAACAGTCACCTCAACTGGCACATCTTCAACACCTGTTGTAGCGACTTCTCAAAACCACCATAAGCCGCTGAGAGGCTGAGGCAGGGAACAAGCAACACTTTTGTATGACGCGCCGTTTTAATGATCCAGTTCCACTCCTGAAGTTATGCGTTTTAGCCTTTTATTGTCCAACAGAAAGAAATCCAATACATGAAATGATATGTGCAAAAATGAACGTGGATGATGAAATTTGCAGTGCGATTTGCGGTCAACAGAAAATGTGAGAACCCTACTCACCCCCTCTCAGTCCCGCCATGCAGGTGAATAAATAGACAGTGATTATTGCCGGACCAAGCCACGTGACATCATGCCATACGTAATAGGTGAGATGAGCAATAAACAAATGATGTAAATATATATGGCTCCTATACCTGTGATTGTGTAAATTAGTAAAGTCTGGAAATAAAGCCAGTGACAGTGACCACAGCAGCAACGTGTTGCCACTCACTGCACTTCTTTTATTTGTGTCCATGCTGCTGTGGCCAGCATGAGATAATTCAAGCGCACGAGATACAATTCGTTCCCTCATCTTGGTTGTTTTGAGCGCATAAGATACAATTTGTTACCACGTTTTGGTTAAGATAAGTGTATATACAGAGAGCCAGCACAACAGACCTCTCTCTCTCTCTCTTTCTCTCTCTCGTTTACTGTCCCTTCACTTCCCTGTCGCCTAAACACAGCGGCGATATCCATTGTTCTGAAACAACAGTTAAGCAATAGTCACATGTATCTCAGCCAATATGTCATAGTCAGCCTCCCTGTAACTCCTCTCCTGCCAGATTTGTGTTTTTTCAGTGCTGTGTTTCATTTGTCCACCAGATGCCCTCAGACTTTCCCCTGCCATTCTAGGTCCTGCCACTCCCATCTGCCCTGCAATCACTTCATTCCCTTCACCTGGGCTTCCCAGCCCATCTTCCCACCTGCACCTCATTCACTCAGCAGTCACTCCCTACTTATACCGGTCCCCTTCCTTTGTTCTCTGTAGATTCATACTGTTTGTGGAGTGTTTGCCATATGCTTCATTTTCTCGGTCCTGTTTTGGATGTTTTCCCCAAGCTTCTGTTTCTTGTGCCTGAAACTGCCTGTTGCCTGTGGACCTGCCTGTTCCCTCTATCAGAGTGTAAGCTATTTTTTTGTTTAATAAATCTTTTAATCGTGTTTTCCTGCACTGTCTGCGTTTGGGTCCTTTTCCTGCAGCCACTCCCATGGCGTAACACAATAATTTTGTTTTTTGTTATTTTTCTATAGATGCATAAAGCTGAAACGGAGGGGGCAAAAATTACAACTGAGGGGACTAAACCCCCTTAAGACTCCTCGTGGCGCCTAGCCAGATTGCATCTCAATTGATAAATATGGGTTAGTTTACAAGATTACACACCGTTTCTCTGTTTGCTCTGTTTTATTTTCATCCGCCGATTCTGGAACCAGATCTTCACCTGCCGCTCCGTCAGGTTAAGCACGCACGCCACCTCATGCCGGCGGTCCTGTATGAGGTACATCCTTCTCCAGCTCGAGCGTCTGGTATTTGGTGTACGGGCACCGCTTCTTCCTGGAGGAGTGCGCGAGGCGCGCACGAGTTTGCCTCAGTCCGTTTTCTGACAACTTGCCAGACAATCATGGCTTATTCTAACCTTCTGCTATGAAGACATATTAGGGCTATTAAACAATGCAAATATTAGAGTAAAGGTCCACGGTTAATGCATGAACATGATTTAGAATGTAAGAGCAAACCCATAGACAATGGAGTTACTGAATGTTTTAGAAAATAAGCATACATAAATAGCTGGCAAATGGCTCTTTTTTTTAATTTAGGGGATGGCTAACGGTGTTGAATGAGTTGTGCGTCTAAACGCACGGTGGGTATACTTGGATTAAGATGTACCCAGTTGCATGTTTATAGCCCACGTAAGCGTTTAGTGTAGAATTAATCAATGTAACGAATTGTATCTTGTACGCACGCAATCGCATTTCGAGCGCTCGATGTAGTGAAACGTGGCCTCGAGAGATGTATATTTTCTCTCTATGGCTCCGTGGGCCACAGTATGTCTTTTCTTTATCTTCTCGGCTATCACTCATTTAGATGCACGTGATGCTTTGCATTGACCATTTATGGTTGAATGTGAGTAGAGGGCAGGATATGAGGGTGATCCACGTGCGTATATTTCCAGGTGGACTGATTTATAAAGGGAACACTGCCTGCAGGTGTGCATAAGTACTTTTTTTTTTTTTTAATAAATTTGATCTTTTTGGGGGCGCACGCCATTTTCGGCTTTTGTGTGCACGTACACTTTTAGAATGGATCCTATGCACTGTTTTATAAATGAGACCCCTGGTCTTATTAGGAGAGATGGCGTTCATTCCACTTTGGATGGAGAGGCTCTCATATCTAGAAATGTATTGGTGGACCAAAACCATGACAACCCAGATTTGCGACCAGGAGGCAGAGTTGCAGTCCTACACGCTTCTCTGGGTTTCCATTAGAACAGTTACCCACTCAAAACCCCATAGACGTGTCTGCCCTCCGACCACTTAAAATAATTAAATAAAAAGTAAAGTTATACTTACAATCTAATAAAGACTGCTTTAGTACAACAAAATAGAATTAAATGTTGACTCTTAAACATCTGTCATCTAAAGCTGTTCTAGTACACGATCTAATATCGATCATAATATTGATTTATTTTGTCTTACTGAAACCTGGCTGTGTCATGATGAATATGTTAGCCTAAATGAATCCACTCCCCCCAGTCACATTAATACTCACATTCCTCGAGGCTCAGGCCGAGGAGGTGGAGTTGCAGCCATCTTCGACTCAAGCCTATTAATTAAACCTAAATTAAATTATAACTCGTTCGAAAGCCTTGTTCTTAGCCTTTCACACCCAACCTGCAAAACACTACAGCCAATTCCATTTGTTAGTGTACCGAGCTCCTGGACCGTACTCTGAATTTTTATCTGTTTTTATCAGGTTTAGTCCTTAAAACAGTAATTATTGTAAGGGATTTTAATATTCATGTGTACGTTGAAAATGATGACAATTAATAAAATGAAAATGCATAACATACACACGTGCATTTGTGAAACACTGTGGAAGTGATGACTTGGGCGCTCCTGCAAATCTGGGGTTTCTTGCTCAACAACAGCTCTAACACAATAAATACCTGTAAACCTTGGCATGTTTCAGCTTTGGGCTTCCTGAATTATTCATACTATACAGTCATTGACTTGCACAAAAATGGTCACAGCTTTTTTCTGAGTGGACCAAAGCAATAATATATTGCAGCAACCGAGGCATATTGTTCCTGAGGACAGATTATCTATGACAGTGTAAAGGAGGGGAGGGACAACTGGACATCTACACTGACCCCATCAGTCAGTGTTGGAGGGAGGAGCCCAGTCATGGCCTGATTCCAACGCCACCCAACCCATCCCACCCACATCCGTGAGGTCAATACGAGCCAATTATTTGACATCAGTACTGCACAAAACTATCACTGACTCACTTCTCCTCAGTGTTGGTAATATCAAGACAGCACCATAGAGGCATTCATGATTTAGTCTGATTTCTCCTTTTTTGTAGACAGGACATCATTCTGTGCAGTTATCATTGGTCTAAGTGAGTGTACAGGGATGCTGCCCCATCAACTGGAAGCCTGGAGCAAAGAGGGGACTTGCTGCATTATCTGTGTGTGTGGGTGTAGTTAGTTACTGACAGAGGAGGGATCTGTATGAATGATATAATCAGGATAACAAGTCTTATGGTCTGCTCTGGTCCCTGTCTGTCAAAGTTTTAATATCTATATGAAACATGTGAGTGAGGTTGGGATTTTTTTTTTATTATTTAAGATAATTTCTTTATATGGCACTTTTTAAAACACACAATTACAAAGTATAAAATATATGCATACAAGTATACATGCATACCTACATACATACATGCATACATACATGTGCATGATGCATAGACAAAAATTAAAGCACACAACCAAAATTAAAAAAACTAAAGGCAAACAGAGGGTATTTATAAAAAGGCTAACCTACAGAAATGAGTTTTCAGCAGTCACTTAAAACAAACCACAGGTTCAGTAGCAGATCTGATGGAATGGGGAAGGCTGTTCCAAGGCTGTAGGAACGGGGAACAGAAAACGGGCCTTGATCAGATGATTGGAGTGGCTGACAGCTAGAACAGGGGCTCATCAACTCTGCTCAGTCTCCAGACAAGTATGAGGAAAACCATTTTAGTGCAGTACCAGAGATACCCACCCAGTTCAGTAATCTATCAATTAAAATGGCATGATCAATGTTGTCAAAGGCAGAAGAGTCAAGTAGAATTTAAAATGGAATATTCACCTCTATCTGCATGCATAAGAATGTCATTGGAGAAGCTGGTGAGCGACAACTTTTTCAAGAATTTTAGACATTTAAAGGATGTTTGGAAATGGGCCCATAGTTAACTAAATTGATGGTATATAAAGAGGTTTTTTTGAGGACAGGGAAGACACTGGCTGTCTTGAAATAGTCTGGTATGCAGAGAGAGGATTGATTGGAAATAGAGAGAAGACGGGGCAATAACTGGCATGACCTCTTTAAGAAATTTAATAGGAATTATATCAGCAGGACAATGGACGCATATGAGAAACTATAACTATAAGGTCTTGCAAATAGGGTTGAACTCAGACAGCAGAACAGGGCAGGTAACTCGATTAGAGTGATAAACTCCAAGATTGAAATTTGATCTGAGATCTTGCTCCATTAAAGATGCAAGACTGTATGGTTTATTTCTGAGAAGACAGCACTGTATAGCCGTGTCACAAATTACACGTTTGTGATCAGAAACTAATTCAGACATATGCATGGAGTTCAGAATCAGGCCAAGCGTAAAAACAAGATCAAAGGTGTGCCCACGGTTGTGTGTTGGGCCAGAAACATGTTGCATTAGGTTAAATGATTTTGCAGTGTTTAGAAATTCTGTGGCAAGGGAACATCTATGTGAATGTTAAAATCACAAATAATGATCTTGTCAAATTTGAGTTCAAAAGATAAAAGCAGATAGCAGAATCGTCAATACAATTTGTACAAGATCTAGGGTCAGTAGAGAACCATACAACACATTGGGGTGTCACACTCGATTTATAAAGTTAGTTGTTCAAAACTATAAAAAGCAGTAGTATATTGGACAGTTGAGGTGGTTATTATAAACCACTGCAATACCCCCACCATGGCAGAGATTCAAAAGTCAATTCAACAGTCCATTTGAGTAAAAGTGGATTAGCTTTAGCTTTTACGCACCTCAATTATGCCTATAGGTAAATAAAGTTTAAAAAATAAAGTAATTTATGAATATGTATTGATGTAAATATTTAATTTCAAATATTATTTAATTTCAGCCTTTCCAGATATTATTAGACTGACATTGTTTATATTTTGTGATATTTAGTATTCAAACCTCTGCCAAAACCCTGATTAAGTTCAGTGGCTCTTTAAAGCAGTGACTCCCCAGAGAAACACATTACTACCTTATGAAGGATTTAATTACAGACTACAATACAATTCTCCAAAAGGTGGTCTTAGCAAAATGGGGTGCAATCATTTGACAATTAAATCCTACATTGAAATTGTACAGTTAAATTACATTCTACAATCAAAAGATTACACATAATGGGTATTTTATAGGCTGATTCCTACTGGAATCAGCCTATAAAGGACTTGGATGGATGGCCTTTAGTATTTTAAATATCCTAAGGCTGAAATGAAAAAAAACAGATTAAGGGACCAGTGTTTTTGTGTGTTTTATCAAATTTACAATAGACTTTACATTGCTACTAAGTATGTTCCAAACACATATCACTGAGTTGTGCATTGTTTCCTTCAAGGCAGCCACTGGTTTCCATTCATTTTACTACAGTAAAGCACAGTAAACAGTGTCTGCTTTTAATTTACTTACAATGGCATTACCATTTTACAGTAAAACAATAACTAAAGGTCATATTTTTCATACAAAAGAATGGAAACCAATTTTTGTTGCCAATAAGGTAAAAATCATATCAAACGTCCCGAACTCTACGGGATATTATATTAAAAAAAACTTTACAATGAAGTGCACGTGATTTGTAATTAAATAAAAAGAAAAGGCGTCGGTACGTTCCTAAGGCTTTGCCAGCACTGATCATTTTTGTCTTCATTAACTTATTTGGTACTCAAACGTGGTGATTATTTTTATTTTCATTGCACTGAAATAAGTTCAGAGTTCGCTTCAAAACACAATTACTATGACTGAGCAAATCAATTGCCGAGTTGCTTTATTAGAAGGACAGCAGTTGAAACCCTGTGCGTTCCGGTGCCATATGAGCGTCTTTACCTGCTGCGGTGTCGAGAGCGCCGCTACGCTGTGCAAACTGAGGCACCGCGACGCACACCTCGCCCTGGAAACACTCTCCGACCAGGACTCATCATCGTCAGTATCATCGTGCTGCTTCCCGGCGCAGACACCGGAGCTGAAGAGGAAAATAATCCACAGAGACAGGCTCCTCATGACATCTCGGCTAGTGGCCATCATCTTCTTCCTCGTGTCCAGGAGTGGGGCTGTGAAACAAGTGGATGCAGTGGGGAGTAATCTGATGGAAATCCAGTTTAACTAGAATTATATAGCCAAGGGAGGAGCTATAAGATTTAGGCGTACACAGTTACAGTTAGGGTCAGGATGCTGAGAGGCTTCGGTTTTAATCCCAGTAGGCAGAGCTGTCAGTTCACTGAGCCCACAGCCTGTGTCAATGCACCTGATTTATAGCCAAAACTGCCCAATATATTGAAAGAAATATGATAAGTCCGCGATGACTGACAAGAATATTTGCTCAGTGTCATAAACTATAAGATGTGGATATAAAACTGTCAAATGTAATACAAAAGACCAGGGCCAGACCAAACCTTTTTGGAGCTCTATAAGGAGAATTTCATTAGGGACAATTTTGTTATTCAGTTCTTGAATAGTGCTGAATCCCTTAATCCATTAAAGCTGTTTTTTCTTTGATTTTTGAATCTATCTCATATTATTATGTATATTTTGTGTATCATGTTATAAAAGGATCAGTAAAACACATGTATGTTGCCCCAAATAGGAAATGTGTTCAAAATGACACACAGTTACATATGATTGCCCTGCCCTGTCCTAATTCACCTGATGCAATTTGTCTGTTGCACCTAATTTACAAACAAAAACATTTCAAGATTTTTTTTTTTTCCGGTATTTCTTCAGTTAGTTGCAGTTAGTTCAGTTAGACACATGCAGGCTAATTATCACGGATGATGAACACAATGTTATCTTTCCATATGAGATTGGGATTGTTGCCCAAAAGAACATTACAATAATTTTTGCATATTTGCTTATAAATCAGCTAAATGACTCAAACCAGGCTTATTTACACTGGTTAATCTTCATTTTACGGTGTTCAATTAAAGCAAAATCTGGTAACTTTTCCTTATTCATTTCATAACTTATACATTATCAGCCAGTGCTTCTTGTTTCATGAAAAAAAATGTTTTTGGTTCATCTTTCAGAGGGAAGGGAACCTTGACCACCTAGACTATTGATATAGGATGCTGCACCCATACCGTTCATCGTTACTGGACTGTGTTGGACTGAGGGCAGTACATCTAGGCCGCCACTGAACCTTCGCAGCCAAGACATTGATACTCTAGGCTACTTTTGTGCCATGCCAATCCAATTCCCATTAGAGTTAAAAAGACCCAGGGGCCTAGAGAAATTGTCCTGAAAGCTGCAAGGTGTGCTGAGGGTCAGGCATGGACATGCTTCTTGCCCTTCTAAGCTTATGCATGAGTTCCCATATCGCCAAAGATATCTTGCAGTCTGTCCCAGATACTTTGTTGATTGTCCGACTGACCAGTGACCTGACCACTGAAGATCAGTCCCTGTACATAACGATTATGTAACTGTGTAGACAGATTGCCTTAATGTTGTACAATAAAAAAAGTATGTCCTCACATTTGGCTGCCAATACTGTCAACACAGTTTTCTTGTGTAAATGGACTTCACTTATATAGCGTTTTTCAACCTTAATGGTTCCCAAAGCGCTTTACAGATTGGTCTCATGTGCACAGGAGGGGATCGAACCGCCAAACCTGGGTTTAATGGACGACCCGCTCTAACTCAAAGGTCCACTCACTAACATTCGGAGCTTTCAACCACATCTCATGGTTTTCTTCAGCAAATGGAGCTGGTTCAGGTATCATCATGTGACCTAAGTGTGTGATGGGATAACAGGTGGTTGTATATGAGGGAGATGGTAACCCCTGTCCCTGTTCAAAGATAGTCTCTGGTGTGAGATGTGATTGTCCTCCTTGATCTTTTTCGATGACCTTTGACCCCTTCCAGTTGATGATGTCAGTGGTTTTGGTCTGGCGTTCACAAATAGCTGATGTTATCTGTGTTCATTCAGTGTCTTGTCCAGTGTCCTTGCTCAAGTTCACTGCAGTATTTCTCTCAGGGTGTTCTGTCTTTAGGGTGTGCCAGCAGAGATCCTAAGGTGTGGAATGGTTTGTGGTAAGTGTCAACTCTTTGTGACTTGAAGAGTGTGACTTGGTTAGATGTTCTAACAGTGCCCCTACTCATCATTAATAGAGGAAAATAAGAACAACCCCAGGTTTCTGTTCAGCACTGTAGCCAAGTTAGTCACGGAGTTCCACAAGGTTCTGTGCTTGGACCAATTCTATTTACCTTGTATATGCTTCCTTTAGGCAATATTATTAGGAAGCACTCTATAAATTTTCATTGTTATGCAGATGATACCCAATTATATTTATCGATCAAGTAAGATGAAACCAATCAATTAGCTAAACTTCAAGCATGCCTTAAGGACATAAAAATCTGGATGACCTGCAATGTTCTGATGTTAAACTCGGACAAAGCCGAAGTTATTGTACTTGGCCCCAAACACCTTCGAAACACATTATCTAAAGATATAGTTTCTCTAGATGGTATTGCCCTGGCCTCCAGCGACACCGTAAGGAATCTTGGAGTTATCTTTGATCAGGATATGTCCTTTAACGCTCACATAAAACAAACTTCAAGAACTGCCTTTTTTCATTTACATAACATTGCAAAAATCAGGCACATCCTATCTCAAAAAGATGCAGAAAACTAGTCCATGCATTTGTTACATCTAGGCTGGATTACTGCAACTCTATATTATCAGGCTGCCCCAATAAGTCCCTTAAGACTCTCCAGCTGATTCAGAATGCTGCGGCACGTTTACTGACAAGAACCAGAAAAAGAGAACATATTTCTCCAATATTAGCTTCTCTACACTGGCTCCCTGTAAAATCCAGAATAGAATTTAAAATCCTTCTCCTCACCTTCAAAGCCCTAAATGGCCAGGCACCATCATATCTCAAAGAGCTCATAGTACCCTATTACTCCACTAGAGCACTGCGCTCCCAGAATGCAGGGTTCCTTGTGGTTCCTAGAGTCTCTAAAAGTAGAATGGGAGCCAGAGCCTTCAGCTATCAAGCTCCTCTCCTGTGGAACCAGATCCCAGTTTGTGTACGGGAGGCGGACAACCTCCTCACATTTAAGAGTAGGCTTAAGACTTTCCTCTTTGATAAAGCTTATAGTAGGGCTGACTCAGGTGACCCCTGAGCCACACCTTAGTTATGCTGCTATAGGCCTAGACTGCTGGGAGACTTCCTATGATGCACTGAGCTCCTCCCTCCTCCTCTTCCTCTCCATCTGTACGCCCTCATATCCCATCAATGCTTGTTATTAATTCAACTTCTTCCCGTAGTTGTGTGCTTTCTCTCCTCTCTCTCTCTCTCTCCTCTCTCTCCTTCTGTTGCTTTCTGCAGGTGTTTCTGCCTCCGGAGCTGTAGATTCTGGATCTATGCTTGCGAGCACCTGCTGCCCCCGTGCTCCTGCTCTGCACCCGCTGCTGCTATTGCTGTTGTTGCTCTTATTATTAGTATTACTATTATAATATTGCTCTTAGTATTATTCCTGTTGGTGTTAACATCAATACCATTACCACAACTATTGCTTTACATCCCTATGTGGAACTGTATTGTGCTGCTGTATGTTCTCTTTCCTCCTGCTCTCTCTCTCCCGCTCCCCCCCTCCCCTTTCAACCCAACCGGTCGAGGCAGATGACCGCCCACCTAGAGCCTGGTTCTGGCACTGTCGCATAGTGCTTGCTCATGGTGGGAACTGTTGGGTCTCTGTAAATATAAAGAGTCGGTCTAGACCTGCTCTACTCGAAAAAGTGCCATGAGATAACTTTGTTATGATGTGGCGCTATATAAATGAAACTGAATTGAATTAAATGTAAAGGAGTCCCACTGGTATGCTTCTGGTGGCCTCTGTTGATTTAGCAGTGTCTGCCTGGTCTTAAGTCAAGGTGGGATTCTCATCATCCACCTCTTGTACCTGTTGGCTTGGAGTGCCCCCAGACCTGCCCCCTTCACCTCCTCCTCTCTATCCTTCTCCTCACTGGCAAGATGTTCTGCTCTGTGTAGGAGTGTCATCTCCAAAGACCATGCATGAACTGAAGCAGAAGCTTTGATATTCCCCCACACGACCACCAAAGTTCCACACTTAGGTCACATGATGATACCTGAATCAGCTATGTTTGCTGATGAAGGCTGTTAGATGTGAGTGAAAGCTCCAAAAAAGTTGAGGCCTTTGAGATTAGATTATTTTGTAGAACATACTGTTCCCCAAGGTCAACAGTGAACTTCAGTGCTCACAGTTGTATTTTGGTAAATGAACATTTGGTAGTTGCAGAGCTAATCTTTATGGCTATTTGACATTTTTATTTCATTTTTAGGAAAATAAAGTGTTCTTTAAATTGGATATGACCATAGATTTGCTGTGTGATCATTTTGTTGAACACAATGTGTAAATATCATGAGCAATCTGAAGGAACCCATAATGGAAGTACAACCCATCATCATAAGAACATTCATGAGTGATAATATAGCAATATTTATTAATATTTCCTAAGCTTTTCTAGCATTCTTCCAGTTATTTTTTTATTTTATTTTTTTGTTTTTTTGTTTGTTTTTTTGCAGTTAGACCAAAAGTTGTAACACAGGGGCACTTCTCACACCTCTTGCTGTTTTAGAGAAAACATTTATGTTGGTGAATCTGTGATTTGAAAGACACAGGTGGAACTTTTTCCAAGCGAGTGAGTGTTTTGTCCTCAGTGCAACCAATTTCAGAGGGACACAGGCGATGTATTTTCCAGGGAATCCCAGCTGTAATGTTCACTGGTATCTGCAAAACAATAACATTTTTATGGACTCAATTAAAGTAACCACAACCATATCTCTCATGAGCAGTCAGGGCACTGCTGGTTTCCTTGCCCAGGGAAAGGAGAAAACATGACGTGTTGGAAACTCTGAAGATATCCTCCTCGGATTGTCGGTTCTCTCATGCCTGGCATAAGGGGGCCCCGCTTGCACTGCTGGAGTGTCCTGCAGCGTTAACGAGATGCCTATTTTTCCCAGCCGCATTGCATTTACAAACACACATACTGTGGTGCTCTCTCTCAGGTTTTATAGTACTGTGTCTTTGGCCTAATGAGCCTTTGCAGCTGAGAGTTTTTACCTCTCTGATTCAGAGATAGGTTCATTCATTACACCTCTACACATACAATCTCATAGACTAGAAGGCAATGAGGTGTTCTCAGAAGCCAACAGAATTTCATGTGTTTGACCGAACTGACTGAATCCTTCTCAGTATACCCACTGGAGAAATTGACATGGAGCCCACAACTAAATCTCTGAAGTGCTGACTGATTTGTTTTGCATCTGCTAGGGGTATTCCTAAAATGGGTGTTAATGAAGTGAGTGTCTCCAGATCTCTGTGGAGCTGATGCTCTGGTGGTCCACCCACAACAGGAAGGAGATAATCCCTGTGAGCTCCCTGCTGAGGGCTTGACTTCCTGAGAAAAACACACTGACACTGTAACTGACACATTAATGCACAGGCTTTATTTAATAGTGATTTGATTGGTGTTGACCCGTCAATTAGATAGATCTGGAGGGATAGAGCCCTATAAATAGAAGCCAATCAGAGATTGGCATAGACTGCATTGTTAGCAGAGAGACAACACAGGTATGGTAGTTCAAATATTCTTCAGCTAAGATGATCACTGGATGATAGGAAAGCCTGTGAACAGATCCCAGTGAAATCCTTGGATAATAGTTGAGAGGTGGAAGGTGTGATGACAAAACTTGTGCTAAAAACTTCATTAGGATTGGGGCCCCTTCCTCTTCACAGGAACTAATACAAATTAAGGGGGGAAAACTTGAATAGATCAGTGTAGAACCATGACAAATGCAGACTGCGAGCCCTCATGACCATAAAGAACTGAATGGTTTGGTTTATGTATGAAAATGATGTGAATCATAGGCTGTGGCCTAGAGGCTACTGTGTAATATAATTAAAGTATGTTACAGCCTGAACACGTACAATTTATCCGTCCAGTGTTGTTTTGATTGTGGTAACGGGTGAAATCTGAAATCTAAGCGTGCATGGGTACCTATGCTGGTACTGCAGTTAACCCCCTGCATCAAGTATAAACTCAGCTTTGTATTGGTTTCTCCTTTCAATTGTCACACATCAGTATATTTATTATTATTATTATTATTATTATTATTATTACTATTATGTCAGCTGTCAACTGTGAAAAAAACAAAGAATTCCAGTTGTTCACTTGAACTCACTTTTTTGACGACATTTTGGTCCTCAGATGTTGATTTGAAAAAACACCTGCACCATAAATATGGCCTGGGAAAAGTCCCTCCATGGCATCTGTACAAATTGAGCTCAATGAGCTCGATCTTCTACAGTAATTGTAAATGTAAAGGGTTAAAAAATGTATATACAGGAATTAAAACCACATAAGGGCATAAAAAGATGTTAAAAAGTCATTGGGACTATAGTATAGTTCATTATGTGACTATGGGACAGTTTGTTGCTAAAATAATAAGTTAAATAGGTTAAAATATAAAATGGACACCCATATATATATTTGTATTTTATTGTGTCTTAAATAGTGATTAAATGCCAGTTTCATTGTTACATATACTCAAACAAGCCACTAGATGGCGCATAGAGCTTGGAAGGAACTTAAAACCCCTTAGAGGCAAGCTCTAGAGGATAAGAGTGTTGTGAATCCTTGGCAATAACGAGAGTTGAGTGGTTTTGCAGAAATGTGTAGAGATGTAGCTGCCAAAATGTTAGTTACAGTAACCAAATGAGAACAAATTGTTTTCTTGTTGTTCTACTGGTCAATATATAATTGGAAAAGTGCAACTGAATAACAAGGACACGTATGGACATTCTTATTGTTTACTTCACGGTGCTTCAGTTTGCGATGGTTACTTGTGTATTTTCTAAAGATATTTTAATATCTCCTATACTTGAAAATACTGTAACTTACCTGATGCTACAATGAGCATTTTGTTGATTACCTCTGGAAGTCATTTGTATTTCCTATGTTCTGCAAGCAGAATAAATCCTGCAGTCGAGCTGAATGCAAGCTTAAGTTTTCTGCCCCTTTGTTTCTACATACAGCTGCATGTTTAAGAAAATTATGTTACTAAAACACAAGGCCTACACAAATCATACAAAGTAGCAGAATTGTATAATATTATGAAAACAGTTGGTTATTAGCATATGTTAAAAACAGTGGAAAACAGGCTTATATTGTCTAAAATCTCATTTTAACACACAATAGATGAAAATTGTGCGCAAATTTTCTATTTAAGCTTTTAATTTAGGTATTTCCATTTAAGCTTTTCCATTTCCCATTTTAAGATTCATATTTGATGTTTCCCTTTTATTATTTCTATTGCCATTTTCAATTTAATCTTTACAATTTGAGCTTTCAGTTTGAGCATTTCTATTTACGCTTTTGCATTTTAAATGTAACTTTTTTCATTATCATTTTACATTTTCTATTTGCTTTTTCAATTTTCAATTTTGGTCTTTTTTTCTTTTTGTGTCTTTTATAAACTTAACAGTGTTGTAGTGTATCTTGCCTGCTGTTTTCCCCAAGAGACCTGACAATGAAAAGTCATGGTGACTTGCCTTCCTCAGTGACTGAAACAGATGACTCCTCTCGATATTGTATTTCCTACAATGAAGTGTTACATGTTCGACTGTTTCTGGTTGGCTACAGTATGTGCATTTCCCGGCTGGCTGCTTGCCTATTTGATATAATGTATGATTGAGACCTGTATGACCTATTCGAGTGATTCTTCCCTTCGTTTCCAGCCCACCATCCTCCCAGCACCAACAAGTCTTTGTATATTATATAGATGTCTTCCAGTTTCCTTATCATGCCAATACTCCTGCCATACTGATTGTGCATATGTCCTAATGAATGTCTTAGCTTCAGCTTTGCTTAGTGGGACTTCTACATGCTGAATTCGGAGTGTTTGGCCAGAATATCCACCTGCTCATTTTCCTCCACACCAACATGAGCAGGAACCCAAAGGAAGCGAGTAGATTCCCTTAATTTCCATCCTGTACATTATAAGGAATATTTAATTTAGAATATCCGTTCTAAATGATAACCTGCCAGATCTTATGCTTGTTAATGCTGAGAAGCTGTCAGATGCAACAACGCTGTTCATTATTTCTTTCTCCTCTATCCACTGCAGGGCCAATAATATTGCCAATAGCTCTGTGGTATATACTGACAAATGGTCTGATACTCTTTTCTTAATATACAGTATGACTCACTCACCGGAATATATACTGCTGCACCTGCACGCCCTGTATCAGGATCTTTGGAGCCATCTGTGAATATCAACACTGAGTCTGAAAAATGTTGCTCAAAATAGTTCTGGACTATGCTCCATACTGGAAGTTGCTCTGACTTGTCCTTCAATTCTTGCTGTATGTTGAGGTCTACACTAAGCAAGGGGAATAACCAGGGAGGAATGGAAGAGATTGAAACTGTGGGGCTGTACTATAACTGATGTAATCCTATGTTTCCTGCCTTTGCATCCCCAATCCACCCAAAACTTGTGAAATTTGTTTCATTATATTCCAAACCACAGACCTGTAACCCTGAACGCACCATGACACACTGAAAGACAGCCTCCCTCATTTGCATAACGAAGAAATGTAAATAGACAAAGAAATGTAAAAAGGAATGCAAAGAAAAAAACAATATAGAAATAAGTTTGGGGAAATAAATGGGGGGGGGGGGCGCAAATTTATTTTTAATATTATTTTTGGTGCATTTAATGGCATATTCATTTATTTTTGATTATGGCAGTTTTGGTCCTCCATAGTATTCATAAAGTTTCCTAGTACAAAGAGTTGCTCCTAGTGACAAAATTCTCACAATAATGACGTTTTCTAAGAATTCCCCCTTACAGTTAAGACTAGATCCTGGTAAAGATAAAAGTTATTCACAAAGCATCTTAGCCCTTAAGAGAGCTCCTAAGGTGAAAACTGTTAGGAGTAGGGAGGAGGACTTTTAAGAGGCTTAAGAGTTTCATAAGCAGAGGAGAAAGTGACAGAAAGACAGAGGAAGGAGAAATATTCTCCAACGCTGAAAGACAAGTGAGTTAATGACATGCTACAGATTAGATGGTGCAGGAATAATGTTTGTGGTCAATCTCATTAGAGATGCGCTCACATCTCCACCCAACACAATAACGCTAGAAAGCCAGAAATGAAAGTGCTCACAACACGAAGATATTTGGCAACTTGAAAAATGCAACAGTGCAGCAGTGATGACTTATATAGACTCACTCGTTAATATCAATTGGATTAAGTACTAAAATGACCAGCATGGTAAATAAACGTAGGCAAATAAATATAACCACTATCAGCATGTGACTAGGCTACTGCACAAGTAGGCCTGTGTTTTCAAACATTTTTAAAGTATGGGTTACAATTTATTCAACAGATGTTCATTACATAAAATAGTATTCATAATTACACCATGCCTTAATAGAGACTAAATTATATGATTAGGTCTATCGATTTCACTATCCAATATGTACCCATTATAACTGAGTGCATTTTTCTTTCTTTTTTCTTTCTTTTTTGATCAACCAATCACACCTTTTAAAATAATCTGTCATACCTAGCAACAGGGTCTACCACACCTCCTCACTTAAGGTAAAAGTTTCTGTCCCTTCCTTGCTCAGAGCGCTCTGAGAATTTTCCTAAATCACTCCTAAACTAGGACTCCTTGCTAGAAATGTTTAGGCTAAGTTAGGAGCTCTCTGAGACTATTCTCAGTAATGTACAAAAGTCTAAATAGTTTAAAGAGTCACAGAAAGGGGCAAATGTCCATGTTCCCATTGAGGCCCTTGGGTGACATGGTGTTTAAAGTGTTTTTTTTCAAGTTTTTTAATGGCCTTTATACTGCTGGTATTTGGCTACAACCTTAGCACCTTTTGGACAAGAATAATAGAGGCGCCTCTGGAGTACTTTTCCCTACTTGATGACGGCCTACTGGCCTACGTGTAGGGACACATTATTAGTGTGTCTCCTCCCACAACTATTGTTCTCAGGGTGAGGGGAGTGGATTCACAGTGTGTTACCTGCCTTGATGTTGCTTTACACTACTAATTTCAGTGTTTTATGACTGCAGAGCTATATATATTATGTAGACACATAGTTGTACTTATTGTATATACAGTATGTGTGTGCACCTGAATACTTATATATTGACTTCTGTTAAATATGCTACTGCGATGTCATACTAGATACTTTACTCACGTGACCACGTCATGTGACGGGATCATGTGTACATTGCCACTTTAGTCTGATGAAGAGCAGCTGTCCTCGAAACGTAACTTTGGTGTAATAAGTTATGAATATTGGAGCCCTGCAGTGTGCGAGCCATTTTTTCGATAACCTCTACATGTAGAACATGTATCTGTTACAGACTGTCAGCTGAGTGCTGAGTGTCACCTCTCTGGACATGGAGCTCTCCTCTCCTGACCGCTTAGCCTACACAGCCTCTTCTCTGCTGTAGCTGCTGATTTAACACCTTTCTATTGTTCCATTCTCACACGGTTTATCAGGACTTTTTCATGTGACCTTTGCTACATTTCAAGTCCCATCTGTTACACAATAAAAACAAAGTACAAAACGTGATAAGAAAATAGGCTACTTAAGTACAAGTAAAATTACTGATGATAAAAATGTACACAAAAAATGACTTTGCTACAGTAATGAGAGTAAATGTATTATGTTACTTCTACCCCTGCAAAGGATGTTGAACATGTACCATTGCCAAGAGGGGGGACATAAAAAAATCTTTGTCAAAGAGAACTGTACTGGATTAATGTGGACTTTTAGGTATGAGCTTTTTTCTATAAATGGAGTTTACTGATGTCCGGATGTTGTTGGTACTGCACTTAATGATAGGTTCCCTAATGTTTCTGCAACATTTTATCCCCTTTCATTACTTCTGATATGTATTTACATTGTTTTATTTTCCTGATTACATCCTGTATTAACTTATCCTCAGTTTGTGTGATATGTTGCATCTTAGGAGTTTCCTATGTACTTGGACCTTGGAAACTACAATTGTGAACTACATTTCCCTATATTTGACGTCATAAGAGTTGAGAATCCCTTTTGTCAAGAATTTGCCCTGATGAAGAGGTTTTTGGTCAAAAGCTTGGCTTTATGATTAATGCTTGTGTGGGACTGAGGTGTGCAGAGCCTTCCTTGCATGGATTTGTATGTGTGTGTAACATGGACAGATAGATAAATCTGATGAGTGCTGATGCTTTTCTTTGTGTGTATTTATTGTGAAAGTCAAGTTGGTATAAAAATGTGAACTTTGCACAGTCATCACCTTAACAACAGTAAAACCCAAACTTTCATTCACCATTTGTTTATTGTTTGCACACATTGATATTACAGTATATTACCATTATATCATACATAGAAGACTAAGTTCCACAACATATCAAAAGTAAAGGATGCAAAAAGAGTTAAGAAAATAAGATCACTAAGTATCAACAAATCAGCATGGAAACCAAATAATTTCTCCCACAGAGAAATATTGTTCACTGTCACCATGACAACAGTTACAGTACAAAGATCCATAGATTAGACAGGGCTGTAATCGATCAGCAGAGTTGAGGAGAAACAGTGTTATAGAAATTAAATAAACAGAAATTGGTTGAAATTAATTACTGTAAAAATTAAAGATACCGTAAAAAACAAAAATGGCTGACATGTAGACAGATTATATAGTGGAGAGAATTTGGTTGTGCAACATTTATATACATTTGAAACAACAGCTGATCCTAGTTGGACAAGGATGGCAATAATTTGAATACATTTGTGAATTAGAAATTATTATTTGGTTGACTGGATATTGTCGAAATTCTGAACATATGTAGCCTTAAAATAACAAACCAACAAATTCTAATGTACTGGAGGAGGATTAGGGCCATGCTGAATTTTAAAAACTTCTGAGATTAATCTGAGAATTCTAAGATTTAAGACAGATAAATCCTTTACTTTTTCAAATCATATAAGTAAAAATTCCAATTTAAATCCTCATTTAAATCTAACAATTTGTATTTAATTTCAGAATTCAGATTTGAATGGATTTCATATTTATGAGGTTACATTTCTCAAGCCTGCGATCGTCCTTTACAGCTGAGCTGTGATCAACAAGTTTGGACGGGAGCTCCATTGTCCCCGTTTTGAACACTGTCTAACAGACAAAACACCAAAGCTTTGTTGAACGCACCTCGCGTCGTTTTAATCTATGGCAGAACGGGCACACTGGCACTTTGATGGCTAATCACATGATCACTTAGGGGAAACAAATAAGGCACGAGCATGCACACACACGCACACAAACATACACATACAAACATATTGCTGTTGTCAAATTTGAAAAATGTGCATCTCCAAGAGGTCGATTTTTCATGAGCTAAGAAAATCTGCTTTGGTTACTTATTTTTCTTGTTTTTTCAATGAGGTTTTGAATGTGTTTTGAGAAAATGGTTGGACAACTTTGTCAACGTATGTCAAACAATACAAATCACCAAAATTGGAGTTACCATGTTTTCACCTGACAACAATAATACGCACGCACGCACGCACACACCTCAACTGACAGGAGCCCTAGTTTTACATTTTTTAGCTATATATTTAAACCCCAGCAGTTAGACATATTGTGTCTTTTCAAATGTGCTGGGTCCAGCTGAGTTAGCATTCACACACAAACACACACCTACACGCGCCCATATAAACACCAATAGCATGTCAATTACCATGGCATTGGCATGACTGGGAGTTACAACAGGTAAACATTTGAGATTTTTTTGCTGTCAGCTTCAGTCAAACTAAATGTCTGATCTTTTGGTGCTTTTCAGTCACATCATATTAAGAATCATAGCAACATTACAACACTAATATTTACCTACTGCTAGTATTTTGGCCATTGACAAAATAAAAGACAACTGATTCAATAGCACAGTATGGCCAGGAGTCTTTACATAAACTGCATGATTACAGGAAGGAGCCACAACTGATCAGGGTCACGAAGGTCAAACAGGCAACTCTGTTTTGTTCCTGTGACTTGCAGCCAAAGTAATACATAACATATCATACCTGTTAACAACAAAAGTACACTGAGCTGCTTAACTAAAAATTATTTGCAGACTGCATAAATACTATTTGGCCTGGGAATCACAAGTGATCAATACATGAAAGAAAACGAGTGAACAATAAATGAAAAGAATAGTCCAACATGTTGGAAAATGTAGCGGGAAACTGCTAGACTCTGTAAGCTGATTCTATTTACACAGCTTTTCTCTTTTAGCCAAATTTTAACCCTAGTTCAGGATGCTGTTAGTGTGGGCAGATGATGTAGCTACATTGGGTCTACAAGGAGCTTTAACAGTGACACAAAACCTTCCACCAGCACTGGCCTACTTGCTGCCCAGAAAGCTGGCCTGTGTATCACTACTGTGCCTTAAGCAACTGGTGCCCAACCTTTTTCATCAAAGGTGGTCTGTCTAAGATAAGTCAGAATAAATAAACACAATTCTAGATAGAAATAATGTTTGTCTTCTTTTTTCCTGTCAGACTTCTCTTGCAACCCCCTGCGGATTCCCAACCCTACAGTTGGGAATCACTGCCTTAAACTACATTTTTACATACAAGCGTGCAGTAAATGCACTTATTAAGCAGAGGTGCGACAAATACATTGTTTAGCAAGTCACAAGTGAGTACCAAGTCTTGGCTTTGAAGTCTTGTCAAACCTGACAAAGTCCCAAGTCAAGTCAAAGTCTTTAACTTTTTGTTTTGAGTCCTAAACACACGTCATTATCTGTCTGTCTGCTGCTCTGCAATGACAAACTTCTTTCTCTTCTGCTCAAGCAACCTGATTGGCTTCTGTCCTATTGATTCAATGCATATCTGTTGGCAGGAAAATGAAGAGTTGATTGGCTGGCACTATTTCATCACATAATGTTTAATATTTTGGTTAAAAGGCTAAAGTCCAAGTCATGACTAAAAGTGGAGTCTTTTTTTATTTTGTCAAGTCCACACCTCGTCAATAAGGATCAGAGACTGATTTTTCTCTACCGGTAATTGAGGCAAATTAAATAACCTGATTCTAATCTTGTATCTGAATTACAGTAATTTAAAATGCTACACTACTAGAAATATTTAGCAGATTGCTAACAACTGAACTTTCAGCTAATTCAACTAGAATGACTTTGGCCATTTCTTTTTTCCCATTGCCACATTCTGTCCACAGTCCTGCTGATCCATGCCTGTAGTGTATTAAAGTGTATCTCTCTTAAATATGGTGGCTATGAATGAATGAACAATACTTTAATGACTGTTGCAAGTAGCCATGGTACTGTAGCAGAAGGATAATCCACTCTGGGTGGTTGTAAGAAATGTATGCACTCAGAGGTAATAAACCTCTGTGTGTTATTTTTTGATAAATGCACAGCTTGTTATGGATTATCCTTCACTAACAGACTGACCAGAGGACCTTGCACCATAAAGACAGGGCAGCCACCCAGAAACCATCATACAACTTGGTCAAACTCCATTAGTGGCACAGCATCAACCAAAATGTATGTAAACTAAAGATATAAATAAAACTCGCGTCACAACAGTATCAGTATTTTAACTTGTTTAAAGGGGTATTCTATGCTATATGTGGGAGGAATCAAAATAAATAAAAATAGCTGTTGCCTTCTGTAAAGGATTGGCCTAGTGGTGGAGGGAGAACACATGGAGGCAGGACTAATCTGCACCCGATGTACGTTTTACTTGTTTACACCATGCAAACGATCAGTTCAGGCTGGTTTTGGTGAAGTTGCCAAAAACACTATATAGAAAAATAATTAAAAAAAGAAAATAAACATATTATAACAACTTTTCAAAATAACACAAGGAAAGCCATCAGTCAACAAAAAGAACACCAAGGCTAGGCCCATGGCTATTGGGCAGCTAGCAGCATACTTCCAGCAGGTCTGCACCTCAACTGAACTGAAGGTCTTCATCAATTAAGACATCCAAATAACATTTCTATGTAAAAACAATAAAAATAATATGTAATCATTTTTCTAATTGTCCTAACGTAGAAATATTAACAATATAGGCTGTTTGGGGTACTTTTAAAAGACTATTCCCTGAAACAATGAAACCCCTTTCAGTACTCTACTCAACATGGTTCAGTCTGAATTCCCTCTACTATAAAGCCCATTGGACGCTCTTATTTCCTTTTTGGCAGTTTGGACCCATGACCAGCAGGTAATACAGATTGGAGCTCATGCAGCAAACATTTGATTAATTGAAGTTGAATATAACCAATAAATAATAATAATAATATTAACAATAATGACAGTATGCATACTGAAATGATCGGAAACAACTTTTGTTAGCAGGTTAGGATGCTATAACAACAACTGTGCTTACTATGCTAACATTACTTAGCCACAGAGGCCTGGGCTTCACAACTTAGCTACACAACTAGGACTACAGATCTTGTGCCGTCAGGATGGAATAAATAATACAACTGCAGAAACTCAAGATGTGTTTGGCCAGTGTGCAACCTACTCTTACAGGGCACAGGTTGGCACCATGACACAAACTGAGTGATCCAGAATGCACACAGATGTGATGCCACATGGCTTAAAGTGGTGGCCGGAACGAATGGCAACAAATTATAACTACCCAACACAACTCATACTACCACTGCCATGTCATCAGGCCCATGGGCCTCTCTCAAGACTCCTCACACAAACACACAACAACCAGGAGTACTAAAACTGCACTGGGCAACACTGGACGCGCAGCAGCTTAGGGGAATTGTTTCAAAATGCTTTAAACTTCAATACCCAGAAAGCCCTATGGGGTGAAGCCAGTAACATGTACACTGAATGCTACATTTGATTTTCATACCAAAGGATACTACATGGGCTAAAGATCTACTGTGTCCATCTTTTGCTGAACAGAACAAAGCGGTGACCCATGTTTTTTCACTTCCTGTAATGAACAGTGACCATAACACCAAATCTAGACTGTCTAAATAAGTAGGGATATGAAGACGCTGTAGCCCCATTCTGTGATGCACGCTGATTAAAGTGTCACATTTTTACATTAAAATCTTGCCAAGTCCATGTCACTAAACCCACACAGTGCATAGACAGCTGAAAGTCATGTCATACTCACCACTCTGCTGCTCTAACACAAATAATCCTTTCATTCAATAAGTCCAGCATTTCCACTTTGCCGTTTATCCCCATATAAGCCACCATCAATGAACCTCAATACTTCCTACACATTTTTCACATTAAAAGCCTACCAATACAAAAAACACCGGAAGACTTTTGTGCAAAAAGATTTCATTGATGGAGAAAAACGGCAAAGTGGAACGACTGGACTGTGCTGTTGTACTGATGGAATCAGTGCTGTGAAAATGTACATTATACTGAATTTATCAAGACAACAGGGAAACATGGAGAAAGTGTTGAGTTTGCATTAACTGGGAATGGGAAATTTATTGAGGCATTCAGGTAAATAAAGGCCCTGGGCACTAATTAAGAACTGACAGTAATGACATGCTGAACTGTTTGTGCATCTGCTTGTATTTTTTGTTGTACTACTGAATATTAGCCCTCCCTGTATGGAGTTGTGTCAGCTAATTATCCTGTACCATTAAAAACAAAAACAAAAAAAACAGCTACTCTGACGAGCTACGAAGAGACATGCCAAAATCACAAGTATTTTAGTCAATTATAATGTTGTGATGGGGGAAAATGTCTGGAAATCCCAAAATAACATTAATAATACAATATTAAAATCAAATATAGTAAGGAGAGAGCCATAAAGAATCATACAAACTATCAGGATATAGTACAGTATATTATAGAGCTAAACTGGGTCCAGGTCCAGCACTCATTTTATCCACATGCCCAGCAGTGTTTGGGTTCTTACTAACACTTAATGATCTGCTGGTAGAATCACACAGCTCCTATTCTACTGGTTACTTTAATTACAGCATTTCAGAGATTGTCCACAACGTTTGGTACCAAGTTCACCGTTTGTAAATTAACCTGAGACTTTCATGGAGACGCAAACTCACACCTCCATTCTCGTCATCTCTCCTCTCTTTAGTTTGGGATCCTAGAGGGGACGTTTGGTATCTGCACTGCCTCATTATCTGTAGTTATTATTCACTATGCATTATCACCCTGCTCTCTCTGTGTCTTTCTATGAAAGCTGGAGGCCAATGTTTTTTGTTTTTTTTTGGCACGGCACAGAAAATACCAGAGAGACAGACTGAGTACAGAACAGCACAGATATACAGAGAAAAACTGGGGACATCTAAGTCCAACTGCTATTAATATCCCCATAGAGATAAAAGATGATAGCCAGACTGTATTCAGGTAGGGCCTGAGACACATTTAAATACGGGTAGAAACACATGCAGTTTTTGAAGGGTTTTTTTGGGGTGTAATGGGGTGGTGGAAGAGTCAGAAATGTACTATGTGGTTGTGTGAGACTAACCCTACATTCACACTGGGACCAACGTAATCAATAAATATTTTACTTGAGTGCATTCATGTCCTAAAAGATACACTCCCTGGTTATGTTACAGCACTTTATAGTGCACTTGCCTGATAATCAAACTGAACTGCCAGTTGTTATTTCAGTAACAAGTGATGCTGACATTATTTGCAGTTGACATGAAAACTACGGTAGTGGTCGCTATGTAGGAATGTGTCAATTTAAAGGGTCACTGCACCAATTTTACACACGAAGTTCAGTTTACTCATAATAAAGTAACCCTGATGCATGTTACAAACTGGAGGTTTGGAGTTTTAAAGACTGGGTTTTCCATGCAGGGAGGGTCTGATGAAAGACTCTAATAAACTGCATTATGGGAAGTGTAGGATCCAGTGTTTTTGGAGATTAACCAAAGGGATATCTCCACCCCTCCTGCTTTCATTCTAACCACTGTTTTTTTTTATTTATTTTTTTATAAATCTTTCTCTTGTGAGTCGCCCGACTTTGTCTAAGTGCTGTTGGTAGAGAACTACCCTGATGAACTAAAGACTAAATGCTGTGGGGGGGGGGGGGGGGTCCTCAGTGGTGTTTCTGACTGGAAGAGAGACTACAGGGCAGGATTTAGGTAAAGACCAGATGCTGCTGGTCCAGCAGGATTCTGGTGAAGTTGTTGATTGGCCCAATGGCGCTGAGTGACATGGCGTTGTCCCGCCCCCAGAGCAGGTTAGGACCAAACACCACAGCCAGGTTACTGTTGGTCATCTTATTCACTTCACTGTTGGCTGATACCTACACACACACACACACACACACACACACACACACACACACACACACACACACACACACACACACACACACACACACACACACACACACACACACACAGGTTACTGTTGGTAACAGACTGATATAAAGGTTCTGGAAGGTAATTAGTGGGAAGTGTAATGTATCAGCTGTACCTGTGCCAGGAATGTGATGAGGTATCGCAGTGATGCATAGTTTTCCTCCGGCAGCGACTCTACCAGTGTCTTCATAACTGTCACCTGGCTGTCACTGGACACAGCTGGAACGCACCAAACACAAACACCATCATTTAGGATGTAGATGCAGTAGATGTAGTAGTCAAGCAGTACATTTACATGTGCACAAGAACCCAGGTTGCTGGGAGAAAACAGGTTATACACAGGAACATGGGTTTCCATGCACTGTAGTAATCTGCGTATACATGCGGCAGGTCAGTAATCAGATTTCAATTCAAATGTATTTAAGAGATACACGCCGTGACTTGTCTGTGTGTGTGTGTGTCTGTGTGTGTGTGTGGGAGCACAAGCTCTGTGGTGAGAGAGTGTGCAGTTTTTCCTTACAGCACCAATGTGTCTGAATTTTACAAAGACTCGACTGTTGGAAACTGATGTATCTAGACTTAACACCCCTTTCAAACACTCATTCATGAGTCAGCTGTCACTCTGGTTGTCTCCGCCAGCAAAAACTCCAGTCTACACTGTAGGTCATACACTTCACTGATAAACCACAACCAATTACACTGCATTACATCAATTACCAAATAAAAATGAAGTTTAAGTTTGACCTCTCCCTCTGTCCCACACTGCTCGCTTTCCCTTTCTCTCTATTGTTCTTGCATCCAACTCTGGTTGGAATGAGTGTCCTGAATGAGGGTCTGTTGAGCTACTATAGATAGATAGATAGACGGCCAACACAGAGTTGACCCACGTCACTGTGAGGGTCTGAATGGGGTATAAGAGTAAGGCTGAGCGTTAAAACGACCTCGATATGGGATCATGATAAAATTTATGTCGATAACGATGATAAACTTTGGACATTTTTTACTCGATATGGATAGATCTAACAGCAGAAACACACGCGACAAAAGCCAGTCAGTCTGCAGTTTTTGGCTTGCACATCAAAGTACACACCCATTCCCTACCGCAATCTTTTCCATCACCTGAAAAGGTACCATCCCAGCGACCACACCGAGAGTATGAAAATGCTAGTCCGCCCACAAGTTTTGTCCAACGCTGTAGTGGTTTTTCTGCTGTTGGGAGTGCTAGCGGGGCTGTACCAAAACAACAATCAATCCTGTTGTCTTTTGTGGCCATTGCCCCATATGAAATGAGATAACTATCCATATTGATCAATATTGAAAAAATTAGCGTGAACATAGTATATTTTGCCATATCGCCCAGCCTATTAGAGAGTCTACTTAGTTAATTTTTTAAAAATACAATAATATACAGTATGTATCACTGTGTGTAAAGATCACTTCTTTCATCCACCTGCTCAGCTGACACAGCAACACTTCCCCTGTCTGAAGTGACTTTATCCTGCACATGTGTGCATGTTAAAAGCTACACCAAGCATCCAGGAACAGGGCTGGGCTGTGAGGTGATTTGGCATAGTGGCCACATTCGAAACTGCGCGTCATGTGACACCTGCTGGCCCCAAAAACTTTTTCCCATACCCAATCAGCACAAAGGAAAAGGCTGTAACACCCCGAAATGTGTCTTTGTATTATCACAATTTGACCAGTTTTTAAGTCTCTGAGGCTCAGCCAGAGAAGGAGTTACGTGCATACATGACCAAGAAAATCCATTTTTCTCTAATCCCCTTCCCCAATAACAAAAACCAGGTTTCTACCTTGTGTACAAGGCGTTTAAGAAATTGGATTTCTGCAGAAAGGCCACTGTAACCCAGGTATTGAGGTGCATGTAAACATAGTGACTCCTCTTAAAGGTTGATTTTGATCAAATTTGTTGATGGAAACATGAAAAAGAAAAAGAATTGAAAAGCCAAAGTGCAATTATTTTAACAAAAAGTAAGAGGAATTACACTGATCCTAGATCTGCATCCTCACGGCTTCAGCAAAAGCATCGTTTGTAAACTGGATGTTTTTGATGACTGAGTAGTTTCCATCTAATTCTATTCCAGAGAAGAATGAGAGTTCTAGGAATTCTAATAATAAAGATAGTACTGATTGTTTGAGCATACAGGAGAAGTTGACAATGTCGTTGTAGAGCTGGTAGGTCAGCAGAGGCTCAGGCAGTTCCCTCAGGAATGTCTTCAGAATCACAGCAGCCAAGTGGACATCTTCTATCTCTCTGAAATTCACTGTCGCACCTACAAAACACACAAACACATGCACAATAAGAAACTCCATCCAAAAATAACTTTTTTATTTTCCATTATTATTATTATTATTTAATCCATCGTAACCATAAATCCAGTGTACTCATTTGTCAAGTTTCTTTGCAAATTCTTTCCTGTGAATACAATGTTGAATGTTTACAAGAAAAATTCAATTGATCAAATATGCACATGCACATGTGAGTAATCTGCTTTGATATGTAGTACACCACACATTCTTCTGCACAGAAATTCACCATCACCATCTCCATCAACACCTGCAATTGGATTGTAGTAGAGTTGTTGTATTAGAGACCATTAAGATCAAATTGTGGACTTGAAACTTGAATGAGACAAGTAATCAAGAAACGCACTATACAAAAACCATTATCAAACCAGTAATCATAATGGCCTACATATCACTGCTATGAGTCGTATAGTTTGGTCTATTATGGCTTGTGGGAAGAAGAGATTGGAGGGTCAGCACTGATGTAACACAGGGGTGACAGGTCGGACTATAGTCAATCAATAGTCATTGATGAAAAACACCTGGGAGTAGAGGAGTGAGTTCCAGCTTTAATGACCTCGTGTGACCCGCCCATTTTTTGTGTTTGATCCATTTCCAGTTTGTCTCTTACTGGCTATAGTAAATACAAGTAAAAAGTTGTGGTCCTGATTGGGTCACACAGCCTACTATACATTTCTCAAATACATCCACATTTATGAGGTCGTCATATGGCCTGACACTACCAAATCCACCACAAATATCAGATTAAAAAGACCATCTTATTTTCTGAATTAACTAGCTTACTGTGTGTTGCAGTAGCTGTTTCTAGGGTGGAAATTTTCTGATGCTAACTTATGAGTATGATGATGCAGGTTATTAAGTTAACATTATTTGCATTCTGCACAAATGATCACTAAATCAGATAATTTTTTAATTTGAGGGTCTTAAATCTGATTTATGAACATTAATTGAAATACATCTTTTCACCCAACCATGTAATATATAATTTATCTTGTATTAATAGTATCATGTGGAATAATTAGCTTGTTACACAATAATAAGGGTAACAAGCTGAACTGTGCAGTGTAGTAATGTAACTAACCAAATGAGTCTCCACTGAGAAATATTTTATAAGCACACGTTTTGAACGGCCACAACTTCGGTTATGATATCAAATTGTTATAAACACATAATAAAACACAAATACTAACACATTCTGACCAGTCACCATGACTATTATAACAGTAAGATGAGCAGCTGATCCCAGAGCTGTGCAAGGAGAACTGACCTAATAATCAGTGGATGTTTGTCAGACTGCTATAGAAGAAAGTCTTTTGTTTTCTTCCAGCTCTGTCAGCCATTCACGCAGTATCTTAGACACTAAAACTATTTGCTAAAATGTCGGCGTGACACATTCTCACTTTCTGTATAGACAGGAAGTTAAATGAAAACAACTGGGTTGGAGCACTACCTTGTTACTGAAACGCATAAGGTCAACAGACCAGTTTAAACAGGCCTGTTGATCCTACCTGAGTTGTATTTGAGCTGGACCTCCTTCACCAGAGTCACATTGGCAGACCGTCTGAAGATCCCCTCGATCTCCAAACCTGACACACACACGGTAAAGAACAACAAGGCAGTACTTACTGAGAGAACAATTTATTGAGCGAACAACAGTCAAAGTTCATTAGTGCATTATGTTTGCATTTCTTCCAGGACAAGAAAAGAGTTACCTTGCTCTGAAAGGAAGATAATGGTGTCTCTCATCACCACAGGAACTGTATCACCATCTGGACTCCTCTGTCTGAGCCTGACACACACACACACACACACACACACACACACACAAACACACACACAGTGTTATTATAATGTAGGTTAACTGGGGCTTTAATACAGTACCATCTCTAAGCTTCATTAAGGTCTTGTTCAGACTGCCAGCCCAAATCCGTTTTTTGGTATATCCAGATTGTATCCATATTTATTTTAGAAAGTGTGGACAGCAAAAATACACGCAAATCGGATCCAAGCCACATTTGGAGGTGGCTTGGATCCGATTTACATTCCAATTGGATTTCTACAGTTGTGTCTCAGTCCTGAGGCTCTGGCCGCTCTGCTTTTGAAGTATCTTTCACGTCACACAATGATGACATCAAATCCAGAGTGCAAAGTGCATCAGAGCGGCTGTATACCAGCCGCGACGGACGAGTTATGCACTTGACTGCGTCATTGTTTGGAGGCCAAGATGATGGATTTCCATTTCTCTTGCTTCCGCGTAGGAAAGCAGTGTCACCAGGCTACGCAGTTACTGATGCCTACGCCGTTACCACAGCAACCCATGCAGATAGGTTGGTGATGTCTGGACACACAAATCCGATCTGATCACTTGCAAGTAACAGTGCGGACAGTCTCTCTTAAAGGTCTGATTTGAAAAACAAATTTGATTTGCCTGCAGTTTGAACAAAGCCATAGAGCAAATGTTTCTATAAGCAGTGGTAAGAGAGCAATCTGCCGAAAACAGAAACGAAACAGACAGATCAGCAGAGATTTAGTGACTTACAATTCGAGTGGCACACCAAACACCTGGTTGGGGAGGGGAGGGCTGCGAGGAGGAGACATGGGAGGCTGGGTGGTTGGCTTCATAGACGCTCTCAACTTGTTGTCGTACCTGATGCAGAGACAATGTTAGATTATCAGCTGCTGTGGATTACAAAAGTTAACAAAGTTGTACATTAATTGTGCCTGAAGGAGAGTAAATATGTTTAGTTTTGGATGATTTCTGGGTGGAAAAGTATTATAACAGGATACAGAAGAGAAAACAGCAACAGTGACTGTAATACAACCAACAATTTGACCACCAAAACATGCAGGGTGTGCACAATGGCAACAGCAGGAAATCAAATGCAAATATCCATTGAGTATAATTTCAAATGGATTTTTAGAACCAAATCTGGATTCCGAAATCAGCTCTTACTCTTTGACACGCGCAGGGATGAGCAGCTGCTCACACTTCACCACATCCTCCAGCTCACTTAGATAGCTCACATAGTTGATCTTCCTGCCAAACTTAAAACTACAAAGAGAGAGAGATCTCAATGACAATGAAAAGTAACAGATTGTATTATGAGAAGGACCTGCAGCAGACTGAGATGCACAATATGTGACTGCATGTCACAAACTCAGGGACACATAATAAAACATCACTGAATATGACATAAATATCTTGACGTAGACTATCACACATACACACACAACACCATCAACACCCCCCCACGTGTACAAGTTTTCTGCTATTTTCTTGATTTTATGAATTGCTTTTTTATGTTTATTTTTCATCTCAATATTACCTGATGCTTTGGCAACATTGTCTTTGTTACACCAACATCAACACACACACACACACAGCTAAATGAGGTGTGCCGTGACCCTAAAAACACATGTTCCATAATTTTACATAAAATAAGAACCTGATGATTGGTTTGAAGAGGATCAGCAGAGTCTTGATGAACATGGTGGGATGGACGATATACAGAGCCTTGATGTTCTTCTTATACCTGAAAACACATACAGATGATAAGGATAAGATCTCTGGAGCAGCGCATGTGGTAGTGTGCCGTTATCTACATTTTTCCCTCTGGTGGAGCCTCCTTTCACTGAAGCATGCAGTGTTTTTCACTTTGACTTTAGGGAAAATCCACTGTACATCTCACTTTAAAACAACCATTGACAGTGTGCTTTTAATTTCTAGGTCAATTTTGCTGCTTGGTTGTGTTTTTTCTTTTATTTCCATACATAAGTACCACTCATTTAGCAAAAATGCAGGAGGACAGCAGATATTTCAGTTATCTAAAACATCACTAGTACATCTCAGTTTGTAGTGTCATTAACTCAAAATCAAATAGTAAGTTTTGCTTTATTCTAAAAGCATTTTGTACTGATGATAAACACTCCTACAGGGAGGATGTAGTGGACAACAGTCAAGGCAAAAGAAAATCATGGGTATATTGAATTGTTTTTTTTTTACATTAATAACTCATCCATATAAGAACACATGACTGTCGACATGATGTCCTTTATGTCAAGTGGGCTGATAGTGTTTTTCTCCACACAGAGAGAAAATTGTTCAGAGTCCCATAGAAGCTCAATTAGTCAGTCTTAGGGCCCTATTTTAATTGCGCAAGCGCATTGACAAGTACTAGGTAGTAGGTCTTGGGTGCACAGACTGTGTGTTTGTCTTCACTGCTATTTTGGTTCATGTGTGTGCAGCAGCACAAAGTGCAAAAGGGGTGGGCGAAGTGGACTATAGTTCGGAGGGTGTGGTGATTAATAAATACAGTCTCAGCCAGTCACATTACTGCTCTCATCACTCTGTAACAGCTGAGCCAATTACAGCGAGCTCAAAAAATTAAGAATAAATGTAGTGTTTGTTGTATAGGAGGCTGTGAGGCACAGGATTAATCAGCTCCTGTAATCTGATGCCTCTCGCAGGACAGGACGAATACCAAGTTATAACTGACCAGTCTGAGTGTGTGGTTGTTCTGCAGCAGCCTGGTGTCATTTGCATGTGATTTAATGAAAATAAATACCATGGATGGCCATGCGTTATGGCACTGCACTGCAGAGGCTGCAGAATTATCAACATACTGTATGTGGATTTAGTGAACTGAAGGAGAAGTTTTTCATACAGTATAAAGCAGCTGTGGACAGCATACAGTAAGAATTACTCATATTAATTAATAGATAAATCCAGACCACTTTACCGGCGTTCCTGCTTTAACCACATTAAATGTTAATTTGTGATGCCAATTTAAACAGATCTACTGGCTGTGGAGTTTTTTTAATATTTCAAACATTATTGCCACACATTTGCTCCAAGTATTGTGTTTGCTCGTTTACGAAATCACCACAGTGGCAGCAGAGTGACGTTGCTCCACAAACAGAAGTGGTTCTGAGACGTCTATTCCAATTTCCACCAAAATACCAGCAACTCTCTTTGCACCACGTCATCTGAATGAACCTCCCATCTGTTTGTTCCTCTACTCATGCCTGTGCACCGCGAGCTCTGCGCACCAAAGTACCACACAGAATGGCAAAGCCAACTTCATGGTTAGGAAATACAAAAATGGTCAGAGCAGCTTGCACCGGTCGTTGCACTGTCACAAAAATAGGGCCCATAGTGTTCATTTTAAACAGACCTAAGTGAAGAATTTAGGCCAGACTAAGACTTCAGTCAGTTATGATATGATGGTCAGTATGGCCCCTGCCTGTGCACATGCCCAGTGATGTTATTGCGCTTACTTTCTGTCAAACTCCCTGTATGCGTCTCGTAGCCAGCTGAGAGATGGTTTGTTTTCACTGGTCAGCCCATGGTGGAAATAGATCAGAGTGTAGTCACTTTCAACATACTGATCCAGTGTGCCTTTAAGATACCTGCAAAAAATAAAACAAATTCATTGTCATTTAAATAGATAAGTGTGTATATCCACTGGACTACGAAGTTATTGAAACACACACACACAAAAAAAACAACAACAAAAAAACAGGACCTCAAAGAAACATCTCCTGCTTCATAATGGATCATATGGATGTATCCTGGTGAGCCAGCAGCCAAAGACATAGACTGTAACTACTACTGTTTAGGAGGTGAAGTGAACCGGAAACAAAACAAGTCGCCTTGGCCATGTAACCCTTCTACAGGAGAATCATGGAGAATTAGTTTCTATTAACCAAGTCTGAATTGTTCTTTCATCTCAGCTAGTGTTGGCCATGTTTCATGCTGTCCGGAGACGAAGACAAATTAATGCGGAACGGTTCAGCAGGAACAGCTGATCAGTCATGTGAGTTAAATGTTTGCTAAGTCAGAACTTCTTAGGCAAAGGCATTTCCATATCCCATTTAATGCGTCGGCCTCAAAAATCTTTTTTGCGCAATTGAGGAAGGTTTATCAAATTTTGCCATTTCCATACAGCTTTTCTACTGCAATTTTCCATAATGCGCATAACAATAAGTTTATGGAAACATGACTAATGTAACCACAATAGCCCTGGTTTGATTCCAACCAAGGACCTTTACTGCTCATGACCTCCCTTTCCCTACTCAAATTCTCTGCCACTCTCTATAATAAATGCAGAAATGCCTTTGAAGAAAAGCAGAAGTGCAGAGAAAAGGGGAGGTGGATTATGACACAATGTACACATGGAGGTTGAATAAAAATGTGAACCCCTGCAAAAGACAGACTCATCAGACAGATGTTTCATTAAAAAAAAAATATATATATATATATATATATATCTTTCAAGGGTTTTGACTTCTCTGGTGCTCCTGCTCCTGTAATGATGCTAGTGGCTGGTAAATCACAAACATTCAGGACTCAATGAATCCAGCACAATCCTTCACAATGCTTTGCAGCTGCCTCTAAACACCACTTAGTTTCCCACTGGATGGCTTGTTACCATCCACAGAGCCATCAACACACAAGCAGGGACATTTACACAAGATAGTACGATGTATAGTGCTATGGCATGTGATAGAAATGTCATTTCAGTGTTTCATGACCCATTGTTAATCTCTCACTGAATGAAAGTATTATTGGTGCACACAGTTTCAAAGCTGTTCTTTGGAAGTGTATTAAGATAAATCTGTGGAAGTGTTCTGAAATGTATGAACGATGGCACTGAATCGGACTGACCTGATTTTTATTCCAATTCTATACTCGTTAAGTTAGTTATAAAACCAGTTGGTTGTGTGCAGGACATTAACAACAAGTTACAAATTACCGCTTATCCTCAGAGGCTCAGGGGGTAATGATGGCGCTAGATAAAAGGTTAGGCAGTAACTACAGCGCCTACTCAACTAAAGTGGACACTTCAGTAGCAGTTTGTTCTGCTTAGAAAATGATTGAGCACTATATGCCCCAAACTGGCCAAATTAACACTGTGCCAAGAATCAAACAACTAAATGACATTTATTCTACCCAAATCCGTGATATTCACTTTGATGGTCACCAACCATTGTGCAAAAATCATGCTCTGCTAGGGCTCAATCAGTGAATTTGCTCTCACCCAGGGACCTCAGCATAATTTAGCCTGAATAGGAACTAAAATGTGTAAATGTAAATATCCCACACTTAGATGAGGAACCAGTTTGGGGAGTGTTATACTATTCCAAATAAAGGAGAAAAAGCTGTCTCAATAAATCCTACTTCTCCTTAAATCATTAGTACTTACATCAGAAGCTTGTGATGGTCCAGTTCGTGCTGTGGAGGCATCCTGCAGGCATTAAACACTATCACCTTCCTGCCAAAGTTATCATCACCTACAGACAAACAGGCAGGGATTCAACATTTCCTATATTAAAATAGATTACTTTCACTGTATAAAACTGTTCTTAAAAAAACATGACAAGCAGTCTAAATTCTGCAAATGAACCTGCATTTTAGTTTCAGAGAGGAGACAAACAGAGGTTTGTAATTGGGGGACTGACCTGCCACTTCAATGATCTGATGCCTGGCGATGTCATAGAAGGGATGGTCCCAGGGCAGGTGGGGGGAGCCAGCGTCAAAGCGCTGGGAAATGTCTGTCTCTGAAACACACACACAATATAACTTTTTTTTTTGTTCATTTCTAAGTACTTCAAACTGTTTTTAAAGAAAGCAAATGAATTAGAGAATATAGTGTTTTTTACAACTATGTTAGAAAATATTTGGTTCTTTAATGAAACGTGAAAGATACAAGCTTGTGGACAAAATAACTTTGAGAGAGAAGTTAAAAGAGTAACTTGACAGCAGGCTAAAAGCAGTGTTTTGCTGCCCTTTCTAATTGAAAGTTTCATGCCTGTTTCACCTCTGACTACAGAGTGAAGCTGGGTGTGGTCAGAAATGTGCAATGTTGTACCTGAAACCACACCCAACAGTGACATCACAGGGTCCTGCAGTACACCTGTACATCACTGCAGCCAGGTGAGAGGTTAACTCACAGGAGATCAGCAAAGGCAACATTTTCAGAGGGTGTTCAGTTACTCTTTAACTTTTGGCATTTCAGCTACAAAATCCAATCACAGAGCTTAAAACTCTGTTACATGCGCCGCTAACGGCAGGAAAAAGCTGGTGAGAAAACTGACAGAACAATCTGCAGCTTAAATCAATTTACTTTTGGATTTGATGTCAATTTTTGACGAATTCAGTGCAGTGTTTTGCTCACAAATTCAACAACAGAACGTTTTGAATTCGTTACCACTCTGACTGGCTTTTTGGATCCGTCCTACATGCCAAAATGAAAATGAAAATATGCTTTCTCAGAAACTAAGTTGAAATATTTAGTGGGGGTCATGACATTAACCTATATGATCGTTACATTATCCGGGAGAGCCTCATGTTTCTATGTTCATTAACATTGAAGATATGGTTTGAAGAAACATTTGAAATGGAAATACCCCTCCCATTTCGCAATTCTATAGCAATGATTGGGCAAGCCTGAACCTCCCTATTTTCATTTTCTCTCTCTATAGCGCTGTTTTTGGATTCTGATGCTTATTGTTCCAAATTAATGAGGTAATTAGTTACCACGTTATAGAAGATGCCCGGCACACACTAAAACACATACATAACTCTAGGCAAGACATTCGTGACCACAGAACTGATTCTTCCCTCTAACAAGAGTGAGAGCATGTTCCAGCATTCCAAGTGTTTCCAAGGAGCACTAAGCTCATAGATCTATGTTTGGAATACACGCTACTACACGAGACATAATCCTGTAATAAATTCAAACTCTCTTGTAAAACATACTGAGCCTCTCCACAGATAACTCCAACACAGGTATGTACATTGAATTACTGACCTGGCATTAATTATTAACTGACCCCGATTTAACAACTGCCGACCCCTACGTGAAAGGAAGGTTTAGATTTTGTGAATAAAATAATTATAGGCAAGTTCTACACAGAACCTTTTCAAACAGTAACATTTGAATGTTAGGTTACACAGTATTTAGTGATTGGCTATATTTAGTTTGTTCTTGCTGGCTACTGTACAACGACATCTTCCTTTATATTTTTTGTTTCTCCAAATCAGTCTGAATCAAGCCAGCAGGTTTTGCTTGGTCCTTTATATGTGTGAGTGTGTGTGTGTGTGCTCTTGAACTTCTACTGTATATTTGAAAGCTTTAGACCTTGAACATTTTTGGAATGTGAGGAACGTTTGTGGTTTGAGACTTGATTTTAGGATTAAGGTTAGACATGAAGTTGTGATTACATTATGTCAATAAGACAAGAGTAAGTGTTGGGGAGAGGCGTCCTCACAAGTCTAGATGTACAAATGTGTGATTTTTTTTGTCCGAGTGTGTACTTATAAATCCCTCTTACCTGACTTGCTAAGAGTAGACTCATCAGCGGGCCACTGCTGGTCCTCTATCGTGGCCAGCTTCAGCTGTCCTAACTGTGCGGTCGCATGGTCTTCACCCAAATCTACCAGCAGCTCTGAAGACATCACACACACTGGAGAACGGCGCTACACGCACCCACTCACAAAAAAACTGCAAAATGATGTCTCAGATACACACACACTCACTGCCACACACACAAAGCTGGGACTTCCACAGAGTAGCAGCCAGAGTCCTGCAAGAGACGGAGACACCTCAGGTCATCTGGGTTTGAAAACAATTCAACGTACTGCTGAAACCATTGACAGATCATTAAACGACAATTATTTTTATAATTTATTAGAGAAAACTGGTTCCAGCTTCTCAAATGTCAGGATTAGCTTTGCGGTTTCATATCACTGCACAGTAAATTGAATATCTTAGGGTTTTGGACTATTAGTGGGAGAAAACAAGAATTTAACAATGTCATCTGGAACTCTGACATTTTAAAGACAAAACAAATAATCTATTAATTGAGGCCTATATTAAAGGATGATCCTGGCATTACTTTATCTTTTTATTTAAAATCCCATAAAGTCTGAAACCAATATGAATTTATCCCATAACAAATACTGTGTGTACTTTTAATACTTTTTACGAGGAAGTAACGTTCTGTGAATCACGTCTGAGCTGACAACTGTGCATTCAGTCACCAGTGAGGAGCTCCACTGCCAAGAGCTACTGATTCAGTCAGTGACAATGGTGATTCAGTATAATCAGCTCAATTTGAAGATTCAGTGTTTGAAGATTTGTTTGTACATGTACTGAACACCTCTAGTATCCAGTCAGAACCTTGACATATCATGTTGTACATGTTGTGTCATGTAATACTGCACTGCATGTTGACTTAAATAATTTATTAAGATTTATTGAGCAGACAGCACACTGACAGTACCTCTGGATCCTCCTGTTGAGCCACTACTAAAAAGAACAGTCCTAGAATAGCAGAGGAATGTGAGAGAGCTGCATACCCCTCCCTAAGTGAACACTTCCCTCAGCAAAATAAGCTGCTGAATATGTTACATAAACACAAAGCGTGTTCAAATTTGTCAGTCAGATAAAGCTGAAAAGAGAGACAGGGAGAGAGAGCAGGAGATGAGACATTCGAAACACCAGGAAATAACCTGTGTATTTATGAGACTAACTAGCTTAATGGTTTACAGCAAAGAAAAAGGCACCACTAACGACAGAGTGAGGGCCGTGTTATGCTTAAACAGAGATAGTTTGTATGATGTGTTGTCTGACCTTGTTGAAAATTTGTTCCGAAGGGCCACGCTCAAAGGTGGAGTGAAAAGACCGTCATAGAGAGGGGGGAGATGCAATATCATTTAAATATGGAGATAACAGCACATTTACAGACAGTCTCTCCTGGAAGACATTCGTTTCCTTCAGTTGTTCACGTGAAAAGTGACAGAAATAGTTGTGTAACAAATAAAAAAGAGAGCTGAGAGAGAAGCTCCAACACTGGCTCCTTTTTCACCTCAGCGCAGCTGGCCAATCGTGGCGTGAAGTGGGTGTGAATGTCTGATCGTCAGTTTTGGAAGGTTACAGAAATGGTCTGACACAGCCACCTCCCCTATCTGATGTTGGACAGATGTGGGGGAAGAGAATTTCTGAAGCTATCACACCATTCGACAAGCAGTTCTAATGAAGCACACTGGCAGCTTAAAGACAACACACAGTATGTACACTCTACTAACTAGGTTCACTTCCACCTTTTTAGCCTCTAATGGCAGTAATCATGTTTACATGATGTCATTAAAGCCATTATGTGAAGAATTTGAAAATGTCTTACTTTGGTACCCCTCAGTTAGCAGCACCACTGTGATACTGTGGCAGACAGCATTGTGTGCCACTTTCACCCAGGACTGACATGTACCCATATACTGCAAATATATATACTATTGAACTGATCATTGTGGTGTGGATTCTCATGATTAGCTGCATACTCATTTTTTATCTGTTTTCTGTGTCAAACACTGACTTTATTTACAAGGTCAGTTCATCCAAAACACTACTGTCTCACTCTGTATGGTAAGATAGCGCTGAGGTAAGGGAGAAAATACCTTTTCTTTTCATTTAGGTAAACTGACCCTTGAAGGACTTAGTTATAACTCCACCTTTCAGGTATGATACTGTAAAGGATTAGCCTGATACCAGACTGCTGGTTCACCGCACCAGAAAAAACTCCACATAAATGTCGACAAGCGTGGATGACGACACAGCTGTACAGGGTGTTATAAGTCAATTTACAGAAATAGCAACACTTTAACTGGCTTTTTTTTTTGACTGAAGTGAAAAACTCTCCAAGTGAAATGATGTTGGTGGGACAAATGCATCACTTGCTACTGATTGGGTAGGGAAAAAATAACCCCCATTGATAGAGTAAATAATGACGTTACAACAGTCTTATCAGGCTAGTGAAGGACTGTCGTTGATAGGAAAGCACCAAGGTTGTCACCAAAATTTCCTGTACAGCAATAATATAATGTTTATATTGAGCTATGTCTACATTTCTTTACTTGTGGTGTTGGCTGACAGGAGAATCTGACTGTGCAGGCACAGTGAAACTATACATCTGAGTGAGGGATGATAATACAGCCCTCTCTGTTGTAGCTCTCCTCTGTTGTGTAGACTGCTGAGATGACTATGAATGCTGAATGCTATGTGGTAGCCTCCAAATACTCCCTCCAGCAGCTCCAGTAACAAAGCGTAGAACTCAGTGAGCTTGAGCCAATAACATAATCTGCTTCAAATTAATGACTACGTGTCTCTTCCTCTTCTCGCATATTAACTCTCTCTCCCCGTTTTCTATACTCACACTTCCCCTATTTTCGCCCCACCCCCACTTATTTACTCACACACACAGGGTCTCTGTTCTCTCTCTACTATGTGATGTTATGCTGGCTGACAGCATGTTGCTTTAAATAAATATCGCTACTAACCAACAGACACAGTCAACCTATTGCTGCTGACCAACCAGCACACAGTGGGCCTGTTTTTCAGTAACCAAGAAGGTGTCAGGGAGGACTCTGGGTAGGATTTTGGATGATGTGGACAGTAACAGGCTCCTCTTTTCTTGCTGTGTTCCTGAACACAACCCCATTGTGCTCATATTTCAGGTCAGCCAGTATCGGTCACATCAGGAGGCCAAGGACACCACCGACTATGAGGTCATCTGTAGACATGATTTAGCTCCACGCTTAATGTTCAAAACTGAAACAAGTAGGAACCAGCATCACATGTGGAACGCACATACTTGCAGACTCTCTTTGAGATTAGCACAAAATTCTCCTCTGTGGTCCCCCTCTCTCCCTAGCTAGCTAGATAAAGTAACCGTAGCGTCGGTGGACAGCAAGGGTCAATCAAATAATTGCAATAGTTATTGATGGCCATACATTGCATGCCGCCACCAGTGTCCAGGGTCCATGCAAAACAAAATGTGGTCAATCAACTTATGTGTTGCAGTGAGGAGAGATTTCAGTAACCTGCCAGTGGCGGCTGACCTCATTTATTTTATTCACCAACGAAGGTTTTTACTCACATTCTGAAGTAATTAGTTGATCGGCAGAAAGTGTGGCAAATAATCTTAGTTAAAAAAGCAACATGCCAGCTGTTTCAGACATTTCATCTACATCTCATGGTCTTCATCAGAGAATGGAGCTGGCTGAGGTGTCATCATGTGACCAAAGTTTGGAGCTTAGGTCATGTGATAACAAGTGGTCGTATATGGGGGTAGACAACATCAGCTGTCTGTGAATACCAGACCAAAACTGCTCACAGCATCCACTGGGAAGAGGTCATACATTGACCAGGAGTCAGTGGACAACTGGAGAAAGATCAAGGAGGACATTCACATCTGACAACAGACAGCATCTCTGAACATCTTTCCCCATATACAACCACCTGTTATCATGAGACTGAAGATCCAAACTGAGGCTACACTAAGCGCCCTATTTTTCAAACCACAGTTTTCGTGTGAAAATGACTTGCGTCCATGTTAACATTTCACGGCCTCAGTGAACAATAAAAGACCTGGCTGAATCTCTTCTTCAACAAAACCACATCACAGCCAACATCGCCCTTGCTGGAGAGACTTACATAATCATTTTTTAAAACTTCTGTTTTCCTGTTCCTGCTACCAGTGAGAGGAAATGCACTGCAGTTATTACATCATTTCACTTCCTGCATGTCTTTATGGTGTTGCTGCTTCAATATGCAGGATGCCACTGGATCTAGTTCTGTTTCATTCCTTTGTGACTACCAGTGTCAGTAAACAAAGTGGATGTGTCTCATCGCGCTCTGTGCAGGTCGAGCTCTCACATAAACAAAATCAAGTGCGTGAGATGTTGGCTACCTGTGCGTCCCAGCTATAAATACTATGTGGTAGCCTACATTCTGCCTCTTTAATCTTCTTGGGGTTAGCGTGGCGCTCTCTGCTGGTTAATTGCTCCATAAAACCGTGTTTTGGTTCTGTATTTTGTCAATTATTGGACTAATAGATTCAGCACTACTTCTGAATCAAGTGTGGGGCCAACAGGAACATAGAGACGACTGTGTGGTGGAACCCAGGCAGATACTGTTTGATTGGATTTAAGATCAGTTTTCTGATATGCATATTTTAAAACCACCCAACCAAGTAATTTGTTATGACTATCACACAGAAAGATTCAAAGTTTACAAATGTTACATTTTCAGTCATCCAGTCAGTCAGCATACTGCTGCTGCTTATGAAAATAAGTGGATTCTTCTGATAACCTATTAGCTACAATTTAACCATTCCCATATCTCCAATAAAACATTCACATCCCTTTAGACAAGGAAATGGGCAGTCAGCCTGTTTGCTTCCTCCAGTATTTACTGCAATGGAGCAGCGCAACATCCAGTGCTCTGGACAGCCCCGCCCAGCCACAACACCTGTTTGCAGGTGTCAATATTTGAGGATACACACAAAACACACACACGCACCCACTGTGTACATATGAGCAGTTTACAGAAGGATCCAGTTGTAACAGTACCCCGCCCCCTTCATACCTCCTCTCTATCACAGCACTGCAGAGCAGCAGAGAAAAGCAGCTTAGTCAAAATGTCCTCCAGGGGGTTGGGAAGTGGTTCCCAGGAAGAAAAAAAAAGGCAGGAAAACTATACTGCAGACAAAAACCTCAGAATCATTCTGTTCTTATTACCCAAGAGATAAAAACAGGCAATCCATGCAGCCCTAGTCCTGTTCAATGCACTGCTGTTATCACAGATCATTTCACTCTCCTTCCTACATGTCTTTATGATGTTGCTGCTTCAATAGGCAGGATGCCACTAGATGTTCTGTTCCACTCCTTCCTGACTGCCAGTGGCAGTAAACAAAGTGGATATGTTTTCGTGGTGCTCCACAATAGCTGATATAAACAAAGTCACGTGCATGATCCTCTGGCTATTAGCGTGGCATTTCTGCAGGTTAATCACTCCATAGAGCAATGTTTTGGTTCTGTATTTTGCTTGCAGGTCCAAGAGACGTCAACACATTCTGTGTTGTTTGGTGTTTGTCATCTTGCCTCTGACTTTATGGTCAGAGTGCAATTTGTCGCTCTCTAAGGCTGTGGTTGACTATCATGTGGTTGACTGTGGTTGAAGCTATCATTCCTCTCCTTCTTTCCTATCTGGAGGTTTTTGGGCATCCTTGTCTTTGTGACTACACTGACTGCCTCAAACAGTTTGTTGTGCTATTCAATTCTCCAGTTGCTAGATGCTCCAGTCGCGGGCAGTGTTTACTCCACAGCCATCGTCAGGATTTCCTAGCCTTGGTTGTTAAATTACTTAAAAGACAAGCAGATAGCTTGGAGCCTATAGTTGGTCTTTAACTACCTGCTAAGATTTTGCTTTAAGTCCCAATCACGTTCTGTGGCCAGCCACAGTTCTTGCTTGGATTGTCTGGCTATTCTTGCAATTCAGGTGAACAAGCTAGCAGCAGGTTGGATTAGCCTTACTGGCTAGCCACTTGTTTGTCTGTTTGCATTTGTGATAATACGTCTGCTGTAGGTTCTGATTTGCATTACAGTTCTCTGAATTGAAGCAATGCTGCTATGTGCCTCTTGTGTGAAGTGTCTTAGAAACGCCCTATCTGACCCATGTATTTAACTGCAGAATTCTGCCACTCTCTGTGAGACAGGAAAGGCCAGGTGGAAAGCCTCCTGTTTGCAGATGACCTACCACCCTCCAGGGTAGCTCAGAAGAATGCAGTAGCCGAGAACACAAAAAGAAGAAGGGGCAAGTTCCCTCTCGCCAGGAGATGGAGGCTTTAAGAGCTGAAATAGAGCAGCTTGTCATGGAGTCGCCCACTGCAAGCGACACTGCATGCAGCCCTGGCTAAGGTTGGGCTGGATGACACACCGGCGGCTAACCTTGTAGGCAACTCGTTTTTTTTTTTGACAGGTTCCTGCAGCCCCATGTTTTGAAGTTCCACCCTCACTTGTTTTTTTGTGTGTGTGTTTTTTTTTTTTGAGGACCTGAAGTGCTGCTGGGCAGATTCACAGGTGTCAGCATCACTGGGCAAAAATGCCATATTAACCGTGCAGCATATTGAAAACCTGATTCAGTGGAGGAAAATCCTGCCGAAAATCCTGAAACTTGTGATAAATTTCCAACACCTCCTTTGCCTTTGCGAATAGTACAAAACAACACGTCCCAGATCCACACGGAGCTTCAGGCTCATTATGTTCGATGTCATGGTGCTCATAACGACGAGTGGCAAAGAGGAATGATGACAAACAGTGGGGAATAACTTTTGACGGGGGACAGTGGTGTGTGTGCAGTGTACTAGCCTCTCTTCCCGCTGCTGGACGGCGTTGCAGCTGCCTCTGAAGCCTGGGGCGCTCTGCTCTACGGCCGCAAAGTGCTGGAGGGGCGTCTTAGAGAAAACAAGTCACGGTGGGAGGGGCCGCGGTCTCGGTGAGGATCACGCCGTGGAGAGCGAGCCCTACGAGGGATACAGTTTCACTGGGGAACCGACTCCTTCTGCTGCCTGTCGAAGTTGTGGGTTTGGTGGGAGGGGCTTAGCGGAGTGATAGGAGGCAGCAGAGAGAGAGGAGGAAGGTTTTGCCTAGGTTGCACAGATTCTGCCTACCCCAGCTTTAATGACTTGCACCTGGCCAACAAACTGAACACGCTCTACTGTTGCTTTGAAAGACAATCAGTCAGTCCTGACACCATTCCCCATGACTCCATCCACCAACTTAAGCCCACCTGCTCTACATCCCCCACCTCAGCAGGGGCCTGGGTCTCTCCACAACTGCCCACCTCACAGCCTCCCCCTCCCCTACCACAGTGACTCTCTCCATCCACGTGGGGAACGTTAACAGGCTTTTCAAAAGGCAGAACCCCCGGAAAGCAGTTGGGCCAGACTGTCTCTCCATCCACCCCAAAGCACTGTGCTGATCAGCTGTCTCCGGTGTTCAGACATCTCACTGCAAACATGCCATGTGCCAGCTTCAAAATCTCCACCATCATCCCCGTCCCCAAAAAAAACAAGGACCATAGAACTTGACGACTACAGACCCATTGTCCTGGCCTCTGTGGTAAGGAAGTCATTTGATCACCTTGTGCTGTCACACCTCACATCTATTACTGCCTCTCCTGGACCCCCTCCAGTTCACCTACAGAGCCAACAGGTCTGTAGATGATGCAGTAAACATGGCCCTCCACTTCATCCTAAAGCATCTGGACTCCTCAGGAACCTATGCCAGGATCCTGTTTGTGGTCTTCAGCTCTGTTTTTAATACCATCATCCCGGCTATGCTACAGGACAAGCTGTCTCAGCTGAGTGTGCCTGACTCCACCTGCAGGTGGATCACAGCCTTCCTGGCGGAGGCAGCATGTGAGGCTGGGAAAACATGTCTCTGACTACTGATCCATCAGCACCGGATCCCCCCAAGGCTGTGTCCTTTCCCCTCTGCTCTTCACCATCTGGTACGCTGCTGACACTGCCAAGGTCAAGGGCAGACTGCAGTGTATCATTCGCTCTGCCGAGAAGGTGATTGGCAATCTGCCATCCCTCCAGAACCTGTATGCCTTCAGGACCCTGAAGCATGTAGAAATTATTGTGGCCAACTCCTCCCAACCTGGACACAAACTGTTTCAGACACTCTCCTTCGGCAAGAGGCTGCTGTCCATCAGGACCTTGCACCACAAGAACAGTTTCTTCCCATCTGCATCTGGCCTCATCATCAAGGCCTGGAACAGTGACTCTCCCTGCATAAAAATGTACAGCTCTTTCTGTACATATATTTATTTTTATAATATTTTTTTATATCTTATTGTCAATTTTATATTTATGCTTCTTGACTTGCAGTACTTGCTTTATCTTTCATTATATTTTCTACTTACTATGTTTATTGTTATGCACCAATACACCAAAGCAAATTCCTTGTATGTGTAAACCTACCTGGCAATAAACCTGGTTCTGATTCTGAGAAAAATGGTAACAAAAATGGTTAAGTTAGTTAAAGGTGGGGTAGGCAGTTTTCTTTTGGCGTCACTGGGCAAAAATGCCATATTAACCGTGCAGCATATTGTAATTCAAGTGGTCTGAGAGCAGACCTCCATTTCAGCCCCCCCTCTTGCCTCTGTTTTCAGGCTTCAGAAAATCTATCCCGTGACGATAGACTTTGGCCAATCACAAGTTATTTCAGAGAGACGGTGTGTTCGTATTGGCTGTTCTACAAATGCAGACACGCGTACACGTCCCTTCAGACAGTGAAAACCTGATTCAGTGGAGGAAAATCCTGCCGAAAATCCTGAAACTTGTGATAAATTTCCAACACCTCCTTTGCCTACAGCGGCGTATAGTACAAAACAGCATGTCCCAGCTCCACACGGAGCTTCAGGCTCATTACGTTCAATGCCATGGCGCTCATAACGACGAGTGGCAAAGAGGAATGATGACAAATAGTGGGGATTAACTTTTGACGGGGGACAGTGGTGTGTGTGCGGTGTACTAGCCTCTCTTCCTGCTGCTGGACGGCGTTGCAGCTGCCTCTGAAGCCTGGGGCGCTCTGCTCTGCACAGACTCTTTCTGCTGCTGGTCGAAGTTGTGGGTTTGGTGGGAGGGGCTTAGCGGAGTGATATGAGGCAGCAGAGAGAGAGAGGCGGAAGGTTTTGCCTAGGTTGCACAGATTCTGCCTACCCCAGCTTTAACTGACTAAAACATTTTGATCCATTATTTTTGATGCCTGGTCAAATTTTTCTAGGAATGAGGGTACTTAAACTGATGACTTCAGTATTTCTAAAATCCAGTCTATAGCCCTGAGAGAGACCGACCAAAAGATTTAATATCATACATGCTTTTAATGGATCTCTTTGCTTTTCAATTTGCAGAAAATAAGTTTCCGGGCTCATACACCACTGTAATGCATCATAATTTTTCATATTTAATTTTCAAAAACTAAAAAGATCTGGGAAGAAATATGGGTATTTATTTCAGTCATTTACAATGAAAATACCATTTGAGCAGAAATATTCTGTAGTTTCAGCATTTTGTAACCAAGCTGGTGTTGCAAACTGATAATTTTAAAGCCACAAGGAAAAACACAGGGACGGTTTTAACCTATATGATGGGAGGGGAAGGGATTTATTTTTTAATACTTTATTTAACCAGGGTAGTTTTAAAAGCAGTGTTCTCTTTTCACCATCACATCTGGAAGCTGCAGAGTACAACCACCTTCTGATCTGTTGGCCAATGAGCTCTTAAGGGTTACGGGCTGAAGGTCTTGCTCAAGGGAGCCACCCAGTGAGAAGCCTGCTTCTCTGTGCCTATGCATTTACATTTCATTGTGACTTGGATGGCACCAGTGGTAAATGTAGGCTGAAGTCCACTGTACACACAAATGAAAGCAGACTGACAGATGTCTGGGGCCATAAAAGTTCCAACACCCACTATCTGTTACACTACATTAGACTTAGTTGACAATGAATAAAAACACAGTAGCTTATAGTGGTAAAAATGATAACAAATGACGACTAACAGAAAAAAAGAAAAAATGCATTAAGGTGTGCATCAGGACATGTGAGGGTTTTAATGTATGCAGACATTTCAAGTGGAACCTTATGACTAGGGACAATTTGATATATAATTATGTTTGGGAAAAATATGCAAAGGACAAGAAAGCAAGGACACATATTTAAGTGGAGTTTAGCGAATCGTTCTCCCCATACAGGTGGCAGCATCGGAGCTAACAATCTAGCTATTGATATGTCCGCTGATAAAAGCAACAAGTGAGCAGTCAGGTAAACTTTACTTTTAGCCACGGTGTCAGCTACAGAAAAACATTTCAGTTATCTTAGCTGGTGCTTTAGAAAAGCTGACTTAGCAACCTTAGCTGGCTAATGTCTCGGAGCTAAAACACATTAGCAAACTGTCTTAGCAAGCGGTATGGTTCATTTAGCAGCGTGTCTGCATACGGATACACAGACATTTTAAACGAACGCTTCTTATGCTATGCGGAAATCCATTCGTAAAGACAAAGACTGAAGTTACGCGTAGCTGAACAATACAACCGCAGTATAATAACTCAGCGTTACCGCAACAAATTAGCCCCATGATACTGTACGACACACGACCGCGAAAGCCTCACGCGAATGTTGGGTTTCTTTTAACAGCACCGAAGTTACAGCACGGTGAAATGGTTATTTACCGTAATTGTGGAGATGCTTTGTAATCACCCGACGGCTTTCGTGGCGTCTGTAGTCGCCGTAGACTTGACCAGCGATGTTGACGGCAACGATCTCCGTCAACACCTCTTCCGGTTTATCATTTTCAAAATAAACGTATACATTGCCGTCCACGCTGTGCTGTTACCCGTCAAAATAAAAGCACATGCGATTTGTGCGCCCTCTCGTGGTCTTGTATGGAAATTACAATTGCAGAACTGCTACAGTTACATTTCAAATCTGTCTCCATCTCCAACCTCTCATTTTGTTGTTTTGTGGTGCATTTTCCTTCTGATTATTCTGTATATAATAAGCCATTGACTATCTTACAAGTCAGTTTAATATCACAAAAATCTGCTATTTAACATAGGCCTAATGTCAGGCCAGTGAGTGAAGTGTTATTTTCTGTTACTTATCGGCTGACATGTACAAAGGAAATCTGCTATAAAGGCTTCTCCTGTGGCACAGATCCACTGTCATACAAACTACGGGAAGGACTCCCTGCAAACCTAATGATGAGTGGATTATCATAAACCATCATTATTTGAAAAACAACTCAATCAAGAACAGTTAGGACTGTAAAATGATAGACCTCGTCCTGGTTAAACTCATAGCAGTAGTCTAAATGTTTGACACAGGCTTAAACAATAAACTGCACTGACGGAACAACCTGAGGGACAATTTTGTGTGCGGAAGTGCGACTGAAATAAGGCAGAAGAAGAAACCCAGGCTGCAGCAGTTCACACCATGCAGTTTAACAGTCTGACTTAGCCTGTAATTAAGTCTGTAAGTACACAAGTTGTCCCATGTTGAATTAACCGACGTTCGCACTTTGAAGAGCATCACAATGCCGAGGAGTGCGACAGACGGCGGCATTTTAAGACAAAGTTTCGGCCGCTCATATTCGTCAGAGGACATGGAACACGCAGAGTCTCATCCTGGGAGACCCGGGGTGACGGCCACGGCAGGAGAGGGGCCCGGTGGTAGTGCGGGACGGCCGTTCACCAGCCGGAAAGGGCCCAAATCGTGGTCCGTCGTCGTGCTGTCCGTAACGGGCTCCGCCGCAGCTGTGGCCGCTGTTGGTTGTGTTTGCGCCCTCATCTACCCGATACTCAAAGGTAACCGTGTGTGTGTCTGCTACTTTTTACTTTAAAGTTACTGCTTTGCTTAAACTTGGGTTTTAGCTCAAATACATTTTGACACTTTTGGCAATTTTGGGTAGTCTCCAAATCAACACAGCAGGGAATTTTACAGGAAACATTTTATCTTCTTATGTTGATATATTTGTGTATGATAACCATTGCTGAATACAAATCAGCTCATGAAATAAACTACACTGTAGTAAATTCAAACTTGGCTCACTGTGAAGACATTTAGCTTAATATATGTAAAATGTCATTTGAAATGATCACTTTAGCTATTGTCTGTCTGACAAATGAAGCGGTCCTTGAGCCAAAAGTCAGTCAATGACATTCAGTTTTACCACATTTCTTGACTACTATAGCACTGTAACAATAAACAAATTAGAAATGAGATAATCATCAGATTCCAAGGATTCATGAAACATGAGAGTGAAAGTTAATTTTGACCTTTGAAAGAGTAGTTTTGACAAAATAATCTTCACTCAAGGGCCACTTACTGTACCAGCAGTTTAGCTTACTTACCCCATGGTTTATGAAGACCGTGAGATGAGGTTGACTGATCCAGAAAAGGCTAGTAAGTGGACGTTAAGTAAGGTTTATTTTGTCAAGCTATACTATAAAAGGGGAAATAATGAAACAACACAGACCCAATAACACTGATTGTATCAGAAATAAACTATAAATTGTAGTAAAGTCCACCTTCACTGATCAGTATGATATTTGCTTTTTGCCAAAGAGCATAATTCTGCTATTCTTTGTGATACTGACTGATAGTGACTGTTTCAGAGCTGCGGGCAGAGAGAGTGAGAGGAGAGTATGGGACAGAAGAGAGGATGTTGGGTGAGTATTAATATCTGTTCATTTTGTCCCAGATTTTTGTTTGTTTTAATCATCTTCATGTAGTCCTACAGTGTGGACTTTATATATTTTGCTACATGTATGGTGTAACCATATTATCTCCTACAGGTAATACAGAACTGAAGTCCTATCCTTCTACTGACAGTTTTGTTGGGATAACCAAAATATTTAGTTTGCATTCAATAACTACAGCTCTAATGCGGTTTTATGGTGCTCATGGCAACTTTAGTTATTAAATGCTCACAGAATAATAATTATTAGTATCAATATCAGTATTAATATAATATTAGGTACAGTAGTAGATACCAATTTAGAAATAGCACGTTTCAACTTTTCAAAAAAGTTTTGCAGAAAGAAACTCTATGTAAATATTGTAGGGCTGCAACTAACAATTGTTTTAATTATCAGTTAATCTCAGTCAGAAAATAATCCAACAGTCCAAAACCTAAAGAGATTCAGTTCACTAACATAAATATGACAGAGAAAAGCAGCAAACCCTCACACTGGAGAAGATGGAGCCAGAGAATGTTTAACACTTTAGCTTAGAAAATGATGTCAGTATTTAACCAATTATCAAAATAATTTCTGATAAATTATCTGTCAGTTGACTAATCTATTAATTGACTAATCCTCTCAGCTGTAAAAAACTGTACATTGTTTATTTCAGAGAACAGTAGCATCAGTGGCATGTACTTGTACCCTAATCCTAACCCTAATATAACTAGGTTTCCATTAAGCTGTGTGTGTGTGTGTGTAGGTTTCTGGAGTATCCTGGTGCTGTCAGTATTAGTAGGATGTATCTGCTGTGTCTTCTCATGGACTCTCACCTACCTTGACTCGCCTGGCATGGTGTTCCCAACACCGCTGACACTGGCCCACTTCAGGTAACACACTGGGTTACACCAGTATATCAGACTAGCATCTACCTTACAGCAAATATGCATCATCCAGTCAATGTGGTCCAACCCAACCTTTGACCTCACTAGCAGACTGCAGGTGATGACGTCAACATGTTAAAAACAGGAAAATGTGTGTGTTTTCTTCTAGAGATGTATCTGGCCATGGTTTCCACTTGGGTTATGGTGTTGCTGCCCTTAATGGCATCATGGCCATGCTCACCGTCATCTGGAGCCTCACCTGACACACATACACACACACCCTCAGTGGAAATGCTCAGGCACACAGGTATCTGATACTGGACCTATAACAGTGTAAAGGCATCTGAGAAGTTCTCCACAATTAAATTAAAATAAAAGTTTTTAATGGAAGTTTAGTCATTATGTTAAGTTTATAGGACCACCAGGCACATTCAAATGTCTCCTAATAGTTTCTGCAGAACACTCCATGTGTTTTGTATCCAAACAATTATACTATATGCAAAAGGACAAAATTGGCCCATTATGAAGTAGAATTCTGTCAAGAGAGGCATACCTCTCCTTTTCAACCTTAACAGTTCCCAAAGCGCTTTACAGATTGGTCTTATTCACCCATTCTCACACCAATGGTGACGGAGCTTCCATGCAAGGTGCTGGCCTCCATCGGGAGCAACATAGGGTTCAGTGTCTTGCCCAAGGAGACTTTGACATGTGGACAGGAGGAGCCGGGGATCGAACCGCCAACCCTGGGATTAATGGACAACCCGCTCTATCTCCTGACACCAAATATAATGCTGCATATGCCAGGCTGTTTGTGATTCAAGCTCTGCTTACACTCATAGTGAAGGCTGAAAATTAGATGTCTTATTGTCTTATTTTGATTTCATAAAAACTTTCAATCTTTACTACTCTTCAGTTCTGGTTTAAGTGATAATACATTTGTAATCTGCTACATGTTGGGAGATCTGTCATTAAGTGGGAACATTTGAAATTATTATTAGTATTTGTCTTTTATGTTGAAATAAAGTGATATTGCCATCACAACAGTTTGGATTGTCTGTATTTCCTATGTACTCAATGCGTACTTACCTGTAACAATTAAGCAGACAACAGCGATAACAGCCTCTGTCATCATCAGAATCAGAAATCCTTTAAGTTTCTCACAGTGGAGAAATTTACATTGTTACAGCGCAGATAAGAGGTAGAATAAAAGATAGATAGGGATATAAATAGAATAAAAATAAGTAAGAGCACGGAAAGTAATTTAACAATAAGTACACATCCATAAAGTATATGAAGTGTATAAGGTGCATAAGTGTGTGGGAGTGTATATATTGCACATAAGTGTTATTATTGCACGACAGTGAGGTAACAGTTCGTGTGGTGGTCTACCAGGGTCCATGGTGGTTGTACAGTCTGACCGCTGCAGGAAGGAAGGACCTGCGGTATCTCTCCGTGAGACACCGCGGGTGAAGCAACCTGTCACTGAAGGAGCTGCACAGTGTAGACAGAGTGTCCTGGAGGGGGTGGGACGTGTTGTCCAGCAGGGATGACAGCTTGTCCATCATTCTCCTGACTCCCACCACCTCTACCGTGTCCAGAGGGCTCCCCAAGACAGAGCTGGCCTTCTTTACCAGTTTGTCGAGTCTCTTCCTGTCGGCAGTCGAGATGCTGCTGCCCCAGCAGACCACTCCATAAAAAATGGCTGATGCCACCACGGAGTCAAAGAAGGTCTTCAGGAGTGCCCCCTGCACTCCAAAAGACCGCAGTCTCCTCAGCAAATAGTCTGCTCTGTCCCTTCTTGTACAGAGCAGCAGAATTATCTGTCCAGTCCAGTTTATTGTTCAGGTGAACTCCCAGGTACTTGTAAGATTTTACAATCTCAATGTCCGTTCCCTGGATGTTCACTGGTGTGTGAAGATCCAGGGTTTTATCCAGCTGTTTACCGTCTATGCATCTGTATATGCAAAGAGCCCAAGAAAAGATACACTGAATCTGAATTTACAATAGCAAGTAAGAAGTCTTTATTTAAATGTCACTTTTCAAAACAACTTACAAGATACTTAAAACATGAAGTAATTGGGGAAAATGTGATTTAAGTGTTAGCATTTGTGAAATCATCATTAGAGAGTTCTTCAATGCAGTTTGTGGTGGAAATCTGTATCGGTAAAGGCAAAATACAAAGCTCCGTCTTTGCAAATGGACTCCAAGCATACAGAGATCAGTCTCCACAGCAAAGAGCAAGAAAAAACTCTCTGTGTCTACTTCTTATACACAAGTGAGCATGTAAGGGCGGGGCTGTCACACAAATGTTACAAATAGATAAATCGTTAATAGCTAGAGTCTGTTACTTGTTGCTTTCTCTCTGGACTGCAGGTTCCAGTTATCTAAGAGCCATGACCCCAGTCACTGTTTTCTAAAGAACACACAGTGTCTAGTCACAGAACACAGAGGAACTGAGTCGGCCAGTACTTTTACTTTTGACATGTAACAACAAGTGTGGGACAAAGATCAAGCAGTGTCAAGCAGTTTAAAATACATTTTCCATTACAAGTTTAGATCATTTTCAAATGGAGACTGGTCAGCAAAGTTTGGTGCATTTTAATTCATGAAAAGGCCTTTTCCCCAAAAGACAAATGCAGAAGAAAATCAAGGGGGAAATGGCAATATCAGTATCTGTTACATTCTTTTAAACTTGGTTATTTATAACAAAATGTTTTATTTAATATACTGCTGCTTGTTGTTTTCCTTGTATTGACCCATGTATGTTGATCTGTTGCCTCTGACATACCTGTGTAAATGGTAAACCTGGGTACTGGGTAAGCTGCTAATGAATTGCGCTTCTTGGGATCAATAAAGTTGTCTGAATCTGAACTGTATGAAAAAGAAACATTTACTTTGAAACCAGCTTCATTAAAGTCCAAAAATAGGAAGCATGACAGAATCAGGAGCATAATCGGAACGAATGAATGTTGGGACAGAGTTTCAGAACAACAATGGAGGGTTCAGGTGCATCCTTGCCTGGAGAAAAGTTTCACAATTTCAACAGCACAGTCAGCATTGAAAGTGAAACTAAAATACGAAAGTTTAATATCTAATCAATCCAAAATGTATATAAGCATGCACCTGTTACTAATTAGAATTCATTAGGTTATAACGGAAACAAAGGAATACATTTTTAAACCTGCATCTCACTGAAATACCATTGCAAGGCATAAAATAATGTCTATTGGAATCTTAATTATCTTTTGATTCTCCTTTGTTACACCACTTATGACACAGGTACTGGACATGATACCAGCAGCCTTAACACACCTTAAAACACATTTTCAGATTGTAAAAACAGGGAGGAAAGGCAATTTCACAGATTTTATTTTTATCCAGACCACATTAGACCAGGTCAAGATCAAATACTTAGACTTGTCAAACCTTGACTACATTAAAGCAGAGGCTATAAAGATTGTTTAAAACCCAGTTACAGACAGATAGTTTAGATATAGACTTTTACCAGAGGACACTGTTGGAAAGTTGACTCTTCTGGCCAGTAGATGGCACCGTTCTCTTGTTGTTAGCCTGCAGACTCATCAGCCTGCCATCACTGACTAGCAGACTGAATGACAAGCTTATAAACTTGATACCACTTTCCTCACACAATGACTATTATTGATTTTATACATTCTTAGAGGCTATAAATTCATTCAAGCAGTTCATTAAAAACGTTATTAAAATAACTATCTAGTATGTATTTCTCTCATATCTCATTACTTTCAGGGTCAGTGTGATCAATTATTACACACAAGTCTAGGTTCACCAAATACACCCTACCATGGACCCCTTCTGGAAAATAATTGAGATTTTGGCTGCATTCCATTAAGTTTACCAGTTCCAGGGCTGGATCACTTAATGTTATTAATCACACTTGTGACTTTCCTGTCATGACCAGTCAACATGTCTGCTGTAAAAAAAAATTTCTCAAGTTTCAATGAATGAGTTTCTGACTCACACTCAAGTCACAACACCAATCATAAATGACGTCCTATGTCTTTTCCTAAACACTTGATGGACCTTGATGGAAAACATCATGAGAACAAGGAAAGGTGTGTTGGAGAGTTCATAAGGATTTAGAAAAAGACAACCGCTGCTAAGAGAATCCCACTGCGTTTACACTGGCTACGTAATTGTGTGACGGCGGATGTTATTGACGTGGGTTAAATGTTGCTGCCGCAAGGAATTGTGGGATGGCATTATCTCCTTTCCTTTCGTAAAGGATGGTCCAGTGTACCCTATGCTAAAGGAGATAAGGAAGGAACCACTGAAGCACCTTCCCTTAGCATTTACAGAATTCGACCAGCTCTTATCATGGCTGCCATTTAGATACTTCCGGGTCATTTCTCTCAATTAGGAACCTTCCTAAGCAAAAAAGACTATTTGACCGCAGCCTTGGACTTTAGCCTTTTGACCTTGAATGACTTAATATCATCCCCAAGCCCAGAGATAACAAATTGTGTGCAGCCAATCACCTCTTCATTTCCCTGACAACAGATATACAGTGGGGCAAAAAAGTATTTAGTCAGCCACCAATTGTGCAAGTTCTCCCACTTAAAAAGATGAGAGAGGCCTGTAATTTTCATCATAGGTACACTTCAACTATGAGAGACAGAATGGGGGGAAAGAATCCAGGAAATCACATTGTAGGATTTTTAATGAATTAATTGGTAAATTCCTCTGTAAAATAAGTATTTGGTCACCTACAAACAAGCAAGATTTCTGGCTGTCACAGACCTGTAACTTCTTCTTTAAGAGGTTCCTCTGTCCTCCACTCGTTACCTGTATTAATGGCACCTGTTTGAACTCGTTATCAGTATAAAAGACACCTGTCCACAACCTCAAACAGTCAGACTCCAAACTCCACTATGGCCAATACCAAAGAGCTGTCAAAGGACACCAGAAACAAAATTGTAGACCTGCACCAGGCTGGGAAGACTGAATCTGCAATAGGTAAGCAGCTTGGTGTGAAGAAATCAACTGTGGGAGCAATTATTAGAAAATGGAAGACATACAAGACCACTGATAATCTCCCTCGATCTGGGGTTCCATGCAAGATCTCACCCCGTGGGGTCAAAATGATCACGAGAACGGTGAGCAAAAATCCCAGAACCACACGGGGGGACCTAGTGAATGACCTGCAGAGAGCTGGGACCAAAGTAACAAAGGCTACCATCAGTAACACACTACGCCGCCAGGGACTCAAATCCTGCAGTGCCAGATGTGTCCCCCTGCTTAAGCCAGTACATGTCCAGGCCCGTCTGAAGTTTGCTAGAGAGCATTTGGATGATCCAGAAGAGGATTGGGAGAATGTCAGATGAAACCAAAATGGAACATTTTGGTAAAAACTCAACTTGTCGTGTTTGGAGGAGAAAGAATTCTGAGTTGCATCCAAAGAACACCATACCTACTGTGAAGCATGGGGGTGGAAACATCATGCTTCGGGGCTGTTTTTCTGCAAAGGGACCAGGACGACTGATCCGTGTAAAGGAAAGAATGAATGGGGCCATGTATCGTGAGATTTTGAGTGAAAACCTCCTTCCATCAGCAAGGGCATTGAAGATGAAACGTGGCTGGGTCTTTCAGCATGACAATGATCCCAAACACACCGCCCGGGCAACGAAGGAGTGGCTTCGTAAGAAGCATTTCAAGGTCCTGGAGTGGCCTAGCCAGTCTCCAGATCTCAACCCCATAGAAAATCTTTGGAGGGAGTTGAAAGTCCGTGTTGCCCAGCGACAGCCCCAAAACATCACTGCTCTAGAGGAGATCTGCATGGAGGAATGGGCCAAAATACCAGCAACAGTGTGTGAAAACCTTGTGAAGACTTACAGAAAACGTTTGACCTCTGTCATTGCCAACAAAGGGTATATAACAAAGTATTGAGATGAACTTTTGTTATTGACCAAATACTTATTTTCCATCATAATTTGCAAATAAATTCTTTAAAAATCAGACAATGTGATTTTCTGGATTTTTTTTTTTTCTCATTTTGTCTCTCATAGTTGAGGTATACCTATGATGAAAATTACAGGCCTCATCTTTTTAAGTGGGAGAACTTGCACAATTGGTGGCTGACTAAATACTTTTTTGCCCCACTGTACCTTGAATCAGTCAGCAGTCAGCAACCAATCATGTTGCTTGAGCAGGTTGGAAGGTGTGTTTGTCAGTGCAAAGCAGAAGACAGACAAATTATGACTTGTTTAGGCTCTGGACTTCATAGCCAAGACTTGAGACTAACATTTGACTAACAAACAATGACACCTCTGTGCTAGACTAATCAAATACTGCCTCACAAGTGATGTCACTCCATTAACCTTACCTAAAATGGCCTCAGCCAAGGTTATTTGGGCTTATATACAAGACCTGAGTAAAATCTTCAGTTGGATAACTTTATACCTAACACAGCTTGATAAATCGTTTTAACATTGCAATATGTTTTCCCGTTGGTCTGCAGTGAGAGATACTCCTAGGTCATTTTTGAAAAGTAATAACAACCCACCATTGGGCTTGGCTCACTATACAGTCTACACAGGACATGAGAAGGGAATTCTCAGCTCCTAAAAGCAGTTGATGATCAGGGCCCATATTTACCAAACTGCTAAAAGTTAAATTTTAGACTCAAGTGTGGGGGAAAAAAGTAAAACTCCTTCACTTTATTCATACTCGCAAAATTAAAATTAAAAGCTATTAATCATGTGTTTGGACTTGCTCTTAAGGTGGTTAAGAGTAGATCCTAGATGGCTGCAGCACAGAGAAAGAGATGAGCACACACCTTCTGACATTATGGTGTAATTGTACGAAACGGTGTAATTTCATGTGTTAGTTGCCAATAATCCAATCTTTATTTTATTTATTTAAATAAAACTAACTAAAAGTTCCTCCTTCACTTTACTGAGGAGTAAGTCGCTTGATAAATGTCTTATTCTTCACTTTCAGCAAAGAACTTTTTTACTCCCAAGTTGGCTCTTTAGAGCATTCATACGTGTAATTCAAGTTTGACAAATACAGGGCTAGAGAGTGAAGTCTGCTGTTACACAGGAACAAAAAAAAAGCTTTTTTATAACTTCACCATACGTCTAGCTCAAGGACACTATGGCAGGATGTGAGTGTGTTAGAGAAGGCTTGGAACTCTAACCTGTGTCAATGCTCTTGCTAATTGCACAGGAATTAGACGGAATTCTGCATTTGTACAAAATATAAAGTTAATGCATTGATTTTAACCCTCAACACTTAGTGACATCCCTTTTGGTGAAACAGTTTGTGGCTTTACTTCCTGAATACTTGTAAACTGCCAATTTTTTCCCAGACAATGAAAGCACCACCAGTGTTTTTCTGCTGTCCAACTTGTCTGTCCAGTCGAGCTAGAATGGTGTGTGTAGGCAGCAAATACACTTATACACATTATTCCAATCTTAAATCAGAATCTTCGTAGCAGACGTGGTCCAGAGGGTAGAGAGACTTCCTTTTATGTGATGGTTCAGGAATTTAGGCAAACCGCACTCACCCTGATAAAGTGCTCTTAAGCCAGGCATTGAAACTCTTTTTGCTCCAAGGGTTGCTGCTCCCGCTCCCCCCTTCCCCCTTCAACCCAACCGGTCGAGGCAGATGACCGCCCACCTTGAGCCTGGTTCTGCTCGAGGTTTCTACCTGTTAAAAGGGAGTTTTTCCTTGCCACTGTCGCATAGTGCTTGCTCATGGTGGGAACTGTTGGGTCTCTGTAAATATAAAGAGTCGGTCTAGACTTGCTCTATTCGAAAAAGTGCCCTGAGATAACTTTGTTATGATATGGCGCTATATAAATAAAACTGAATTGAATTGAAGTGCTCTCTAGCTGACCCTGCGGCATGGTTTTATGGAACAAGAATAACAAAAAGATTTGCCTACAGGTTTCTGGTTAGCTATTGTAGTTGCTGAAGGTTAGGTAGGTGGATGCATTTTAAACCATTCTATGATTGGCAGAACCTTTTAGGACAAGTTCTAGTCAAGTCTCGAGTCAGCCAAGACAAGTCCAAGTCAAGAATGTTTTTGTTTCTCAAGTTAAGGCAGTCAAGTCTCAAGTAAGTTAAGTCTCACAGCAATCAAGTCCAAATCATGTCTAAAGACCTTTTTTTGTCTTTTGTCACTTCAGTCTGACTATAGTCCAACTCTCAATTCAGAGCTTTGGTGATACTGATCTAGTGATATATTACACAGACATTTTAACATATAGGTATCTGGAGTTTAAAAGAATCTTGCAGAATTCAGTTTTTCAGTGTGTAACACTGCATAAAGCCAGCATGTTCTGCTCTTTGAAGCTGCTCTTTTATACAGTTGAATTAGTGATGTGGTTCCTTCAGGTTCTTAGAGGTGGATATGCAGGTGCCTGTTCCAAGAACCAGGTTTACTGAGTTATGGGGCTGCCAACTTTGGGTACCTGGCTGGAGTGAGATTTTGATGCCATGGGCTTAATCACGCGCACTTTATCACATGCACATATTTGGAAACAAATCACCATCAGGGTTTTAAAAAGTATGCACCTTACACGTGGCGGAAGCGGGACCTTATATTCTAAGATTTAAGGATATAGCCCGACTACGCAGCAGGGTTTTCTGCCAGAACAGCTGCCCAATCAACACGCAATAAGCATTGCACGCCAATCGGCGAGTAATTTAAGTTACAGTACGTAACCAACGGTACATACGTTCACCTGTTCATCTCCGTTGCTGTCGCAGTGTTGTGGCATGAGAATTGTTTGGGCAGCGTGAGTGTGAGACTGAACGTGAAAGCGTGTGTCACACGCCAGAAGTGTGACAGTTGGCAACACTGAGTTATCTGGATAACGTGGCTGAGTAAAAGCAAGAATCTGCTCAGATCTGGAACATGGACTAAAAGACCTGCTCTGGCTTTTTGAAGTTTTAACATACCTCAGTAAACCTGCTTCTTGGAACATGAAGAACTTCATATCTAAGTAGGTGATTGTTACTTATAAATTCATGTTATTTTTTATTTAAAATGTATGACCATAATACAGCTTTTATACAACAGTCAGGTTCTATTTGTAGACTCTTCTCAGGCTTTAACTGACAATCAGTTCAGTTGCTTCCTGCCTGAGTCCCTTGTCTTGTTAGTACAACCTTAAGTATCTTTGATACAACTGTGAAGAGCTGTTTATAGTAGCCACATCTGTTTGTACAGCGGTGTTGTCTGTACTCTCAGTGGTGCAAATCAAAATGTTCACTTATCCAGTGAAATCTCTCAGCATCTACTTGACGGATTTGAACAGAATTTGGTTCAAACATTCATGGATTCCAGAGGATGAATCCTGAATGAATCCTCTCTCCATGAGGTTGACAGTTTATAACTATTTGATAGATAGACATAGAATTTGGTACAGACATTCATGTTCCCCCCAGGATGAATTGTAATAACTTTGGTGAACCTCTAACTTTTCATCTAGCGCCATCATCAGGTCAAAACTAATGACATTCCCATCAGCCTCAGCTGTACTTTCTGTTTAGTGCTAATTAGCCCATTCAGCATGTTAAAAATCGTTACTGTGGGCATGTTAGGTTTTCTGAAAAAAAACAAAAAATACATTCCATAGTAAATGTTATTTCTGTTTATTTAAAGATATATAATGTTGATTTCTTTGTGATAGTTACTGCATAGAGACAGCAATGTGGAATTTGTGCCACACAAGTTTGGGGGGGGCAAGAACACAAACATTTACTCAGTCCATGTTTTTGTAGTACCATCACCACACCAAGGACAAACATAGTTCAAAGAATTCAACAGAAATCCGAAATGAACACACATTCACACAAAGCCTAGCTCTCATACAATACACCATATGACTCAGGTGAGATTCCTGACGCGGCCCATCCTCTGCTAAACTGGTGACCGCCTCAACCAACGTGAAAAGAAATGAATACACTAAACGGAAACCTTCATGGGAAAAAGACAAGGCACCGTTTCACACGGCAAAGGCCAAATGTTTAAAATCCACTCGCTTATCCCCTCTGTACAGAGAGAAATTAGTCTTAATAGTAGTTACAAATGTGTATTTCATCCAACTTGGATGAAAGTAAAACAATTTTCTTTTAAAGAAATACTCAGATTCAGTATTATTCCAATTGAATTCAGTATTCTATACTACAGTATTCTATACAATGGTCATGTCATTTGTGTATTATATTATATATTTCAGTGTATAACATTTGGCCAGTAGAAAAGAAATAGGCCTCATTTGAAGTGTTCCACACACACACACACACACTCGTAACAATTACATACCATTTCCTGGAAGACATTTTCCACTGCAGGTATTTATAGTTTATATTTGGTCAAATTTTTCTTATTTCTTCAAAATGTATTTGGCTGATGTAAGACAATAACTTGGTCATCATTTTAGACATTAAAGATGAGTCTGGTGATATTCTATATTTGTCTTGTCAACAAATCCCATGTTCAGAAACCACCACTGAATGTATCTATTAACAAGTATTGTGTGTGTATCCAAAGCCTGATATATCTTCTTCCTCTGTGCCACAGAGCTCCATTGTTGCCCAAAAACTATTTAAAAAAAGACATCAGTGAGTCACTGCTGCACTGGGTGACATGTTCCTTCATTAGCATACACACACACACACACACACACACACACACACACAGTAGGGCGGCACAGTGGTTAGATTCTGGGTTCGAACCCACCGCTGGCTGGGGCCTTTCTGTGTGGAGTTTGCATGTTCTCCCTGTGCCTGCATGGGTTCTCTCCAGGTACTTCAGCTTCCTCACACAGTCCAAAGACCTGCAGGTTAGGCTAATTGGTGACTGTGATTGTGATTGCCTGGCAACCTGTCCAGGGTGTACTCTGCCTCTCGCCCTATGTCAGCTGGGATTGGCTCCAGCCCCCTGCGACCCTCTAGGGATAAGCAGTAAACATAATGGAGAAATGGACACGCACTGTAGTTTATTCTGACTCAATCCCACATACACTGTCCTGCTGCCAGAAAAACAACAGCACCAAATGTGGATTCATCTGCCGCTGAAATGCAACAAATCCTGTTTGAGTAATGTTTGTTAAAAACTACAGTGGCCAGCTGTTGTTACGGAATTACTAAGCCTTTTTTAAAATGAAACTATACATTTGTGAGGTGTTTTGAAATATTTATGTCATCAGTTGAGACCAATGGGTTTGGAGCTGAGAGCTGCAGACAGGGTAGGAGGGTCTGAACGTATTGAGAGATGAGGATTTCGGGCTTTTTGTTGGATTTGTTGACAACAAGAAACGCATCCTTTAACTCCCTGAAAAAGTTTTTTTTTTTTTAAAGAAAACAGCTCCAGGTACTTTTTTTTTTTACCCTTTTAGGCACTTACTTCAAATCTAGTAACGGATCATTTAGCAGTAATGAATGTCTTGTACAGATATAAGCAGCCTAACGATATCAAACATGTGGTGCAGGTGAACAATATAACATTTCAAGCTTCAACAGCATTGTGTTCATTGAAGATAGATATTGATAAGCCTGATTCCGATACTTCTTATCAGTACCGATACTTATCAATGATAGAACAATACACAATCTATGCAATTACAGGAGGAAATAATAAATATAAAAACACAAAAATATCTTTTTGGCTGGTGTCACGTAACACAGAAGTATCTGCGCTAATAAGGTACCATTCATAGTGTTAAGTGTAAGGCATCAACTTCAATAAGCTGGGAAATGGACAGAAATGGAATTCTGAACATTTGTAAAATAGTGACGTATTTATGAAATTAAGCCTTTTATCTGTGATCAGCAAAGTCCGGTCTTTTAAAGCTGCATTGATCAATATTTTATGGTAACACTGAATTAAATGACTATATGTCAAGTGAAAGAGGTTGAAGAATTATCACCCAACTCCGCAGCTCTATGTAGCTTTACAGCCTCCTCTCACTCATCGTTTTGGTTACACTGGTTATTTTCTGTATAGTTCAGTCTCTCATCAGGTGTTTTCAGTCATAAAAGAAGTTACCAGCAGCAGCAGGCAGCTGTTTTCAGTAAACCAATTGTAATAAACCCACTGTACGTTTGACGTCCACTCTGTTTCATGTGTGCTGGATGTGCAAGTCTAACACATTAGCCATGACAACAATAGAACGATAACATGTCAGAGTGTTTTAACAAGCGTAGGCAATGCCACAGTGAGTAGCCTACAGTCATAGTTTTGGCATCTACCTTCTACTGTGTCACTTTCTACTTTGCGGCTGAAGAGATTATTTCAGCCCACCTTGTGGAGTCACTGTGCTCACTCACCTTTGCTGCTTTAGTATGTGAGAAGCTAATCAATATCTATCATTATGTGCCATCAGCTGGAGATGGCATCACTGATTGGAGGAGAGTCCGACTCTGTTTCTCTTGGGCTGTCAGCCAGGACCTCCTGCTCGGAGCGCCTCCTGGAGGCCAGTTTGCAAAGCCCAGCGAGGAGGAAGACCACAGAGATGATAGCAAAGTAGCTGCCGTAGATGAGGAACTGAGGGAAGGAAACAAGGCAACTATTAATCAAATCTACATGTAAAAAGCATAGGCGCCTCCATGTATGTTGTCATAGGCAACTAAAGGTGGGCAGGGCTTGTTGTACTTCCTCACCTGAGTGAAGACATCGAGGCAGAGGCCAGCTGAGTCCACCACCACCACAGTGAGCAGAGACTGCAGCATCAGAGCCATGAAGGTGTTTACTCCAAACACCAAGGCATAGCGCTGCATGCTGAGACTGGCTGCGATCTGATATCTGATGGGTCAGAGGGCAGACAACAGGAAAACATTGTGACATACGTGAGGAAAGTTTGGATCTATAATACAGCATCTCTCCTTGATTTATACAGCAGTTTTGGCAATGGACAGCAACAAAGCTGAAATAATACAGAGTAATAGAGTGCTGCAGGAATGAGTCTTAAAACCCAGAAATGAGGTAGCAGTTTTGCACTTCCGGTTCCCTCGTCTTGAAGTCAGTGGGTATCTTGAATGGGTTTTTGGTTCGATACCTGAAATAAGGTCTGTGGTTAACACAAGCTTAAGAGATTTTCATGTTTTGTTCTACAACATAAAATACATCAGTAAATACCCCACTGGTGAATTTTGAAGCTTTTACGTCTTAAAAAAGACGGTTGCTACCAAGTGGCTAAATGAGACTACAGAGGTTGTCAGGGACATTAAACGTCATCACGCCGAACACAGAAACTCATCTACTCACTCGTCCGCCTTTACAGCCTCGTTGTGTTTATACTCGCGCTCTTGCAAACTTTCCCAAAGGCTTTTGTAGAAGAAAAATCAAATTACAAGTTGGAAGCTTAGTGGTTGTGACGATGAAGTCATGCGACCGCGGTGTAGTTCGTTTATAGCCTAATGTTAGCTTTTTACTTCTGGAGATTGCAGTTACGCTTCAAAAATTATAAATGTGGTGTTCATTTGTGAAGATTATCTTGCTGAACAAAACGTGTAAACTTTTGTTTGCCACAGAGCTTACGTAATGAAACTTGGGAGTGTACTGGTTAAGAAAGCAGACATCCAAATCCACCCAGAACCTACTGACTCAACTAAAGTATAAACAGAGGATTGAGAACCATAAATAAAGAAAAACACAGAGGGAGAACGTTATAATCGCCTCATGATCCCAGCAACCCTGCCATTTGTTTAAGCTCATGTTTGTTTTTTGTTGGGGCAGTGATTCAACAGTGTTCTCACACTTTTCAAACCAGAACACATTCAAATACCTGGAGATGAATGTGCTTCAACTTGTGGACCTCTCATTTCAAACAGGTGGGTTAGTCTATACCAACAGTGAGACCAGCCCCTAGTTGTTTAGACATTATAATCAAAAGTTGCTGCAATCTGGACTCCAGTTACCCAAGTTTCCCTTTTCTCTCTTCCCTTTTCTCTTTACAGTTGTACAACTGTCTCTAAAATAAGGTTTGCAAAAACAAATGCTTACACAAAAAAAGAGATTTACTTTGGAAAAACATTACTGGTTAACTTACAGAAGGCAATGACTTGAAATGACTAAGAATTTTTTAGCAGCTCGCCTCCGCTGGCAATTGCCGTGAAAAGTACGTCCACTAAAAGTGCTTGTTTTTGCCACTGACAGGCTCAGACTGTTATTCGAAGTGTCTGACAACATTATGGAGAGGATCCTTACAGAGACAGACCGTTTGTTAAAGAGTAAGATCCTTTTTGCAACAACTCAACCTCTCGCGAGATTTCAGAGCGAGACTTTTGACTTTTCCTTGCCGTTTCTGGTTAAACAAAAAGGATCTTACTCTTTAACAAAACAGTCTGTCTGTGTAGGGATCCTTTCCATAATGTAAGTATTAGTCATTTCAACTATTAAAAATAGGACCCAGGTTTAAAAATACCAGAGTTTCCCTTTAATGTTCCAAAGAACATTTTGAGCAACCTTCTAATTCAGACTCAGGTTGAATTTCAGATTAATTTCTACAGAAGTGTTTCAGATAATCAAGATAAACCGCATTTGGTTAAAAGCTTAATTAGTTCACGTTTCAGTCTTATGTTCATCTAAATTAATAAACAGTGACTGACTGATGAGCGAGAAGACAAACGCAATGCTGCGTCTTTGTACTTACGTAGCCACAGTTATGAGCAGCATGTATGTGGCTCTGAAGAGGATGTATGAAGTGTAACACAGCAAGATGTTTCTCAGTGTGTCCATGACAAACACACACACAGCCATCAGCAAAGAGAGGACACACAGAGCCAGCTCCCCCCACAGAGTCCAGCACACAGGCAGGTAGCCCACCAGCAGAGCTGCCAAAGCCCCTGTGGACCAGCAGAACTGTTAGAAATACTGTTCATTCATACATCACTTCAGATATCTATCTGTAAAACCTGCTGGCCAGTCTGAAGCCTCAGGTTTACACTTACAGGGAGTGTAACTTTATCTAAAGCATTTTCCAGTTTGACAGTCATTTTAACTCACCTGAGTGAACCCCATCCATTGACTGTGAGATGCAGTCAAAAGCCCCGGAAAAAGCTAGTAAGTAGACCTTGAGTTTACATTATTTTGTCAGTCTACTTTCATGCTCAACATTTTACAGTTAAATAATGCCCACAGATCATTTTTAAATCTGAGAAAGTGGCAACCATTTGTGGCACCCTCACCTAGCAGTGTGGACAGTGTCTCTACATAGCCGTTGTAGATTTCATAGTCATGGGATGGACGGATGTTCTCCCACAGTGCTTGAGTGTAGTTGATGACCTGGAAGTAGCCGCAGGTGGCCAGAGCCCACCACAGCGACCAGGCCAGCAGGGGGCGACATCTGTAGCACTGCAGGAAGTCATCAAACAGCATCCGCAACACGTCCACAACACCACTGTTATGACTTCCTGCCTCAGAGGACCTGGATGTCTGCATGGAGAGTGGGGGAGGTCAAACAAGGCCAAGTGACTGATGCCCTCTTTTCACCAAATTAGCTTTGGTTCTTGAACCGGTTCCGTTCAGGATTCTTGTTTCCACCAGTTTTGAGCGAACCCATTGTAATCAGGAATGCGTCATCAATGGAGGGCATTGCACATTGCACAACAAAAGTAAACAGTAAGAGCAAGATGGCGGACTGCATTGATTACCTGCAAGCTTTTATTCTGTTATTACAGATATTTGTTTTTAATCCAAAAAACAAGCATGGACCAACTATTAATGATAAGAAGATGTAGAAGACTATTACCATAGTAGAACATTGTTGCCTTCTCCATCCTCTCTTTCCAACCTGTAGAATATGACACGCCCACTGATGTCATCACAGTTTACACTTCAGGTCAAGGAAAACCTGCTATTTTTGGTTTCGGTTGGGAACCAACTTTTTGGGTTCCAAACCAATTTATTTTTATATTTGGTCGAACAGTTCAAAACTAGGTGCGCAAACCAGAACGGAACCCGTTCCATGTTGGTGGAAAAGGGGAGACAGTGTGTCTCTTCATACAAATACAAGTATTCACAATATAAGAGATGAACCCCTATCATGACCCTGGTGTGACTTGAACAAATCAGCTTGCCACTCACCGTGGAGATGTGGGAGTACAGAGGCACTTTGCTCTCTGAATCCTCAGCCTTCTCCATCAGGGCTGTGCTGCTGCTGCGTGGCCTCTCCTCCGCTACTCCTGGACTCTTGTGGAAGAACAAGCTCCTCTTGGGCATGGGTAGGAACCAGGGAACAACAAAGGCCACAGCAGCCGACGTCAGAGTGATGATGACAAGGTGGAGCAGCTGAACTTTGGGCACAGAGAGCAGGAGCTGACCGGTCAGAGATCCAGCAGCTGATCCAAACAGAGTGATGCTGCGGCAGTAACTCGTCACTCTCTGATAGTGCGCCGGCTCCACCACACTGTAGATGTAGGAGTAGTAGGCCACTTCCGAGGCTGTGGCCAGCCCAAAGCAAAACTCCAGGAGCTGCATGGCTAGCATGCCCTGCGCCTTCAGCAGCATAACATAGGTAACTACTAAGCTGGTGGCCTGCAGGACCAATACAGGCTTATAACAGAGGTAGTCAGTGGCCAGGAAGATGGGGAACAGCAACACCAGGTAGGAATACGTCCATATTGGATAGATTTCATTGACAACCTGCAGATGAAGATTTACAGTACTTTATTTCAATTCCCTCAGTATCAATGCTGCTTTCCTGGGAGTCCTTGGTATGTATGTTAAAAACTTCCTGTCTATTTGTGGCTGATTTAATATCTTCAACCACTTTCTGCATTTCCTGAAACTGCTTTGACTTACAGTAAGGTCTTGTTTAGATAGTCAAAAATCTGCTTCTGAACCAGTTTCTCCAGGACTTTAGATGCCGGACAGTAATTAGCTGTCCTAGTATGGTCTAGCTGCAGTAACGTCATTCAGTGCAAAAAAAACAAAAGATTTATCACTGCTTCTCTTTTTGAAAGATTGTTTTAGGCCATCTTATAACTTGATGGAGGTAATTATTTTAGGATTAACCAGAAATTCCAAAAGGATCTGACCATTTTTCAAGAGGGATTATTCTGTCTGAGGCGAGTATGTCTGGGCCTGTTGTTTTGGCTTAAAAAAACAAAAAGGACTGAGCCATTAGAAGACATCCAGCCCTATTATTATGAAGCAATCCTCAACACAGGCACAACAGTCTTCTATAGTGTTGGCTGCTATTACAGTAGAAATATGGAACTTAATATGGATTTGGGTATGTCATTTGTTTGTGTAAAATAGATTTAAATTGTCACATCACATTAAGTGACTGTGTGAGCCTCAGCACAACCCACTGCATGTAAACCAAGGAGCATAGGCTTCCCTTTTATGCTAAAGCAAATGTATGAATCTGCATGCCACGAAAAGGTGGATGGGTGAAGAAATGGAGACAGACAGCAGCACAAAGGCAAGGCCACATGATGAGGAAACATGTTCAGCATGAAGAATGTGTTCTAGTTCTGACACAAGCAGCTCTAGTGATGGTGTAACAAGGAAAAGCGCGACGCAAACATCACTGCTTTAGTCTGTGTCCTAAAGCTAAGAAATGTCTGTGGTGGACGGACATTACAAACTGCAAGTGTAAAGACATGTTGAGACAAAAAACTAATGTTCTTAATCACAGTATCTCTAGAGGCATTTATCCATGCAGATAGTTTGTTTGATTTGTCCAGGTTTTGAGATATCTGTCTCTAAGATTTTGCCTCGACCCCAATACAGTGGAGGTGAATAATGAATAATGTAGTTTGTGTTGCTCACAGTATGGAATTTAAATTTAAAAAAAGAAGTTAAAACAGCAACATCTTTTTTCCTTACAGCAAACACTTTCAGCAGTTTCCATAGGGACTTTTTTTCTTCTTCTTTTGGTACAAAGAAGTCCTAAAAGTGGATGTCAGCGAGGATAATGCACAAATGAGGGAGTTTAATGAATTCATTTCCAGTCTGAAATTGTAAATTGTTACTTTACTTAAGCAGCACATGAAGGTGAACTCTCCTGAGCTGTTGCCCAGACGTTCACCTTCTCTCCGGTGGCCTCGCATTGTAAACGTTTGCCCGGTGTAACACCGGTACGGACTGGAGCCTTATGAGCATTAAACACAAGAAACAGGTGCTTCGCTCTCACAGCCGCACAGAAGAGTGATAAGCAGCTAACGTTACTGCATAATAGACTGTATACGACAGGTCCCACAGTAGAGCCTGTCATTCTGCTGCTGTGGGAATAAATAAGAATTCCCCTCTAATGTTCATTACGTGAAAAGTTAAAACGTAACACAAGGTCTTGCAAGCAGTCAGAGCTAACCGCTCAGTACCGTTAGCCTTCAGCCCCAGTAACTCACCTGAGTCTCTGTCAGGTTCTTGTCTGGCCCCATCAGGTAGGCAGTGAGGAAAGGCTCCGACGGCCGGAGGTTGGAGAAGAAGCCGTACACGCAGAGCAGAAGAGTCGGGTAGAGTACAGACATGTTGGACTCACACAGCACGACCCATAGACATATGACCTACACGCAGCAACACACCGCTTACTAGCCGCGCGCTGTTTCTTCTCTGGTGGTGGTTCTGTTAATAACTGGTGTCAAATGGCCCGCCTGTACACTACCGCCACCAGCTGGTCTGAATGTGGAGCAGCAGCAGAGGAGAAGAAACAAGCTATTAGAGTTGGATAAATTCTCCCAGAAAGTAAGATATATTTCCATTTTTTTTGATAAATTTAAAAAAAAAAAAAAGAAATAAATACACGAATAGCATTCCGTTTACAATATTTTGGAAATTCTTTATTGATAAATGTACATTACTTTAAAATGTGTTACCAGTGAGCAAGTTACATCAGGAGGCTGGACCAAGAGGAAGTACAGAGTGAATATTTTATCCAACCAACAGACAACAAGGAAAGTAGAGCAAGGATTACTGAAGCAGGTACTTTATTGAGTTGTGTAAGTACTGTCAGAAACATGTTACTGTAATGAGCCAAATATCGTTAGTACACCGAGAGGCTTGTGACAATAAAAGAATTCCCTATTTGTTTTTGCGAAAATGCTGCACAATAGAGGTCACAGCCAACCTTCACAAAACTCTTAGTTAGTAGGTAGTGATACATCGTGCTTGAAGAAGCAGGACAAACTGGAAAAAAAAAAAAAAAAGTCTCACAGTTCTGATACAAGCTGCAGAGGAGAGAAAATTGTCCAAAGTTGAAGTAGAACACAAAAACCATCAACACATTCAGAGAATGAAGTATTAAGACAAACTGGCATAAAGAGCTGATTTACAATAATGAGGTTCAGCAATGACTCCTGCAAAGTGCATTAGAATGGAAGCAATAATAACCACTGCAGTGAGGCATGAGAACAATATTGTTAATAGTCAAGAAGCTTCTATCAATGCTGCCATCAGGTAGAGACGTTTTAGAAAGTGATGTTAGCAAGAAAACATACATTTCCTACCAATAGCTGTCCAAGTCCAAATCCACAGATTTGAAATATTTTCTTCTGAATATTATTTCTAGTTGCACAAGAAATGGATGTGCATAAACTGATGACTAAAGGCAGTGAAGGGCCATAGTGTAGGGCAGGGCATGCTCACTGTTTTGGTTTTACAGCCTATAATTTTACTGTTTTGTTTAAGTCTCACCATTCTCATCAAACTGATTTCCAGCAGCAGCAGGCAGCTGTTTTCAGTGAAAAAGCTCTGATAAATTCACTGTACACTACCTGCTCTGCAGCAAAATGCAGACACAGTTAGAGACTAGCTGGTGAACATAGTGGAGAATTTAACAGCTAAAGAGCCAGATATTATTCTCAGAAGTTGGTGGAGACCAGAGCTAAAAGAGAGTGAATATTGGACTTACATTCATCAGGAGCAAACAAAAAATGAATGCTAATGTTGCTGTGTGTTTGCTGGATGTGTTAATAGGCAACTGTTTTCTAACATGTTCGCCATAACAACTTTATAAGGTGGAAAACAATCACTTAATGCAGCTTTAATTTTTGTGTCAGATACTGAAGGCAGGGTATAAACTGAAGATAACTGTTTTCAGTGTGTGCACTTCGAACTGTCTAATCCAGGCCTGTTTTCCAGAACCCATCTAATTCTTTCTAACTCAAGGAGCTAACACTTCGCACAGCCAGGGTTCATTTATTTTCTGAAATGGACTCTTACATTTTAAGCAGCGAAGCAGTGTGGAATGGGGTGAATTTTAGTGACAGCATCAAAATCTTCTTAACAAGGACTTTGTGAGAGCTCACCACATTGTGGTCACAACATTAAACCCGTAGAGAAACAGAGGAACAGTGCAACGTTTGGGACGGAGCCTTGTTGGCAGTCTTACCCAGAGTCAGATGAGAAGGATATCAGTTTAATTTCTGTGTGTCTAGTACAGAGCTGTGTCATGAATGTGGTTAGTCCAGCTGAGCACAAAGACTGAAAGTAGGGGGAAACTACTAGCCAGCTTTGTCAAAAGTGGAAAAAAAAAAAACACCATTCAACTCTAACTGTTGTTGTTACAAATACATCCAAGTGTGTTGTTTTTACATTTCTATTTTCCACAGGTGAAATAAAAAGATCCAACATGAAAATAAGACAGCTCCGAGTTTGATGAAAGGTAGATTTTTCATGCCATAGCTAGGCTAGCAGCAGTTAGTCAGAACATATCCATCTCTCTACTGGACGCACACAGATTAAACTGGTATTGATCTTCTCATCTGACTCTGGGTTTCATGGAAAACAAGCCTGTTTACCAAAACTACAGACTGTTCCTTTAACACACAGTTATGTTACATACCTCCAATATTCCCCATGGCCTGCACCCACGCAAAGTGTCTCAGAGTAACACAAACATTCCACAAATCGGTTGTAACCAGACCAGATATGATCTCAACACAAAGACAGAAGAGCTGATCTTTCCCTTGTACGGATGTTGCATTAGCAGAGGTCGATTTATGAAGCTACATAGTGAAGTGTCTTGTGTAGTCGTATTCTATTGTGGGAATGACAGCCTGGACAAACTTGAGGAAAATCAGAAGATACCTGAAAGTCTCAGTTAAGGAAAACACAGAGGAGCAAAGTTACAATACAGTCACACAGTACTGTTATTAGACCCATACCGTAACAATGTAGCACTAGAGGAAATGAAATGGGCCCACAAGCTAAAGTATCATCCTAGATATAAGGATATATTGACATATACTGTATGTTGTGGTATATATATATATTTTCTGGAAGAGGAAATAAGTTTGCACTTCCAGTTCCCTCGTCTCGAAGTCAATGGGTATCTTGAATGGGTTTTTGGTTAGATGCCTGAATTAAGGCCTGTGGTTAACACAAGCTTAAGAGAATTTCAGGTTTTGTTCTATGACATAAAAGCTTTTACGTGTTAAAAAAGACGGTTGCTACCAAGTGGCTAAATGAGACTACAGAGGTTGTCAGGGACATTAAACGTCATCACGTCGAACACAGAAACTCATTTATAGCCTCGTTGTGTTTATACCCGCGCTCTTGCAAAGTATTATAACTCAAACTTTCCCAAAGGCTTTTATAGAAGAAAAATCAAATGACAAGTTGGAAGCTTAGTGGTGGTGACGTTGAAGTCATGTGACCGGGGTGTAGTTCGTTTATAGCCTATAACGTTAGCTTTTTACTTCTGGAAATTGCAGTTACGCTTCAAAAACCATAAAAGTAGTGTTCATTTGTGAAGACTATCTTTCTGAAACGTGTAAACTTTTGTTTGCCACAGAGTTTATTTTGCAATCTGCAATTATCCAAAATCCCATTGGCTTTTTGTCGGGGGAACATATTGTCATATTGGCCAATCCCAGTTTACCCTCTGGGAGTATCATTTGTGTTTAATTATGATACTTCTGGTGTAAAACGGTCCACAGTACCTTAACAACAATCAACTAGCATTGATGCATAAGTCAAAGAAGCAGACATGTTACAGGTTATTACCATGAAAGGATACATATGCACTCCCAGCTCTCCTCCCCCTTCTGCCACAGTCTCAATGATCTTTTTCATCACCTCAGCATGTCTGAAAGGAAAGTTTAGAGCAGCCAAAGGTTTTTATCAAAGCATCTGTGAAAAAGACTAAAATAACACCCCAATACTAATCCTTTCAGACATCACTGTACAAAAAAAAACATTTATTCATATATTTCTGTATGTGAATCATTGTTGTGGTATATCAATATTGTAAAAATACAGATGAGTAGGGCTAAGCAATATTTGTAATAATGAGTTTGCACCCTTGGGGCAGCTGTGGCTCAGGAAGTGGGGCGGGTCGTCCATTAATCCCATGGTTAGTGGTTCAATCCCTGGCTCCTCCTCTCCTCCTGACCTTGGGCAGGACACTGAACCCTAAGTTGCTCCCGATGGAGGCCAGCACCTTGCATGGCAGCTCCCTCACCACTGGTATGTGAATGTGTGTGTGAATGGGTGAATGAGTCCAATCTGTAAAGTGCTTTGGGAACCATTAAGGCTGAAAAGCGCTATATAAGTGAAATCCATTTACCATTTGTGTGGTTTTAAAGAGCCAGCTGATTGATTTTCAACACTAAATTCTAAAGTGGGGAGGACAAGTGATTTCATAGTAAGCCTGCCACCAAGGGATTAGTCTCCGTGATCAGGCAACCAATAAATCATTGCATCAGCTTGTCAGCTCACTAGCTAGCTAACATAGCTTATCGCTCATAGACAATGGCTGACAATAATATATCAGAGCATATGAACAAAATGTCATTTTGTCAAATTGTGATCAGTAATGTAATGATATCAGTAATGGCATTATAATACCCGTCTGGCATCATATAAAAATGGCTTGCTTTTTACAGCAAACACTCAAGATCTAACCTACAATAATGATGGTGAAATTGCTCATAAACCCCACCTGCATGTGGCATCTAAAGAAGGAAGGTTTTTTCCCCTGTGTCTTTCTCACCTGCAGGGGTGGACAGAGCACATGGCAGGTGGAGGAAGGTGAGGGTGGTTCTCAATGGTGACTGTCTTCTTCACGTGGTCCTGGCTGATGTCCTCATACATCTGTTCTACAGTCAGTGGTTGCCTGTCCTGAAAGACAACACAGTAGCTAGATGAGCTGATGGGTTATTAGTGCTGTGTCTATGTGAGTTGGGTTTAGAGTAGAGCTGCAACAATTAATCGATTAATCAATCGAAAGAAAGTAAATTGCCAACTATTTTGATAATGGATTAATCGTTTCAGTCATTTTTCAAGCAAAAAATGTCAAACATTTGGTGGTTCCAGCTTCTTAAATGTGAGGATTTGCTGCTTGTCTTTGTCATTTCTGACAGTAAATGAAGAGAGTTTGGGTTTTGGATTGTCGTCAGTTTGGGCTCTGGGAAATTGTGATGAGCATTTTTCCCAATTGTTTTGACATTTTATAAACTAAATGATTAATCGATTAATCGTGAAAATAATCGGCAGATTAATCGATAATAAAAATAATCATTAGTTGCAGCCCTAGTTTGGAGCCGTTCTCTACCCTAGTTGTCAATTATCACTTAATGCAGCTTTAAGCAAAAGAATACCAATGCCACATTATTGGTTTACTTCCTCAAAACTCTGTATATGTCCTATATGACAAATGTCTCATGTTTCCTACAGAACAGATAAACACTTCCATGCTTATACTATTTCAGGCTTTTTTAGAATAAACAGTGGTGTCTCATGAAGTCTCACTTTGCCCAGGTACATACTTCATCATATCCAAACAGCCAGAGCCGAGGGGTCTGATAGTATTTATCATATGTGATGTACAGGTCATATGTTCTAGTCTGAAGGATGGCGTCTTCACTCCCAGGCTCTGCTTTGGCTTTAGTCTCTACCATTTTACTGGTGTCCAGGGTTGCCTAGACAGAGGAAAGAAGTGCAAGGAGGCAGTTTGATTGACGATAACTGACATTAGATCACACAGTAAATGATATGCTGCAATCCTTTGAGCCGTCTACCTCGTCTGTTTCCAACAGGCCACTTTCCTCGTATTCTGAAAAGACAGCATTAAGGATGACATGACGTAAAGTGCAGGCTGTTAGAGAGAAAGCAAATGACTGCTTCATCACTGGATATGCATATGAATGAGGTATGGATACCTTCCATATCTGCTGCTTCTCCATTTTCATCATCATCTTCATCATCATCCTCACAACATGCTGCAGATGTGGCATTCATGTTCTTGTCCTAGAGGGATTTTCAAATTAAAAAGGACCCATTTGCAACTGCACCCTTCAACTACAGTTGAAACAAAATGGCCACACTTGATTTTAAACCTGTTCCCAAGACATACAATGAACATCCAAAGACTAAACACCATTTGAAAAGGTCTTTTTTATGAACTTCAGGAGTGAAATGAAAAACCCATTAAACAACATGTCCAGTTGCTGCTGAAGAAGTGCATGGAATATTGCCAAAAGCTTAAGAAATAGCTAAGTAAGTGAACCCTGAGTTTAGAATTTTTAGCACAGCATATGTGTTCCTGAGACGAGAACAACCCGCCATGGTAAAAACTGTCCAGTGACTGTCGGATGAAGACCTACACCTCTGAGTCTGAGGACGTTATTCTCCTCTCAAAAAAGTTTGTGTGCCCCAACCAGGTTGAGGAGCTTTAGTGCTTTATGATGTTCCTCAGATGGTGAGACTACTGGTGAAGTGCTTCAGCTTTCATTTCACTTCAAGCAACAATGTACAATTTCCAACTCTGGCGGTAGTATAAAAAAAAAAACAATGTGGCAGACAGCAATAGGGTGCTGCAGGCATGATTTTTATAGGCCCCGACACTGACATATCACCTTTTAAGTTGATATTGTAAACTTGTTAACAAACAGTTGCTTATTTACACATCTAGCAGTTACTGAGCAACATTAGCATTCATTTGGAGTCGTGTTTGTGTCCACCTGATGAATGCAAGTCTCTCTTTTAGCTCTGGTTTGGTCTCTACCAACTCCTGAAGGAAATATCTGGCTGCTAAATGCTTCACTATGTTCACCAGCTAGTCACTAACTGTGTCTGTCTGCTGTTTGCTGCTGAGCAGATACTGTACAGTGGGTTTTTAGAGCTTTTTCTCTGAAAGCAGGTGCCTGCTGCGTCTCAAAACAACACTATGAGAGCGATAAGAGTGAACCAAAACAGTAGAGTTGTGGGCTGGACAGCTAAACAATGAGCTGAAACTCACTGGGAGCTGCAGATTCAGCTGATAATTCTCTGTAGGTTCATCAATATGAAGCATACCTTATTATTGTCCAGTGAAATTTCTCGTACAGCATCTGTGACTCCTAACACACCTGCTGAAACACATCAGTCAGAGCCATTCAGATCGACTTATATACCTTGACACATATTAAGGTCTATCTTCATTTTAATTTTCAATACATATTTTACATAAAAAAATAACGGCATGTATGTTACTTCCTCTTAAAGTGTCAGGAAATGTTCTTAATCATTATTTTATATAATTTTAATCTGAACCATGATTCAATAAGAACTGGAATTGATAAGCAAGTGGTTTCAGAATCTGTCAACTCTAACTGGTCTCAATTCAAGACCTACTAAAAGCACACTGTATAACACAACACATTAAATTAGGTAGAGTATCTATAATATTCTGTGAATTATAGTGTATATTAGTGGATATGTGGTCCTCTGTAGGTCTCTGCTGGGTAGAACACGGTTTGTTGCTCCCCTGACTTTGACCTCTTTTTTAGCTAACAAAATGATCACAGCTGTGATGTGAATTTGAGTTTTTACACTGTATTTTTCAGAGCAAACAGTGTGCAGCAAATAGAAATGTTAACATATACATCGTACAAATTTGCTGCCACCCCACCTGCATATCAATCCAACCCACATCGCTTTCTGACATTGAAAACCTTAAGTAGATGCAGCCATGCTCAGGATATATGCAATGTATGGATGTTGAGAGATGGCGTCCAACCTGAGTTATGGTAAGTGTCCACCCAGCCCCCGTCTCCATCATCCTCCTCTATGATGGCTTCCAGCTCATCTGAGTACTCCATCTGTTTACAGCGCTTGTAACAGGGAACTGCAAGATACAACGTCAACACACAGAGAGGTGGGTTAAACACAAACCAGAGGAAGTGAAAAGGTACAGGTCTCACTGGTGAAAACATGTTAACAATGATGGTGGGGGGTTCCTACAAATCTGCCAAAATAAATTCATGGGATGCTTAAGACAAAGATATGAGTCTGTCTTACAGCATGCTGATGTAAATGTCTGCAACCAATAGCATTATCGTGCAAAACAGAACACACACACACACACACACACACACACACACACACAGTGAAGTGAATACAAAATCAACCAGATAAAGAGCAGACACAGAGCAGAAAGAGGTTACTATTTCCTGGAATGCTTGCACTCCAATGTCATTTATCTATGTATTCTACTCGTGTGTTATATAAGACTAACACCCTATTTGTACTTCATAAGCAATGTTTGTCACTAATGGAGGCTGGACTGTGTCACTGAAATGAAATCTACATTTCCAGTGTTAATTATAATTTGTTTAACATTAATAAGCAATTAATAAAGAACTTAAATTTACATTTAAATTGTGATATTTGAAGACATTCAGTAAAAGAGCCTTCAAAATAAACATTTAAAATGTGGCAATTAATAAATCTTTTTTTTTTAAACTGAGATGCAAAATAATTTTAGGGCTATTACATTTTACTTTTCATTACTTACGTTTTGTTATGTATCATGCATTTACATTCCCTCTCACAATGAATTTACATGCAGCCAGTGTGCTACACTGCAAATTAAATTAAGTCAAACCCATAGAAATGTCAGAGTTGCTTCACTAGGGAACTTTTTAAAGTTATGGGGAACTGGAGAGAGTTCTTTCTGAAACAGATACAAACTGTTGATGTGACAAAGCGAGTGGTGCACAGCAGTCCCCACTTTAAATCCACCTCTTACCATTGCGTGTCAGGAGAAATTGTTTATCCTGGGGCAAATATGGCTTCACCTTGACTTCTTCCCCAGTGGCCCTGAAGAGAGATGGAATCACAAACATAAAAAAAACATTATTCTATATTAGGTCGTGTCTTTTGTGCTCATTATACTTTTACTAAAAGCACTGGTCCAAAATTCCCTTACTTTGAACTTAACTTAATTCACATCAGTTTTAGGTTTTATAAACCCACTGTTCTAGGTTTGCTTTCAGATTTCTTTTAAAGAGGAACACAAGCTGAATGACTCAAATGGAATGTGTTTTATCCTCCTTAGGTGCCAGGGGAGAAAAAGTTTAGTATTAACAGGTAAAAAGAAAAAAGAGTGGCAGACAGGGTCTGAAATTAAGTTTTTTTTTTCTCACCTACCACTGTGGCAGGTTAGTGAACATTTCTACCGGCCACTCAATTTTTCTGTCTGCCACTTCTGAAATCTACATAGAACACTTTAGAATTGTAAACACTGAGTCAGCGGTAGAAATATGTAATATATCATGTAACCCTGACTGTTCTTAACTTAAGAATTTGCTTTTTAAAAACAATATTCATTAATATAACAAAAACCTATCTGACATGGTGGCAGGTGACCTGAGATTTGTACCTGCCACAGCCAACATTTACCCTGTATTTGGCAGGTGGCAGGTGCTAATTTCCTTCCCTGGTGGCAGAGGTTTAGACAATCACATACAAACAGGGATGTGTATCATCAAAATTTTCCAATAACAATGCCCATGCGGTACCTATATGTTTGACATAATAGATACAAAACAACTCAACAATAAGCAAAATAATTTGACAATGTGCCAAAAGGTGACACAGACAGTAGATGCAGTGAGATGCAACTTGGGTTTCTCCAAGTGGAATATTGCACTATACTGTGAAATTCATGGCATTACCAGCATTACTACCAGCAGTACCCACAGTACTAACATTACTACCAGCAGTACCCACAGTACTAACATTACTACCAGCAGTACCCACAGTACTAACATTACTTACTCAATCATGCTTCCAACAGTCATATTACACACATGTAAGGGGATCTTACTATGAGGAATTCAAATATCTGTGATTCAGCTCCAAGTAGACACTCACCATTTCCATGTGGGACAATGGTGGACCAAGTGATCTCCAGCTGCTACAAACTAAAATACAAAAAGAGGGGATTAAATAAGAACCACACTAACAGATGTATGACTTAAGAGTGTTTACATGAGGTAAGGTAATAAAACACATAATCCAGATTAATAGATGGTGTTCTCACCTCCTCTGGTGTAATGACTCCAGTCTCTTTGAATTTCGATTCCTGCGATTAAGAACAAAACCAAAACTGTATTATAGAGGGATATCCGGAGAAAAAGCTAAAGCAAAGTTATAACCTCCAGCTGTAAATAGAAGTGCTGCGCTTTTACCAGAACCACGCAAATGTATTCATGAAGGGTCGACATTCCATTAGGTCTACTGACTTGTAACGTTATCTAATTAGTGCTTTAGGTAACACAAACACAAATGAATGCCGAGACCGTAACCTGCTGGATAACACTCATGGTAGCCACCACCTATCAACAAGCTAGCTACTGCAAGTTTACCTTCAACACAGGAGTGAGGAACTCAGCCACTCCGAGAGCCGTGCCTTTCACTGTGTTTATGACGTTCTGCATCCTGTAGAGTTCCTTCGGGACACAACGCGGGTTCTCCTAAAACCGTGCTGTCAAAATGCTAATTATTTTGACATAGCTGCTCAAGCTGAGAGCCAGCAGGAGCAAATCACATGATGCGTCTGGAACACTTCCGGCACCAGGCTCTCACGAGACGTGTGGAGGCGACGCGGTTTGCTCGCGCTGCAGACTGTTGGCTGCGTGCGAGTCGAGAAGCTAGGCTAGGCTAGGCTAGGCTAGGCTGAGTTAGGCTGAGCTTGGCTAGGCTGGGCTAGCAGTGCGTCCGCTGCTTCATACGCCGCGAGGCTTCACTATGTGGAGGTGCTCAGCGAGGTCGGTGTTAGGGAAGGCAACAGTCCTCCGCGGGGTTCAGCCAGTGAACGCGGTCAAATCCAGAGCAAGTGGATCCCGTAGCAGCGTTTCAGGGAAGAAGTGGCTGAGACCCAGCGGGTTCGACACTGGCTTAAAGGCTTTCAACAGCCTGACCAAACAGAAAGAGCCTCTCATTCTGGCAAGAGAGGGGGTAGCTACCTGGTACGGAATATCGTTATATGGTTCATACATACATTCATAGCCGCATAATAACCTCACACAGTGTTGTACATGTGTTTCAGGTACAGCTGTGGACCCACCGTGTACGACCATGCCCACCTGGGCCATGCGTGGTACTGATATAAACACCTTATACTTTATGCACAAGTCCAGTATTGTGAAACGTGTCTGAGCTAAATGGTCTTTTCACAGCTCGTATGTCAGGTTCGATATCCTGCAGAGGGTTTTGTCCAGGTTGTTTGGAGTCACTGTCATCCATGCGATGGTCGTCACTGACATTGATGACAAGATTATCAAAAGGAGTTGGGAGGTGAGATCACAAGAGAGTGTTCAAGTCAGGGATCCCAATGGCTGCTATATTGATTAGCTTTGTTGAAAGCATGTTTATTTAGACAATGTGTTTCCCTTGTTTTATAGGAAAATGTTTCCCCAACCATCATAGCCACAATGTATGAGGAGGAATTCAAGAGGGATATGCTGGCATTAAAGGTGTGTGATTAGGTCATAGCTAATGTTTTTATTTTCGTTGAAATATGTGCGACTACCTTCAAGGCTGACATAAATGGTCTTTTTTTAAACATAACCTTGTAAGATGGGAAAAGGCCACAGCTTTTGTTAAAATTAAACAGAAATGAATGAAAGTGCATGATCGTGGAAATACAGAATTATAAAATGACACTGGCAAAGACATTTATGTAACATGATCTGGCTGATACTCGATCCACTTCATCAGTTCAGCGCCAGCGCCAACACTGATTCAGTGGATCGGATCGATGTTTTCCCAAGCTGATCTCTGTTGTCGGATTCTGCACTTTAATGTTTATTTCTACTCCAGCATTCACTGGAGGGAATCATTTTTTGCAGCAACGGGATAGAAAAGTCTGTCTTGAAAATGTGCATCTTGTTGTTACTCAGCCTGCCATGTACCGAAGTTCATTTTTGATGAAAACAGGTTTATTTCCGTAACTCAAATGTAATCATAAATGCTAGTAAAGTGAAAAAAAAGTGATTTGCTGTGAGGCACAAATTGGGGGTACTGTGAAAGTGTGTTTATGTATAAACATGTCTGTGTATTCTGTCATTGTTTTTGAGGTGATTCCTCCTGCAGTGTATTTAAGAGTCACTGAGAATGTGCATCATATTGTCGCGTTTATTGAGGGCATCATCAAAAATGGACACGCTTATGCCACAAAAGAAGGTGAATATGTAGGAACTGCTGAAATAAGTGATGGTTATTTCTCTTATGAAATAACGGCTCTGTCCCTCACAGTACCTGAGTCAACATTTGTGAAATTATTTGGTTACAGGTGATGTGTATTTTGACATCCAGTCCATTGGTGACCGTTACGGCAAGTTTGTAGGAGCTGTGGATTCTCAGGGAGAACCTGGTAAGTGTGTCTGTCTGCCTCAGTCGGTCATTTTGTTATATTAGAGGACAGGTCTGTCTGTCGAAAAGTATTTGGATGCTGAAAGGGCATTTGACAACAGAGTGCTGTTATCTTTTCCGGATTTGAGAGACCTTTTTGTGAGAACTCCTCACCAGGAGTAAAACTTACTCATGCCTGTATCTGTCAATGTGAATAACATATGGTGTCATTATTATCACCCTTTAAAGGAAATCTCAGATTTCTTAAACCTGATATGTTCTGTCTTAAGTGGCAAACTGTAAAGGACAACATTGTCTATCCCTCTCTCAATGGGGCAACTCCTGACTACCTAAGTCTTGTTTTCATAGTTTTAGTCTCAACTCTAAAATGATTAACTAATGACACAGTGACGACAGAATGTATTCTCTGCAGCTCTTTCTGTTTGCATTTCTCAGATTTTCTTTGTTGTCAATCAGACTTCTGCCCAAGTTTTAGTATACCGTTACAAGTTCTGAAACGTGGCTTTTTGAGACCCTACGCACTGTGATTACTGGCACTGCTTGTTCTGTATTAGGCAGACTGTATGTTAGCTTTACTAATGGGCAACTGCACGGTTCTCCAGGCAGCACAAATAAACGAGACTCGAGGGATTTTGCTCTTTGGAAGCAGTCCAAACCTCAGGAACCATACTGGGAATCTCCATGGGGCAGAGGAAGACCTGGCTGGCATATTGAATGCTCGACCATTGCTAGGTTTGGATTTACAACAACCTGTCTTATACTATATGTTAATCTATCCTTGGGCCTTTCTGGGATGCAGGTTCAACATAGTCAGGCCCTCAATGCATAAAGACAAGGCTTGAAGAACAGAATTCTTGATGAAGATCTATGTGACTGAAATGTTGCATGCATAAATTACTATGAGCTAAGGCTTCCTTCTTTTAAATTAGAAGGCTGAAAAGATGCAGTACTGAGCAAATGGGAAGAATAGGAAAGGATTTCAGTACAATTCATATGCAACTGTGAAAATGTATTTATAATGCTACTAAAACTAGTTTGAAGCCCAGTTTTATACAGTAGATGGGGACACTCATACTGCAAACCTATACTCAGTTGTCAGTTTATTAGGCACACCTAGTTAAATCTAATCCAAAAGCTCTGCAATAAATCCTCCATGAAGGTTCTAATGCTCAGTTTTTGTTGAAACTGTTTTCGAGAGGTGTTTTTTTTTTTATTCCCTTACAGTAGTACAACTCAAGAAGAAGAAAAAAATAATACACACACACACATATATATTTGTTTGTTGTCTCCTGGAATTTATAGTAACAATTTAGATGTGATGATAAATGCTTCCAGAGTCTGGACATTTTTGGTTTAGGTACCTTGAAAGTGCTTGAAATGGGCTTGAATTTTACTCTTTAAAAGCTGTACGAACCCTGTACTCAATAAACTGGCAACTGATTGTTTATCAGCATATTTCCAATGTCCTAAATATGTCAAGGAAAGTAGAGTGTTTGTGTCAGGTTGTAAAGACCAAATGTGAGGGCAGTATTTTTGTATTATGATAGAATGAGTCAGTAGTGTTATCAGACTGACAGCAAATTCATTCATGACAGTTTGTGCCTTTTTTTTCATTTATCAAGTGTGATGATGATTTTTCTTTTATTTGATGTGATTGTAAGGTGAATATTTCTTTTCAGACAAAATTTGCAGTTTAAAGAGATCACTATGGTTTCTTGGAACTTGTGATTGCTTAATAATGATATTGCGCGCTCTTCAGACTCGGTCTATAGTGTCGTTGTCTCTGTGGTGCTTTCAGCTCAGTGTTTGGGAGTCAGCTGGATATCCACTCTGGAGGTATTGACCTGGCCTTTCCTCACCATGAGAATGAAGTCGCTCAGAGTGAAGCCTATCACCAGTGTGGACAGTGGGCAAACTACTTCCTCCACTCAGGTAAATCCTAAATCTTAGCCTGTTTTTTTTTTTCTCTAAATGTCTAATAAATCACGTTGGAACCAGCTTTTAAATCTTTAGGAATTCTGTGAATTCTGTGTTGTTGCTGCAGGTTCATCGGAAAGACTAATTTACACCTGGCTTTCATCTAAATATACCACCTAGGTAATAGGATTGGGTGTCATTTAGCGACTGTGATTCTGATTGTGATTCTGCTTATTGAAATGTTTTTTATGGAATCTTGGTTCCAGTTTCTGCCATATGGGAATGAAAAGTAACCAAAATGTGTTGAAAGCAAAATAAGCTCTATCTTCAGCAGATTTAGGCAGCTGCTAACAGTACACTCTCAACAGCATCAAATGAAATGTGCAGCGAGTATGTTTTGCTCTCTCTTATCCACACTTCATTTAGAGAAGACAGGAGAGTTTGTTCCTGCTATATTCTAAATACTATGCTTGCATTTCTACTGAAGCACAGCAAGTCTAAAATTCAGATATTCTTTGTTTTAAACACCACTGAAAGGCTTCTCAATTATTACTATTTAATCGCTTGAATTAATACGTCCACCCCTAATTTGCAAATGCAGTTTTTTTATTTGATATGAATATTTTTACTTCCTGCAGACATAGTTTCTATCAAATTCTCCAATGTACAGTTTCCACAACCTTCATTTATGAATTTCCAATCCTTCTGCACAGTTTTGTCCAGATCATGCATCAGTCATAGGTGTGTGGGCTGTACAGGTGCACTATTTATTAGAATGTGCTGATGGTGTAAACAAGTTCTGGACACAAAAGAAAGGATTCTCTTTTACCAGTGTGTATGGTAATGGTTAGTCTCTACATACAGTAGTTGGAGACTAAGGGAATTACAAACAAAAGAAAATTGAAGTATTTCCCTGTCCTCTATTTTCAACTCACTTCTGTGAGAACTCTGAACACTGCTGCACAACTCTGCATATGTCAAGTGGATTCCTCTCTAAAGACTGCCAAGCTTAGTGTTTCTGTTTTTGAATATGTGCACCTGATTGGTTGCTTTTGTTTTTTAGGGCACTTACACCTAAAAGGCAGTGCAGAGAAAATGTCCAAATCTTTAAAAAACTATGTCACCATCAAGGTAAAGTCACCATGAATTACTCATCACTTATTGAGTAAGTGTTTGTAAGAATAGATCCCTGTATCTTCCGTATTGTATATTGAAGTTTGTCTTTTTTTGTCCTTCATCAGGATTTCCTGCAGTCTCACTCTGCCAATGAATTCCGGATGTTTTGTCTTTTGACCAAATATAGATCAGGTAGGAAAAATAATGAAGTCTTGAATGAAACTCTTCACGATGCACTTATCAAGCATATCAGGAAATAAAATCATTTTAAAAAGACATTTTGAATCCATATAAAAAAAAAAAGTAAATGCATTTTTAACTTTAAAGACAGAATATATTCAAATTATTGGCACATTTTACCATAACCATATTGGTTTTAACGATTATTTTTGTAACTGCATAATGTAAAAGCAGAATGAATTCATTATTTTACTAATTGTTTTTCTAAATGTATCAGGTAATCAGGGTTCATACAAAGTCTTGAAAGGTTGGAAAATGCTTAATTTTAACCGTTTTCAAGGTTAGGAATATGTGTATATATATGGCTATATACTCCTTTTAAAAAGGGTTGATTTTCAACATAATCTGGTGTTTCATCTACACAGTCACTCATGTAAACCAAAAATATTTTAATGTTTGAAATGAAACGATCCCGTTGTCATATTTGTTTGTTGTCTCCTGGCATTTATAGTAACAAGCACTTATAGTCTAGATAGTTAGTTAGGCTTCGAAAGTCTGGAAGTTTTTGGAATAGGTACCTTGAAAGTGCTTGAATTTTACTAATTAACTAGTAAAAAAATGTAGCTGATTATTCCATTGGCACACTCCAACCTCCATACCCCCCACAGTATTGGAGCATGACCGCGTCTTGTTTGACACAGTCACTGCAGTAAGAGGTTTAGTTTTCAGTAGTGAACAGAAGAACATTCATGATGTTCTGGGGTGTCTCCACAGCTGTAGACTACAGTGACAGCAGCATGTCAGAGGCTCAGACCTCTCTGGAAACCATCTCCACCTTCATCCACGATGCTCAGGCCTACATGAAGGGTCAACTGCAGTGTTCACCGGTACAGGAAGCTGTTCTCTGGGAGAGGTAGGAACTTCCTCTACAGTTTGATTAATTCATTCATGTTTTGATGAATGGTCTTCATCATATTTGTTTCAGCTTTTGTCATACTGAGCACTGCAGAGTTTTCGTTGGGTTCTCAACTCATACTTTCTGTTCTATGTGTGAGAGTAAACCTAATTAAAATGTGTATTAAACTGTTGGGTCTCTATAAATATAAAGAGTCGGTCTAGACCTGCTCTATTCGAAAAAGTGCCCTGAGATAACTTAGTAATGATATGGCGCTATATAAATAAAAACTGAATTGAATTGAATTATTGCATTTGAAATGTCCAAATCGGTAATTTTCACTTTCACCATAAATAAGTTTAGTTTCATTTTGATATAGTAGCTTACTGTATATACAGGGTTCGTACAAAGCCTTGGAAGTTTGGAAAATGCTCAGTTTTAACTGTTATGTTTTCAAGGTTAGCAATATGCTTGAATTCGAATAATGCTTGATTTTCAACATAATCTGGTGTTTCATCTCCACAATCTCTCATGTAAACCAAAAATATTTTAATATTTAAAATGAAACAATCCTGTCGTCATATTTGTTTGTCTCCTGGCATTTATAGTAACAATTTAGATGTGATGATAAAGGCTTCAAGAGTCTGGACATTTTTGGATTAGGTATCTTGAAAGTGCTTGAAAAGTGTACAAACCCTGTATATGGATAACAGCTAACAACTGTTTTTTATTTTATTTACCATAATATTTTACCCCATTTCCACAACTTTAAGTATTTTAAAATAAATAGGCCTATATAGCGATCATAGGGTGCAATAATGAGGCTCTTACTCCAGTGTGCTATGCTCATGTAGCACAGATTTTTATTAATATTATTATGGCGCCCATATTCTTTTATTTTCACTAATTTTGCATTGGTTTAGTGAATGTCAGCATTTGCCGCATTTATCAGTTTAAATCTAATGATGCATAGAAGTTTAAAATTACAGTTCTTTTGCTGGTTTGCCTATCTAAAAGTTAATTTCCTACATACCCGGTTTTCACCTGCCCCCCATCCATATACGCTCGGCCTGGCAGATCTGCTCAGGGTCCTGCATTTAAGATAAGATAAGATAAGATAAGATAAGCCTTTATTGTCCCACAGCGGGGAAATTTTAGCGTTGCAGCAGCCAGCAAAAGTGTCATATATAGAAATACAATAAAAATAAATAGAAAAATAGAAAAATAGTCCTATACACAGTATAGACAGAAATAAATAATAGAGTGACTGAGTGCAGTTGTAAGTGTGAACAAATAGATAAGATAAAAATATTGCACATATATAATATACATGTATATGAAAAATATTTCACAGCAACATATGAAGTAGATAACATCATGAATACAATATATGTATGAAGATAATGCACAACAGCAGATGAAGTATAGTAGTGAATAGTCTGCACACTGACAGTCAAGTGTAGATTACCGGGAGTTGTACTGATTATAGAGTAATTTACAGATGTCATAACACATTCACACATTATGATTGGCTGTAAGTTGGAAAGTGTACGGATGGCGTGTGTTCGCACTGCAGACTACCAAATTTTGCCTCTCTCTGGAGCCATGTGTTATATTTGTCAAACATTATTAAACACGCATTTCCCAGGCATTTGCCAATAAGCTAACTGCTAGCGCTTGTTAACTTTACTCGCTCGTTAGACATTCCCGCTGCCAACTAGCTGCATACGCCACTGTGTATCAAGTGATACTAGTGACGTTTCAACGGCCACGCAGTGCAGTGCTAGATTTTAAATTAGTAATACAAGAAATGTATTTCGCGTAACATTAGACGTTTTGGGATTTTTATGAGCATATTTTAAACAACAGCCAAAACCATGTATATTCAAAACTTTTCCAAAACATTCTGTTAATCCCAAACCATTTCCAGGCCTGGAAAACAGTTTTTTTTTAATTTTCTTAATTTTTCCAGGAATTTTATGATCGTGGGAACCCTGTCTAGTTCTGTTTCAGCTGACTGGGAGAACTGTTCTTGTGTTTCTTCAGGCTGGCTGAGACTAAATCCAGCGTGGTGAAAGCGCTGGCAGATGACTTTGATACCCCGAGAGCCATCAATGCTGTGATGAATCTGGTTTATCATGGAAACTGCCAACTCCAGCCTGTTTCTAAGGTAACGCACTGTCTCTAACTGCACATCTGACTCTCCTGGGATTACACAAACAGATTAAAGGTTAAAGATCTCCTAATTCTGCTCGTCAGTCACGGTGTTTACAACAAGCCTTACCTGTAGTGGACCAAAAATGTAGTCTTTGTCCTGAAGGGAGTTGCTAGAAGAAAGACTATGGGTCATTGTAATCAAAAAGTTGAATAAAAAGGCTGACCATGTGACTAACTAATTACCATCCTCAGGCCACCACTAGCAGGGAAATCATCTCTGTGCAGAGGGTCAGTAGAAACAAGCAGAAGCAGTTGAAAAGATTTAGATTTCAGTCAGATATAAACAGTTTACTGTACAATGAGGCACTAGACATAATTGGTTCCAGATGTCAGATAATCAGTTCAAAGCACTGTCAGTGAGTGAAGCACTGAACAGGCCCTGTGTGTATATTGTATCTCTGTTTAGTCTGACCGAGTGGCCCGGAGCCCTGCAGTGTTTGGAGCGACAATCAGCTACATCAGAGATGTCTTGGATGTGTTTGGGATCGATCTGCTGCACACTAAGGTCAGAACTCAAAGATAACATGTACACATCTGCAGATTTTAGTCATTTCTTTGAGATTCTCAACAGGCAGCAGGAGGGTGTATGTGGGACTGAGTCAAAATAAACTACAGTGTTTGTGTGTTCTTGGTAATGAAGGAACATGTTACCCAGTACAACAGTGTGGCTCACTGATGTGTTTTTAATATTTTTTGGACAACAGTGGAGCTTTATGGTACAGAGGAAGAAGATATATCAGGCTTTGGATACACACACAATACTTGTTAGTAGGATACATTCATTGTTGGTTTGGGGATTTGTGGACAGTAAGAAAAATACAGAATATCACCTTTCTTTAAAGGGATTTCAGATTAGAAACACTTGTTTCTCACACATTTCCTCACCGCTGCTGTCCTGCCATCATGTACAGGAGGCTGATGTGGTGAGTAGTTGTGGAAGTCTGGAGGGCGTCGTGGAGCGGCTGACTTGTTTCAGAAGCGAAGTTCGAGCATTCGCACTTGCTTGTCAGGATGGTCCAACCACTGGATCCCCCAACAAACACGGACTTTACCCAGAGAGAATCCCACTTCTCAAAGCCTGTGACACCCTCAGAAATGACCTGGCACCCTTGGGTGTGTTGATAAAGGTAGGCTGGGTTGGCTCACATTGAAATTAAAACTGGTATTTTACACAGTTTGAATGCAGAAAAAGTGCCTGCATGCAGCATTTATTCTGATGTCAAATATTACAGTTTACATGGAGACTGTACTGATTTCTTTTTCATGTTTTCAGGATAGAGGAGCCAACTCCACATGGGAGATAACTCAGAGAAAACACAGTCAGATAGGACAGAGAGTCCAGGAGAAAGACCAGGAGACATCCAGCTGAAATCCACCTCTGCCTCTGAGACTGACTCTTTATTTTAGGCTTTATTTAATTTAACTTGATCAACTGAAAGACTTTAACAAGAACAATCCTGATTTCATAACAACAGAAACTAACTTCAAGTCAAATACCTGATGTGCCTGTCATCAGTGTTTGAACATGCAAATTCCTTGTTTCATAAGTCAGATGGTAGATTATTTAATAAAATATGTGTTTTTAAGTGGTGTAATACATTTTGTGTTAATTTTATGTTTATTAGTTGTGTGTTTTTATAGTGCAGAGTTTGGTATGTATGATGAAAGTTGAGTTGAACACAGAAAGCACCATGTGTTTTTCTAATTAAGGACTGGCCTAAGAAAACGTTTGGTTACCAATATAACCCTGGTTGTCTGAGAACTGAGTGAGGTATAAGGTTGGGATGTAAGGTAGGAAGGGGCGAGCCCATTTGCAATTTTGTAAGTCATCAGAAGCACCTTATAGTTTGATATGGCATGAATAGGGAGCCATTGAAGGTAAACTAAAATTGGTGTGATCAAATTTTCTAGTTAAGATTCTAGCTGCAGCATTCTGAACCATTTAAAGCCTTTTAGTGCTAGCAGGCCTGACAGCAAAACGTTACAGTAATCAAGTCTGGATGAAACAAAGGCGTGAAATAGGATCTCTGCATCAGCCAAGGACATGGGAGACCTCATTTTAGCTATGTTGTATAGGTGAAAGAAGGCTGTCTTGGTGATTTCTGTAATGTGCTGATCTAAAGAGAGAGTAGGATCAAACATAACACCAATATTCTTGGCTGTCAAACTTTGAGAAATCACACAGTTGTCAAGAGTTACTGTCATTTGATCAAATTGGTGTCTATGTCGAGCCGAGCCAATGACCAGCATGTCAGTTTTATCAGAATTTAGGAGCAGGAAATTATGTGACATCCAGTTTTTCACAGCAGACAAACAGGTCTCTAATTTAATAATTTGGGAATGATCATCTGCCTTTACAGAATATCACCTTTCTTTAAAGGGATTTCAGATTCAGACTCCTTAGGTCTGAGGTACTCCATATTTCACAGCAAAAAATGTATTATTATAGAACCCACTGTGTTCTTTCAGAGATTGCTGTTAAATATGTGGGGCGAAAGTTGCTGGGACACACCTTTTTATCTATAATTTTTTAAAAGAATGGAAGGTAAGAGACTGGTCGATAATTATTTAGAGACCCTGGATCAAGATGTGGTTTCTTAAGCAGAGGTTTAACCACAGCAGAATTCAAGCTAGTGGGAACAATGCAAGTTGTAAGTGACAAATTAGAAATATTCAGCATTGCTTTCCTCTATGAGAAGAGGCCCAAGATGTAAATAGCTGGTTACTCTTCCTAAATCCCATAACCCTGTCCAAATAGATGCGTAAAGCTCATACAGGACAGAACGAATTCAGCTGACTATCGCTCTCCTTGGCGAAAGGCAGGGGGTGAAAGGCTAGCAGCTCCAGTGTGGAGCAGCTGTAAGAAGACTCGCTAACCTTGGGCTTGAAAGCGGGATTAGGGCGTAACATCACCATCCTATAGTCAGGGCAGTCCCATCTGACTCTGTTCAGATTGGGCATCTTTAGATAACGGCGCATGTAGATGTGGCGGCTAGTAGCTCCCTCAAACTTTGCTGCATTTTTGTTATCTTTTCACCTTTATTACTGATGCACTATTGCACTCGACGGGCAGACTGTACACAGACAGAATGCAAGACTCCGGTAAGATGAGGGGAGGCGGACTCTGTGTTTACATCAGTGGTGCTTGGTGCTTAAACATAGTCAAAGTTGATGGCTTTGTGCATGCAGTCAATTAACTATAAACATCTGGATAAACATCCAGACACAATTCACACCTGTCTCAGAGGTTGTGATGCACACCTCTTATAATACTGTCACTAACAATTATGTGGCAGAAACCAAAGGTCATCCTATTTGTAAAGCCTAAATATAGATGTGAGGTGTTCCTAAAGGTTTCATTAACACTGATTGCCCTTTGTTTTTCAAAAAGATGTTTTTGAACATCATGTCATTTGAACAACCTTTCTTGAAATATTATTTGAATCAATGAAAAAACATTTTTCATTAAAACAACTGTGCCAACACTTGGCTCTTCATCAGAATGGGAAGTTTTACTCTGCTTACAAACGTAGTATCACATTGAAAGGCAAATGTGGTGAGAAGCTGGAGATCCAGCAGCATACTAAGTCTGTACACACTGCATCTTGTGGATGGATGGATTTAAAAGGGTCGGACATCTCCGAGGCATGTTATGTGTTGAGTTGTTAAATTAGTGTTAGTACATTTTATCTTCTTGCAGCCCTTAAATATTTACTGTATTTTAAATATATGACGTAATGGCCATAAAAGTCATGTTAGTGTTGCACGGTGTACCGATACCAAGAAGCCACAGCTGGTCGATAAAACATACGCACGGAGCGAAATTTGGCAGTATTTTGCAGTCATGCACTACTTTTAATTTTCAGCGGAAAAAATAACAAATGTTATAAACATTCTCACGAGGTGACCTGCTCCGATTACTGGCAAAAAATGTCGGGGCGCACAACAGGGAACTAAATAAATGTTAACAAATAAATTGATAAAACAGGCAGAAGCTCCACGTTTTCAGTAAATCATTTTCACTTGTTTCCTGCTCAGACAAACTCGATAGACATGCACTCACACCTCTCCGGAACTATGCGTAATATTACGCACAGCTGGCACAGCGTGGATACCTTCATTAACTCACCGGGATTTAACTGTTAACTGACCTTGTGAGCTTTTCCATTCTGAAAGATTCAGTTTATACAGCAACATCATGAATAGCAGCGGGACCGTGGAGTCAGAATATATTATTGCGCCGCAGAATTACAGCCGGCACCGGTAACCACGTCAGCAGCTGCTGGCTACATCACTGTCACTGTTCACTGTCATCAGTCGCATTTTCTGTGTTGCTCACCTTTCAATATTTAAACATGAAAATACATCTTACAATACAGATAAATGGTAAATAATTAGCTTAATTTTGAGACGCCCTCAAAATTAAGATTTTGCTGTCTTCGGGGGTCCTAGTTGTTAATTAACCTGGTGGAAGAGCCACGCAGCCACCCTGCTCAGCGGCTGCAACTAAATATTTTGTTAAAACATGTTAAATAGTTATATACCTAAGCATCTGACACAAAATATATTTCATTTATTTTGAATTGTAAGTTTTTTAATTGATAAAGAAAATGTCAGTTTCATGTTGTGTCATCTATTATTCCATTACTTTTCCTGATGTTTTTGATTTTTGCTGTGGTATCGTTTCAGTATTGGTATCGAGATACTTTAGACTGGTATCGTACCGAAGTCATAATTTTGATATCGTGACAACACTAAATCATGTCACAGTGAACAAGACCAAACTCACAAGATGTGACAAAATATGAATCTCAAACTGTATTTTTCCCCCCAAATTTTTACTTTTGTTTCACAACAATGCTGAGTCACTGTTTGTCATGTTGATGAGGGTTTGTTAATGTCATGCCATACATAGTAGTTACTGTATGTTCTTTTCAACTTTTAGATGAATCAAACAAGTCCTAATCTATATGAAGCCTGACACCTACTAGTGTATAAAGGTTACTGAGCCGTGATGTCATCACCTGGCACAAAACACCAGCCTATAGCAGATGAACAGTCCAGCGGTGCTTTTCACCAGCAGTCGAGTGAAATCTTCACACAGATTAGAGCTGTGATTCTTCTTCAGCAGTCTCAGGAAGACTGTCGTCCAGGTGTTCTGTAGCAGTGAGGTGTCCATCAGGCGGTGCTGCGGCTCTCCGGCATCAGGTTGATCAGAGAGTTACTGGCCTGAGCCAGCTCTGTGATGGACACTCTGCCCCTCTGTCTGATGAAGTGAGCCACTGAGTCCAGCTCTTCTGGAGTGATGGAGATAAACTTCCCTCTGTCATCAATCACTCCTGCAGGAAACATACAGCAAAATACAGCATATTATATCATATAGGATACAATAATAATAATAAAGAATACTATGTGAAGGATCTCCACTTCACAATGGAGGTAGATATACTACTCAATCACTTCAGTATCAAATAAACTGTAACCTCTACCAAAAACTACTGGCACAGTGACCTATTATGGTTTATAGGGAAATTGTTTGGACATGCATCACATCTAACGTACACTGGTAGAACCAGGTAGTCAAGTGATGGCCATTTAGCCAGCTTTATTTATCTAAAATATTTCAAGGAAATGAAGTGTGGGATAATATGGAGTCTACAGAGGGCATTTATAGTTCAATGCAGCCTGTAATAATGAAACCTCCCCAGCTCATCACTGCATTTTCACAGATATCTGATGTTACTGTGTCATGCTCCATCATGTCTCTCTCTACATGTACCTAGGGCTGCAGCTGGACGATAGACAGGACTGGTCAGCGAATACTGGTACTCATCACAGGAAGGGGCAGAGCTGGCTCTATATCCTGAGGAGGCTGAGGTCCTTCAACATCTGTAGGAAACTACTGCTGACGTTTTACCAGTCTGTTGTCGCCAGCGTTCTCTTCTATGCTGTGGTGTGCTGGGGAGGCAGCATTAAGAAGAGGGATGCTATGTGGCTGGACAGGCTAGTGAGGAGAGCAGACTCTGTGGTTGGCACAGAGCTGGATTCCCTTATGTCAGTGGCAGAGAGAAGGACCCCAAACAAACTGTTGTCCATTATGAACAATGCCCGCCACCCTCTGCACAGCAGACACATTTCCTTTTATTCATTGGAAAGTATGTGGTGTCTGCCTCTGGACATGGAACACAGACATGTAGCTGGTGAATTGTGACTGGGTTAGGATTCCTTCTCCAGCTCCAAAAGCATTTGGGGGCTGAGACACAGGAACATTTGCACGTCATTTTTAATCCACAGACTGTATATAAAGATGGACGCCATGACAGCTCCCCAAAAGTGAAGCCAGCACATCTGGATCGTCCTCTTAATCTGAGGAGCGTCATCCATAAAAGCCCTGGTCACACTAACCTGTGAGGGAGCCTTCAGCTAACAGGTCCTGCAGTCTGTCAATAGCATCCTGTGTCCTCATCCCAAAATGAGAAGCCAAGTCCTCCAGGAGAACCACCTTAGAGCTCTGCAGAACAGGGGGGAACCTGTTTAATACACTAGATTCAGATACTTCAGTACAGGTTTGAGTGTGTCGAGTCTGTCAGCTCTCACCTTGATGTACTGGATGAATTCTTGCAGCAGGTTGCGTGACTGAGAGTAAAGAACACAAACACTTATTATACTTTAAATATCTTAGTGATATATTGTATTCTAGAGAAAATGGAATGTTAAAATGATATGAGCTCAGCAGAGATGTGACCTGGTCCTCAGTGAGCCGCTCCTCCTCTCCCTGTTCTTCTATGATAAAGGAGGCTTTGAGTCTTAAGTACTCCTCCTCCTCCCGTCTCTCCTGCTCCTCTTTGGCCCGGTGCTCCTCCTCCTCCTGAATAAACACCAGCACAGAGTTTCAGCATCTCCTCGTATGAACACAAAGGAAGGAAACAGCTGCTGAGAGGAGTGTGTGTCACCTGTTTCTGTTCCAGAAGTCGTTCTCTCTCCTCCTCCTGTCGTCTCTCCTGCTCTCTGAGCTCCTGCATCCTCTTCCTCTCCTCCCTCTCTTCCATCTCCATCTGAAAATACATAAACCAACATTGGATGCTACTGCAGAAGGCCAGTTCACAGTCGAGTTTTAAAACCTCAACAGTGAGCTAAAGATATCTGAGGGTTGTCAACAAGTATCTTTAAGACAGTTTGAAATTTGAAACCAAACATATTAATGTACACAGTTAAGTCAGTTGTTCAGTTATCATTCAATACCCTAATCCTAATAGAAGATTTAGGATTGTTTCATTTAGGATCATTAAGTGATCTCCCACTGTGACATCCCTTGATCATAATAATGCCCGTCTTGTGCTCAACCAGTATAGCAAAGCCTCAGAAGCCGTGTCCCTATTACAGAATACATACTAATTCTATACAGTATGTACTACATCAGTAATATTCAATTTTCTAATTCGCAATGAAAATAAATTGATTCACATTGGGAATGTTTTGTTTATACCAATTAGTATATGTTCAGTAAAGTCCCTTGGCTGTTAAAGTTGCGATCTGTGCAGTGTAAGTTCACGTACACCCGACCTGCGCGGGGCACGTGGGAGACGTTTGCCTTCAGGGCTGTCAGCCTGGCAGAAATTCCTGAGGGCAAACTTCTCCCATGTCGCTGCGCGGGGCTGCTGGGACTGGACTTGCCTCTTGGCAAAGATGAGTGAGGACCGCAAACGTCGAAAGGCTGACAATGAAAACAGGCAGACAGATGACTTTGTCTTTATTTTGCCACCTCATGCCAAACCACTGTGTTTGATTTGCCAAATGACAATTGCTGTATGCAAGGTTGCTAATATGAGGCGCCATCACGAGTCAAAACATGCCAGCTTCAGTGCAGCGTTCCCGTCTGGTAGCACCGCAAGATATCTGATAAATAGTATTAATGTTTGTCTATTAACTGGCTCCTGGCCTCCTGTCATTTTGCAAACGTGGCCCCCAGGCAAAGCAAGCTGAGTAACCCTGTACTACATACTACAGTAATTGTCATAGTATGCTGTTTGCCCATGTTTTACTAACCCTAACAGGAAATAATACAACACATGCAGCTTTGGATGTCGAACAAACTGCGACTTTACAATGTCACTGCCAATTACACTCCACAAAGAGATATCAAAATGTTGGTCCTAAGATTTCTTTTTTTTTTATGTTTTCCAAGATCTTTTGCAGATGTGAGCAGCTCCACTATGTTTCATTGTACATTGCATTGTAAAGGAACCGTGTCCATCAACAAAGCCGCCATCACTTGCAGTGCGACTACATACTCGAAGCCCGCTTAGAATGAGTCCGCAGTATAGACCTCTCACCTCTCTCTGGGCTTTCTTGGCCTGTTTCTCCTCCAGCTTCTTCTGCTTCTTGGCTCCAACTTTTGCTGCCGGCTGGAAGTTCTGCTGCTCCACCTCTTCTTCCTCCACTCGCTCCTCCTCTGAAATCAACATCACACATGGTATGTATCACAAGACTTGCATCTGTTGAGATGGGAGCTTTCAACTAATTATTTTACTATTTAAGACATCGGAGCATTTCATGGCATCATTAATACAACTTCTCATTTGGGTGCTTCAATTCCAGGGTCCTGCTATTGTGCATGCTGGCTGACTTCTGTTCTAGAAAATCTTGATATTGATTTGGGGACAATGACATGGCTGGACAGCTAAATAGTCTTGTTGTTAAACATACTGTCAAATTATATTTACTGTCTGTCAACCGTACGCAATGTTATTGACTTTTATTATTATTAACTGAGCCAAAGCGTTCAAAGAGCTGAGCAGACTAGAAATATCTCCCGTTGCCAAGTCCTATCTAAGGCTCGTCCTATTTACTGGAGTGGTGAACAACGTTTCCATTGAACCTTATTATACGTTATACGAATGTTATTAGGTGTTACCAGGAAAACTGAGTTATGGCTTGTGAAAAACTTTCGATTGCAAAATGCATGAAAATATAAATTAATGGTTGTATTTTTTTTTTTGGCAAGTGACCATGGTATAAGCGGAATAATGCCCTTCGAGGTGTCCATAATCAGGTTCTGGCCTCCCCGATGTCCATTAATTCCTGATAATGGACACCTTGTCGGGCATTATCCCTTACATAACAGTGCAAAAAAGCAAGAGGAATGAGTTCTGATTATTTCATGTATTTTTGAATGAAGAATGACCCCTGGCAGCAGTCTGGTATCAGCTCAAACACAAGCTGAGCAGAAGCTCATTATAAACATAAACAGTATATATAACATAACTATATAACATAGTATAACATAAAAAGTTCATGTGATGACATGACAAAGTTCTAACTGACAGTGTTTACCATGTTCCACAGCTTCCCTCTGTGGTCGTCTGTTAGCCATCACCGCGGCAAGGTTCCTCCTCCTGCGAGGCATACCGGCTCCTCGCTCCTCTGCTGCCCGCTGAGGAGGCCCCGCTGCCCGGATAACATCTCTCCGCTGCTCCTCATCAGCTGAGCATGGAGAGGGCACACAGTATTAGTCAGCTGGAACTGGAGTGAGACTGGTGCATCCCTATCCTTACCACAGTCAAAGTATCCGAAGACAACAAACTTTAGTCTCTCCAGTAAATTAGTTTGTTAGTGCGCTGATTAAGTACAGATGAGGAGCTAGTCCGGGTTCCGCTGGCCTGCTACAGCCTCCGTAGTTTCTGACGTTACCCGAAACCGCCATAAGAAAGTAGCTACAGCTAAAAACTTCGCTTGACTCATCGGTGTTTCTTCTCCAAACTTAACTGCTTTGCTGTAATGTCAAAAAATATGACACCGTGTCGAAAGTGAAGAGTGAATATCCAAACCTTCTGTTAAACACTATGCTAACAGTCAACGTTAGCTCACGTTACCTTCCTGCGTTTTCCTCCGCACCTTCAACGCAAACAAAATCAGGACGGCGAGGATAGCGGCAGCTACCAGATACAGCGCTACGTCCATAGCTGTTCTGAAACTATATTTCCACTAAATATAAAGTATTGTCCACGTCTATGTTCAGTCTTCAGTCCATTACTACAAAGTGGACAGCGGGTGGAGCCATTCTTCTTCTTTGTGTTTATTGGCGGATCGCAAACCATTGTAGAAGGTGCATACCGCCTCCTACTGTATTGGAGTGTGTAGAATCATGCCGTTAAAGAATCTGAATGTCGATTGTTTAAAAAAAAAAATTCAACAAAATTTTTAAAAAGAAGGAAATCCTGCACCAAATTTCCGTCATCATCCTCGACTTCATCCTCGACCTGCTGTCGTTCTTTTTATTAGCAGTTGGCAGCCCCTTTATAGGTGCATTACCGCCACCTGCTGGTTGGTCTAGCATATGGACAGGTAGATTGGGAGGAAACCCTAAAAAGAAAGAAATCTCACATAGATCTGTTTTCTATGATGCCTTCACTGGCAGACTTTCTGACGAAATATTTTACTTCTTCCAAAGTTATTGTGCTTTAGAGCAATCAGAGTCAAGTGTTTTCAAATACAAGCATGGATGCAAAATATATGCAAAATATACAGTCCCTTAAAGAGATAGCGTTCTAAGTAGCATTTTGGTTCTACATCAGCATTTTGTTATTAATAAAAAGTGTTTAAAGGACCAAAAATAATGCCATCTTTGCAGATTTGAGATCTTATTCAGCAAGCAAAGCAGTTTGTCCTGCTTCCAGGTAACATGCAGTGCAGTTTGACACTCACTAGGTGGCAGACACGCTGTCTCTGCAGGCGTCACCTCAACAGCTGACACACCAATATGTATGTGTGTGTGTGTGTGTGTGTGTGTGTGTGTGTGTGTGTGTGTGTGTGTGTGTGTGAACGGCCCATAAGAAACATCCTCTCTCTCTCTCTCTCTCTCTCTCTCTTTCTCTCTCTCTCACACACACACACACACACACACACACACCTCATCCATCAACTCAGAAGGAAGGTCACATTCACAGTGCTGCGCTCTCCATAATGAATCACACCTGAAAGCATCATCCACTACTCCAGGGATTATACTAAATCTAAATACTGAAACTACTGTAATAATGTAAATACAACCACAAAAACAAAAAGCCAACTTTCTTTGGTCAAACAAAGGAGCTGACTGAAAATAGATTTGGTGGCCCTTAGGGAAAGCAAGCATGTGGCTCCCTGAATCTGAATCCTGAGCCTTTTCAATCATTTATGTAGAGAATGAATATAGAGTCTGGTTTAACCCCTAGAATCAATTGGACATACATGCATTAAACCTCAGTGAAGGAATAGCCAATTTAACCTGCTGCTGGGCCCCTATGAATCCCCCTGTCCTCCTGCTCTCTAGAAGAGCAAGTACCTCAAAATTGCACGTACGTACAGTAAATGTATTTATTTACTTTTCACCACTGTAATAAGACCCTCATGATATCAGCTGACATTGTGTTTTAGTGTTGCATACCCCCAAACAACTTTTAAATTAAATTAACACAAAGCAGCTGACCCCCAATAAGCCAGAAGCTTGTGGGGCCCTGGAGTTCTGGGGCCTGGTTGGTACTCCAGCCTGTATTGAAGGGAATTGTCATGACTCAACAATGAAATATGCTGTCATGCAACAAGCAGAAGGATTTTTATAAGTAATGATCTTCTACACTGATGAAAAATAAGCTCATGGTTCTTGTTCTTTGCTCTGTCAGCTGGGGCCGCAGGGAAGGGTCCACCTATGCCTGGTTGTACGACAACCCTGGTTAAACAAATGCAAAATGAAAAACTACTCTGAGCATGAAAGTTCATTCTTCACTTTGGAAATTGTAGTTTAACAAAATAATCTCCATTTAAGGTCCACTTACTTGCCCTTTCCATTGCTTTCAAAAGCATCTCATGGTCTTCCTCAGCAAATTGAAGGTGGCTCAGTTGTCGCTGAAGTTGGCATGACAACAAACCAATTTTAATTTGCTGATAAATGGGGTTGAAAGTTCTGGAAAATGCTTGCAAGTGGACCTTGAGTTAAAGGGCCACTTCACTACTTTACTACAATGTCATCTGTGGCTCTGGATTAGCTTTGTCCGGTCTGAAAAAATAACCCTGATGATGTTACAAACTAGAGGTGTGAAGTTTGAAAGACATGGCCCTTTATCAGACATTGACAGTCCAACACAATAATACTATTGAGTTGCATTATGGGAAGTGTAGGAACTTCATCCATACTAGGACTAAAAGTCAGGGTGTCTTGATCCCTGCTGCACAGATTTCTTTCTTTTCTTTTCTAGACAAAAACATGGAGTGTTTATTAAGAGATGTGTGTACAGTTTTGTAAAAATGATTAAACAAATGTGAAGTTTGAGTGAGAAGAGACAAACAGTGTTAATAAGAAGGGCCCTTTGCCGGTGTGAACACGTCATGAGTTCATCATCACACATCATGTCTGAATGTGGGATAGCAAAGTGCGGTGAACTCGTTCCCTGCTTGTGCAGAAGGAGCTGAAAGAATGTCCCAGTCAGCAGTTTTCTCAGTCAGAGAACAGCAGCAGAACGTAAGAACAGGAGAGAAGAGCGCAAATGAAAATGAGGACAAGCTAATCATTTAATCCCCTGTCCCACAGAAGGATGTGAGGCTCCGCTGGGTGTGACGGTACTTTTCCGTCACTGGTGACATCTGGAGGACACAGCCTCCTTCTGGAGCACCCATTGCAATCTGATACTCTTTCTCTCTCTGTTTTTCTGCGCGTGTGTGTATATATATATATATATATATATATATTCCGTCTTGTATGTGGAAATGTTTTGTTGCTAGTAATAACACTTTTCATGCTGGTAAAAAGACCAGTGTGTGTGTGTGTGTGTGTTTGTGTGTGTGTGTGGCTGCAGGATCTTCACTCCAGTGATTACAATGACAGTGCAGCATGTCCTCAGACTTACTGCCTGAGCCGACATGACGAGAAGCCATGGAGAGACATAAAAAGATGAATTTCACTCGTCTTATCTTGCCTTCTTCTGTCTTTTCACATAGCCTGTTTGTCCCAACAGCAGACCTCTGCTTTGTGTTGTGTTTTACTGTGAGTTGTAAAAGTGTCTCTGCTTACAGATAAGAATGATTGAATTTGGCCAATGAACTGATTCTAATTATAATCTACCTGTCAGATTCTATCTTATGTTATGCAAAGAAGGTATGCACGGTTGAGATGGTCTAAAGTTGAAGGTGAGCATTCGAAGGACACTACACTTGCCGCAGTCCTTATTTCCTGGTTCACCACTCAGGTGATCTTCAGGGGGTGGAGATTACTGCAGCTACTCTCATGGGACAGCCTTGCAGAGGAAAACTGCAATATACAGTAGAGAAGTAGCTGTGGGAACATGACTGATGTCCCCTGTTTCAAACCTCCAGAGGTCAGTGTGGCCTCAATCCCACGTGAAGGGAGGAGAGCCAGGATCAGTTCAGCCAGTCAGCACACTGTGCAGGTGTAGTAGTGTGGATGTAGTCATGCAGATACAAAGAGGAAGTATCGTAGTAGTAAGGAGGGGGCTGGACAGAGAGGCAGGAAGAGGAAGACAGGAAGAGCTGCAATGCTCTGCAGGGACAAGGTGACTCCTCTGCAGGACAGGTCTGTTCATGAGTGAAACCTGAACAAATTCCACGCTCACCTGCAGAGTCAGAGGGAATGTTTATATCACACATTAAACTGAACAGCTGACCAGATGAATTACCTAGCAACACAAAACAGACAAAACACAAAGTACATACATTAGTAATACTAATTCTAATGACTGACAGTAACTCAAGATACTCCTATGCTACATCTCTGTATGTATCACTATCATTTACACTACATGGCCAAATGTATGTCAGCACTCAAACATTATAGCTCTATGTGATTGGTGAACATGTCACTCCAAAACCCTGGGCCCTAAAGGAAAGGATCCTATTAACAAATATTGTGTGTGTATCTAAAGCCTGATGTATCTTTTTCCTCTGTCCCATAGAGACCATTGTTGTCGAAAAGCTATTAAGGGTTAGGGTTAGACTAGGATTAAACTATTAAAACACATCAATGTGCTACACTGTTGCAATGGATGACATGTTGCTTCAATACCATGAACACACACTGTAGTTAATTTTGACTCAATCCCACATACATTGTCCTGCTGCCCCAAATACTCAATAGAGCACCAAATGTGGATTCATTCACTGCTGAAAATACTCCCTCACAAATGCACTATTTCCTCCTGTTTGACTAACGTTCAATAAATACTACAGTGGTCAGCTGTTTTAGGAAATTACTGAGCCTTTTTAAAATAATGAAATTATATATTTGTGAGCTGTTTTTCAACAGTTACGTCTTCAGTAGGAACCAGTGAGATCAGGGCTGAGAGCCACAGACAGGTTAGGGAAGTCAGAATGTACTGAGAGACGGACTAACACATTGTTGTTTTTGGTCTTTTCATTGCATTTTTTGATAATGACAAATATAATAATATAGAATATTGTCTGCCTTATCCTGTAAGTACGGAGCTGAGGTCAGAACGTGGTTAGCCTACCTTAGCCTTTATTGGTGAACAACAGCCCGAGTGCAGTGACAGAAAAAGGTACTTTTGTTTAAGGGGGCTGAACCCTCTGTTTCACTTTTTAAAAAGTAAAACCCTTCCCACCATTATTACTATTTCCTTTGGACGCTCCCCTTGACTGAGAAAAAAAACTGTAACACCCCCAAAATAATATAACACTAGTGTACTGGTACAATTCACTTTTCCATTTAGAATGCATGGTCTCTGACTAAATGTTGCTTCTCAAATAAACCTCTGATCTAAATAATCTACATACTACATACAGTATACCCTGCATTTGGTTTGGTCATGCTTGTATTCATGTCCTGCTGATATCAAACTAAAATAACTTCAAAAAGTGCACTACTCTTTCTTCGACTTTTCTTTGCTGTATCATTTTCTGTCACACAGGAAATCTCCAGCACTGTGACTCCATGTTTTCAGAAGATTGCATTATGAGATGCTTAGGAAACAAACCTATTGTCTGCCTCTATGTGGTCTGGTTAGATGACGTGCAAGGACCACATGGCCTCGCTGAAGATAAAAGCTGAAGGTTTAATGCAGTGTGATGGAGAAATATTATGAGTGTGGTTTCAAAGCCTCACCACAAACATTCTGTCACAGCAGATTAGTCAGAGCATGCTGGGAACATTTGTCTTCCCTCTCTGCACACACAAAATGCTGACAGACCATTGTATGCTTGATGTGACCTTGGTCCTGAAGAAGAAGGTAACACATTGGTAGTATATGTTCTATATATGTCACACACCAGAGTATGTATGAAATAATGAAAATATCCACAGATATATCAGCTCTTTGATGCCACCAGGATCTTGAATTGCAATTGAAGACACTATCCATGTGCATTAGGGGAAATGTAGGATCCAGTGTCTTTGGAGCTTGACACCAATTATATAATATGTCCCTTGTGAATCCCTCAACTTTTTAGAGGGGAAATGCTAAATCACTGGATTATCCCTTTAACACATACCTAACGACTGATCCAACCACACGCTGCCATTTTCAACAGGAGACAGGTGAGAGTAGACAGGTGAAGGGCAGGCCAGAGGGAGATTGTCCTCCTCTAAAAACACACTTTGTTGATAGTGTGTGCAACTGACTGGTGATCCGTAACGATGAGTTTGTTGTCGTCACAATAGAAGCTGATGACATCCACCTTGCTACTCTAAATCATCTACTAATCTTATATTGGTTAAATAGATAGATAGATAGATAGATAGATAGATAGATAGATAGATAGATAGATAGATAGACAGACAGACAGACAGACAGACAGACAGACAGACAGACAGACAGATAGATAGATAGATAGATAGATAGATAGATAGATAGATAGATAGACAGACAGACAGACAGACAGACAGACAGACAGACAGACAGATAGATAGATAGATAGATAGATAGATAGATAGATAGATAGATAGATAGATAGATAGATAGATAGATAGATAGATAGATAGATAGATAGATAGATAGATAGGTGGAATGACTCCAAGTTGTAGCTGAAGTCTGAGGCGTATAGAGTAAACAGGAGAGGACAGTCCCATGGGGGGCCCCTGTGTTGCTCATCACAGTTCCTGATACACAGGAACACACACCTCAGTCTGACAAACTGTGGGCTGCCGGTCAGGTAATCCGCTATCCAGGACACAAGTGGAGTGTTCACCTACATGGCCCTGAGCTTGTCTCGCTGTATGGTGTTGAAGGTTCTATGTGTAGTTTTCAGAAAGTCCTTGTTATTAATGACACCAGTGGCTGTTAAGTGAACTGCAGTCAGCATCCTGTTGTTCGAGCACCCTGGGCATCAACCAAAACAGTGATTGGACGTGACATACACGAGTTACTATCTGTAACGTTCCTATATTTTATTTGGACCATTACTTCAAGAAACGGCCAGTGTAGGTACCAAATATGCTCGGCCTGGCAGATCTGCTCGGGGTCCTGCATTTACAGATGACGTAACACATTCACACAGCAGACCTGCCAGGCCGAGCATATCTGGTACCTACACCGGCCGTTTCTTGAAGTTAGCGGACACCATTTCTAAGTTAACATTAGCTAGTGTTGCACACTGTTGGTGCTGTACATAGAAATCAGTCCACGGGCTATTATAGGCAACCAAGAAAGTCACAGAAGGTCTCATTTTTTAAGTTACGTTACAATGCGTTCACACATTGGGAATACAAAGCGATTAACACATGTAAATTGCTACATATAGTGCCTTTAAAAGCACTGTAGAAATCAAAGAACACGATCCTCACTGTGCTCCCAGCCTTGTCCAGGTGGGCATCGTCCACCCTGATGTTCTCCTGGTAGGCAAACTGCAGGGGGCCACTGGTCTGTAGTAAGACTATGGGGTGCCCAGTCTTGGTACTGGGACCAGGCATGATGTCTTTCACAGTGTGGGGACCTTTTCCAGTCTCAGGCTCATTTGATGCAAAAGCTATTTCAGGCTGATACCATCATGATGACTTTGGTTGTGCTCCCTTATAATAAAAACATTATAAGATATTTTCCATTGTAATAAACAATAGTGAGTACAGGATTGTATGCAAATGAGTAATGGAGGACTGTGAGCGAGCAGGACTGACTGCTCTCTGATTTACAGCATAACATTCCCTTATCTTCGGCTTGCTGAATCAGTGACATCTTTTAAATCACTTCTCAAAGCATATCTTTTCAAAAATTCAAAAACTTTTTTAGTAATTCTAGCACTCCGTGTTATTGTCAACATGTCTTATCTGTTCTATTATTATTATTTATCTTTATTGTTGGGGGTTTTATTCCATTTTCTTTCTGTATTATTTTAATTGCCTGATTTTATTTGCCTCAGTCCTGAAATGTTTTAATCCTGGTTCAACCATGTAAGGCACTGTAACTTTGTTTTGAAAAGTGCTGTATAAATAAAGTTTATTATTATTATTATCAATCCATCAGAAAGTCTGTTAATGGTTGTGTGTTTTATATGACTGCAGGTCAGATCGACTGTGACAGGGTGTGTTACTTTCACCTTGTGCTTCAAGGACATCATGGCTTCAGTTAGACCCACAGTGTTTCCTTTGTCTCTCATGTTCGGCCAAATACTCTGTTCTACCTTTCAACAGATGTTAATATGAGGTCACACTGCTCCTCCATGGCACTGTGGGTCTGCTACACTGGGATCACTCTGCTTTATTTGTATGACATGGAGAGGAAACACTCCCAGCAATGTCATGAAGTCAAGGTTAGGACTCCATGGATTTACCCAGTAAAAAGCAATGGGAAAATTATTTTTTTCGAACTTCCTTTAGGCAACAAAACGGACCACACTGAGCTTTCCTAAACAGCTGAGATGCCCAATTAGAGCCAGAGTGCACTGTCAACAATCTACATAGATTAGTCTCCATTAAAGTGAAATAAAAGACATTTCCTTTTTATGGAAGAGAAATGTGTAAAACTCAAGAAATAAAACATTTTACATGTAACATAAACATGAAACTTATTTTTAATAAAAACAAATAATTACAGAAATAAAAAAGTAATATAATATGCAGTGCAGTCATCAGAGTGAAGTGGTCAATGTCCACAACTGTTATTGTGCTTAAGTTAGTTGTTGTTTTATCATTATTAGCAATATGAGCAGAATCACCCTGGATTTACCTGGTTACTGACTGTATCATTCTATTTCATCTGTATCATCTATAAAATGTCCAAAAGATCATACTGATACACACAATACAATAATACATTGGAATAACATTGGATTTATCATATTGACAACAGTTGGTATTCCATGGCAATATTCAGTTTTAGCCATACCACCTTTACCATTAATGCACATTTCTTCTGATCTGTTGAGCAAGTTTTTAAAAAACCATCAGACTTTATTGTGGTATAAAACTCCACCATAAACGTGCCATTTTCAGAGAGAAGATTTAGGCAGAGACACACCTGAAAAGGTCTGGATTTTGCCACTGCAGTATTCTCTGGGAACCTTGGGCCTAATGTACTTCAAACACACTCCATAGAAGACTCAATCAAGTTGGGTTGAGTACAACTAATTTTCCAGCAAGATATCACAACTGAAAATGTGCTCAAAGAGAAAAGCATTTAAAGGATCAGGTAAAGGAGGAGCCTCAGAATGTAGACAGAACTCAAACCTGGCAACAACTCTATAAGGACAAGGTTTTTGAGATGCTGTTGTAGGACAACAAATAGCTTCAGTGCTAACTGCTGCTAAAACCACAATCATCTGACTGCAGACAAGCAGATTTTCCAAAATGCTGAAACGATCCCTTTAAAGAAGAGTTTCCTCTTTGAAACAAATCTGAACTGAGATTGAGCATTGGGCCTTAAAGTTTCATAACCTTCAGTGTGACCGTGTAGAGCGCTAAATTGCTCCCAGTTCAAAGAGCCGGAGTCTAATTCTGTAGATCAGATTATCTATCTGGCTCAAATATTAACCATCACATGAATTATTGGAAGGAATGAGTACTAAACTTTGTACTGGAGTAAGCAGCAGCTAAATATGAGTGAGATGTGGATTAATTTGTAACCAGCGCAAAGTTTCGCAAGAGCATATATTTCACCACAGCACCAGGAGAGTGGCCAGTCAGGATGTGTGATCTGCATCTAACAGGTTTGGAACATGGTGACAGCTCAGACAAGAGAGAAAAACAATGAAAGTTTAATAGGGAGGGTGTTTATTACACAGTCGATACCAGCAGCTGGCCATATACACCTTCTGCTTTAGACTGTAGTGGCACAAGCAGAGGCAATTGGCAGATGACTACTAGCTAAAAATGTACATTTTAAGACAATAATCTTGGTTTCAGATAGGTTGTTTTGTGGTTTATTTGAATGTTCATCATACTCTCGTCTAGATTCCACTTTGCGCACACTTTACTTCCCACTGTTACATTTCCCTCAGTGTGATTATTCCTCTATATCCCGTTTATTTCCAAATATGCATATTGATGAGAGTGAAGGAGCTGATGAAATGTAAGTAGCCCTATCTAGTTCCCACCTTCACTCTGTCGTGACATCATGTCCTGCCTTCGGGGGATTGGATAACAAAGTCCTACAAAGAAAAACATTCACTTGACTGAGTGTGTCGGCAACAGAGCGACACAAATGCAGGCAAATCAGTAACATGGAAAGAGATCACACAAAGATTCAGTTCTGCGTATGTTTTATAACATTCCTATGTTAAGCTTCAGTGCTATTCAGCTATATCACTGAATAGCAAAACCAGTATTTCACTCAATACTGTTTAGACAGAGAAGAAATGCATGCAGATATTTGGTTTAAAGGTCTGGCATTATTCTATATTTTTCTTATTGTCAACAAATCCCATAAAAAGACCCAAACCAGTTATGTGTTAGTTCGTCTCTCAATACTTTCTGACTTCCCTACCCTGTCTGTGGCCCATTGGTTCCTACTGAAGAGAAGACATACATCTTTAAAAACAGCTCACAAATATATAAGATTAAAACATTAATTTCCTAAAACAGCTGACTACTGTGGTTTTTAGTAAATGTTACTAAAACAGGAGGAAACAGTTCATTTGTTGGGGATATAAGAGAGTATTTGGGGCAGCAGGACGGTGTATGTGGGACTGAGTCAAAATAAACTACAGTGTATTTGTTCATGGTAATGAAGGAACATGTCACCCAGTGCAACGTTGTGGCTCATTGATGTGTTTTAAATAGTTTTTGGACAACAATGGAGCTCTGAGGCACAGAGGAAGAAGATATATCAGTCACACACAATACTTGTTAGTAGATCTATTCATTGGTGGTTTGGCTCCACCCATGGGTTTTGATGACAAGAAGAAAAATATAGAATCTATCACCGGACTTATCCTAATACCAGACCGCCCTCTCCAAAAATACGACCGTATAGGTCGTCTGTGCAAGCAGGCGTAAGTCGTAAGTCACGCAATGTAAGTGACTTAACTTACAATCTAATCAAGTAGTTTTGGTGTCTAAACCTAACCAAAATGTGACTGTTTCACAATGTTAAACATGTGTTTATTATTGTTACCATGACTACGGAGGTCCAGTATGCCTATTGATGGTACTCTCCAATGGTCACATATGTCGTTTTGGGAGTCATTGACAAACAACCTATTTTGTTGTTTAGGTATGAGGACGTGTTGCCTAATACATAAGTCAAATTCAGGATTTACATAATTATTACATTTTTGCACTTTGCGAAAAGCATCAAGGTTGTGCTCTCTTTTTTCTTTGCCCATCTGGCAGCAGGTAATGTCAGTCAGTCAGTTTGGCCATCCAACACTTCACAGCAAGTGTAAATTTGGGATGGTTACTCATGGTCCCCACAGGATGCTTTCTAATGGTTTTGGTGACCCCTGACCTGTCATTTAGCATTGCATTCAGATCAAATGTTCACCTTGACCAACACTTTGACAAGGCATTCAAAACTGTACTATATTTTTCGAGAAACACTCCATACTCTGCTCTTCAATACTGATTGGGTTTGTCAGGTCATACCTGTTTGGTTGTTGAGGCTGTCGATCTAACTTCATGTTCAGTCAGTAGTCAGTCAATGAGCTTTTCCACTGCAATCCAACAACACCAATATGAGATAACACACTCCTGTCATCTTTGCTGTACTTTGAACATACAGAAAGCTACAGATTGATTGACAGATGGACTTTAACCCTCAATTATCGTTACTGTTCTTACTGAAATTATCCTTTGTATTTCATTGTTCACAAAAGTACAACTGCTTGTTTTCTTTTTGTTCACTTCACTTATGAATTGTGAGGTTCCAGCAGTTGGGAGCCGGGTTGAGCAAGTTAAATGTAACCACAGATTCTTTTCACAACTCTTACACATTAACCAGCGCCTTTGAGAGAGGACATTAAACTTTCCATAATGATCTCTGTCAATTATTGACCTCTGGGGCATTATGGTGTGGCCCTGGGTTGTGACTGACCAAAGGACTTCAGACATTCTATATGGCAAAGTTAAAGGGAAACACAGAGAGGCTCTACTATCGACATGGTCCTGTGTTTATCTCTAACAAGGTGTAGCAGGAAAAATATTACTACTGTGTCAGTACTGTGTGCCCTTTATCCACAGTCTGAACTCACACAACACACCAAACCAAACAAATTCTCATTGACAGAATTTTGTCTATCTATTTAGAGGATAAAGCATGTACAGGCGAGGACACACCTTAGGACTGTATCTCCACTGATGAATATGATTTGAGCGCAGCGACTGATAGGACCAAACTAAACCCATTGTGTTCCAGTCTGGGTCAGCTGGTGTTGACGGTCTGTAGATAAAATCATATAGTGTGTGATATGTAAAGATTCTAATTTTAAATCTTCAGGTCCAGTCGCTGCCAGTCATTCCTATAAAGTTTTTTTAAAACAAGTTCCCTCACCTCCAGTTCCCTCTGTAGGCTATACAGTCCTACATGCCTCTCCATCCAAGATCTCACCCAAACTCCTCGCTCTTTTCTCTCCTTTTTTTGGCTAGACCACAGCAAAGCGGGGCCAGCCCTATAAATGCGAATCTGTTGCTCTTTCAAAATGAATACGCGCCACCAGTCCTGCATTAGCTCCTCAGGAGGGTTTTACAGCGGTGGCGCTAATAGTCCTCAATTCCATGTACCAGCCATATACTAGGTTTTGACCTAGTCTTATTTTTTGTTCCATTTCCTTTATTTTGTATGCTCAATATTGCGTTTTGGCTGGCTGTCAGAGACTTTTTAAAAATGGTGGCTGAAATACAATGTTGTGAGTACTCGACCAATCAGAAATGTTCAGCGCTGCAAGCCACCCCCCCAAAGTCCTACCCCCCGAGCAGTGACTTTTTGGATGTTTGGGAGTTCCTCCAAAGGTTCCTACTTCTTGGGGAAAGATTGTCCAGTCTTTGTAGGTTTCAGCTGGTCTTGAGCTTTGTCAGAATCTTTACATGACTGAGTTTTGGAAGAGTATTTAGAGTATAGTCACAGTTACATTACATTCAAGACAGCCAAGTACAATATCACAATATATACCTGTGGAAGACACTAAAATGCAGTTGAAAGCTCAGGAAAAAGCTAGTAAGTGGATCAGAAGTTAAGATTTTTTTGATTGCAGTAAATTAGATAACAAGTGAGTCAGATGAGATCAAGACAAAACAAATATAACTAAACTAACTAATATTTTGTCCAACCCATTTATGTAAATTGGGGATTTGCAGTTAGGGAATGTATAGTTTAGTTTGACTCAATCCCACATACACCGTCCTGCTGCCCCAATACTCACTAGAGCACCAAATGGGGATTAATCTGCCCCTGAAAATAGTCCCCAGCAAATGCACTATTTCCTCATGTTTGAGTAACGTTTGATAAAAAAAAACTACAGTGACCAGTTCTTTTGGGAAATTACTGAGTCTTTTGTAAAAATGGAACTATATATTTGGGAGTTGTTTTTAAAGATTTACATCTTCAGTAGAAACCAGTTTTGTTTTGGGATTTGTTGATGATAAGAAACATACAGAATAATATCAGACTGAGGCTGTAAGGGAATTTCTAAAAGACATAATTTGCTGTTTCACATTTAATGTCAAATTTGACATTTATCCCACTCTTTCTTTAGTTTATGTTGGCTGAAAACAAACCACAGTCAGTGAGTCCAGATCCATCCCTCAGCTCTACACTCCTCCACCAATATCCTGCAACAAAACATACTATGGAATTCCTGTCAGTGTTTCACCTATAAACAGCTACACTCTGCCATCAGAGTGCACGATATGGTCAAGGTCAGGTGCTTTTTCTGTGGACACAGATACGGGAGGAAATGAGCCTGAAACATGATCCTGTTCTGTCTATATTCTAAACTATGGCTATCTACCATTGTATTTGTTAGTACAATTAAAGATATAAGTTATAAAGATGTAACCAGGATTTTGTAAGCATTCAGGAGAAGCTTGTGTCTCACAGTATCAAATTCTCACTGGCAGTGCAATTGTTCAATGCTAACAAAATCATTAGTTTGTTACAATGACTCTGAGTGCCCAGATATAACAAGTAGGTACAGTAATAGTGTATATATGCAGTACATTGGTACTAGTGTGGTACTTTTCTGTGAAACACAGTGGAATCTAATGGAATAGGAGGCAGGATTTCAGCTCTATCTAACTCAGTGTAAGTGAAGCAAAGTATACAGCCCTATACCCTCTCATAAAAACACAATGGTCAGCAGCTTAGGGTGTACCATGATGATGATAACCTCTTCTGGTTAAGAGTGTTTGGGTGTTACAAATTTGCAGTCAAACTTCGCTGAGCTTGAGCCCAGATACTTTATCCTTTCTTTCCTTCTAAGTAAATGAAACATAAAAGTATAATGTAACCGTCCTTTAAGAGGCATGTTCTGTGTTCAACATTCAACATTTTCTCATCTCACTCTCAGGAAGAAAGAGAACAAGAGTATTTCCCAAAATGTTCAGCTATTCCTTCAATAACAAAGTAAATCATAATATGATACAAACAATCAATTGAGAATATAAAAGTAATGTAGAGACATCCTGGCATACTGAAGCTACATCAGTAATGTGTTGTGGAAGTGACAGTACTAAGGGTCAACTCTTTCATTGACCTGTGAAACTGAGAGAAAGCCAACAGGAAATAGAATGCTATAATCCACAGCTCTTGAATTAATTAACAATTAACTTTTACAACCTCATGTGGACAAGTCGTGTTCAAACGCACCTATTTGCATTCTAGAGGAGGTGGGAAAGTTTCCAACATGCTGGGTCCACATTTGGGGAATAAATGCACAAAATGAAGCGCAAGACATGTCGAATATTTCTATTGGATGTAACTGTAAAGCCAAATAACCCAATGTGTCTTGGGTTTGATTATTTCTCTCAGTTTAAACATTACAGTAGAATAAGCGAATACAGAATATCATAGAGTGATTGGATAACTTAAACACTGCAATAGAATCACTTGATGAGATCCAGAGTTGAAGAGATTAAGAGGAAGACAGCAGGCAAGATAATTTATTAATCCACAGCACTTGAATTAATTAGGAATTATCTCATTCATTTCATGCATGTCCATAGGTCATCATAAAGCATTATGGTTGGGTCTGCTTATCAGTGCTACAGCTGAAGATGATATCATTTCAGTGGTATCATTTCAGTGGAAACATGGAGAATTACAGTGGCTGAGAGTTGGATGCTAGCCTCCATTCAATCGTAGAGGACCACTCGCCTCCATCAACACCTTCATCACCCCCGTTACCGGAGCAGGCAGACGTGCCCCTTGAACTGCAGGAGGTGGAGGAAGATGAGGGAGAAGATGAATATTTCGTCCTTGGAGTAAGTAAACCTTAGCTCTGTGCCGCTAGAAGTTGAAGATTGATTGATGGGTGGATGTCATGATATTATTGGTTGGTTCAAGCTTACGTAAGCACGTGCCATACTTTGGCTTACAGGAAGAAAACATAATTGGATTTTGATATAAGAATACAAAGAAATTGTTTTTTTGGCACATATTGTTAAATAGCTGCACAATATGACCGGGGATGTGGTCTAAAAGGGTTTAAAAAAGCATTTTTCATTTCATCTCGACTTTAAAGGATCACTGTGATGTTTGGGGAAACATGTTTGTTTACTGAGGAAAGAGGAAAGAAAGATATCCATTTCATCCCTGATGGTAACCCTGAGTATATGGTACAGAAATAAGTCTGGCATGTGTTTAGCCCAGCACCTTTGGGAACAGTTAACTTAACTATGTCACATGTGAAGAAGTATCCTGTTTTTAAACAAAATTTGAGTAAGACAGCAAACAAAAACATTTCCCAGAATGTCTTTCAGGAATTACCGCATGAATTGTACTAAATGGACACAAAAACACCAGTATGGTCCTTTAAAGTCAACCCTCTCAGCCAATGTCCAGTTGCTTCCAGGAAGAAGACACTGCAGAATTCTGCCACAGAGGTGAGCTTGGTTGGTGTGTCTCCTCAGACAGGATGTTCATGAGGTAACAGCTACAACCCACCTTCATCAATGTTACACACCCACGTCAGTTATGAATACCACTAAAGGCCACAGTAGGTGAAAATGTTGGTAAGAGTTGATCAGATATAGAAACTTGCATTTGTGTAAATGGTAGCATGCGACCTGTGCAGGCCTCAAAGGAAGACTCACTTTCACCTTGAGTCCACCCTCCCCCACACACCCTTAACACAGTACTCATGTTTATTGTGTACACAAGCTGACAAAAGGCAGTTGTCTAGGCGTGGTCGCTGTCAGACACCAGGCTGTATCATTAGAAAAATGGCAGGCTTTATCTCACTGGCTGCTCCACAATCCCTGCCTCTGTGATTCCAGCCTGATGGTTACCTTCACATTAGCTCCATCATATAAACAAAGGAAATGAGCATTGTAGTTGTGCAAATTATGACCAATTTTGGATCAGGACAAGTATACAGTAGCAGCATGGTTCTCAGCAATTATTAGAGCTTGTCTCATCATGTTTGGAGTAGCAGATAGATGGGATTCACCACTATGGCTATGTCTGCTAGATATTTAAACAGTCACAGGAAAGTTAAAATTAAAATCTGTGTAGCTCTAAATAAAACATTTTTTTTTATAGTAGATGTAGCAAACTCAGATCAACACTGAATTCTCAAATGATTTGCAGCTGTTTGATCAATATGTAAATACAATGCAACAGTATTTCCTAATAACTGCACCCTAGAAATGTTTGAAGTTATTGACAATACTTTTGTACTTGTATTTTGTAAAATATATTTTGAAGGAAATACAATGCCACATTGATTGCCTTTGTTTCAGTGTATCAGACACATTTATGTTGAAATCAGTTCTTTCTGACTTCCCTAACCTGTCTGGGTCTCTCAACCCCAAGCTCATTGTTTCCCACTGAAGACATAAATCTTTAAAAACAGGTTTAAAACAGCTGGTCATTATAGTTTTTAACAAAATTAACAAAACAAATAAGTGGAAATAGAGTATTTGTTGGGGACTATTTCCAGCAGCAGATTAATCCACATTTGCTGCTCTAGTGAGTATTATAGTAAACTACAGTGTGTATGTTCATAAGAGTGAAAGAACATGTCCCCCAGTGCAACGTTGTTGCTCACTGATGTGTTTTGAATTGTTTTTGGACAACAGTGGAGCTCTATGGCACAGAGGAAGAAGATATATCAGGATTTGGATACACACACCGCTAACCACTGTGGTGCACACCTCACAGCAAGAGGGTCCTGGGTTAAAACCCACCGGCCGGCTGGGGGCTTTTTGTGGGGAGATTGCATGTTCTCCACGTGTACATGTGGGTTCTCTCCGGGCACTCCAGCTTCCTCCCACCATCCAAAGTTAACCAAAAGTCATCCAAAATTGATGATTCTAAATTGTCCGTAGGTGTGACTGTGAGTGTGAATGTTTGTCTGTCTCTATGTGTCAGCCCTGTGATTGACTGGCGGCCAGTCCAGGGTGTAACCCGCCTCTCGCCCAATGTCAGCTGGGATTGGCTCCAGCCCCCCTGTGACCCTCTGAGGATAAGCAGTATAGAAAATGGATGGATGGACACAATACTTGTTAGCAGGATACCTTCATTGTTGGTTTGAGTCTCAAGGTCTTATAGGTATTCCGAATGGCCACACTCAAAGGAAAAGCCTGCCTTCATAGAGAGGGGCTAGATGCGATAACAGTTCAAACTGGCGTACACTCTGGGACGATCTCATCTTGAGGGCAGTCGTGGTGTGAGCACTTGGTTGTACACATGAAAAGTGATGGAAGTTTTGTATGTGAAGAATGCCTACCTTCTCACCTCCGCACACCTGACCAATCGCTACACGAAGTGGGCATGCTTGTTGTATTGTAGGTTTAGGAAGGTTACTAAAGAATGTTAGACGCGGCTCCCCCCCCAATTCTATTAGATGATGGTCTTTAAGGTGTTGACTGGTTTGTGGTAAGTGCTGACTCCTTGTGACTTGAAGACTGACTAGATGTTCTGAAAGTTCAGCCACATGAGGGAGTTCCACTAGGATGCTTCTGGTGGACCCCGTTGATTTAGCAGTGTCTATTTAAAGTCAGGGCAACATTCTCTTCATCCACTCCTTGTACCTGTTGGTGCCCTTCTGACTTGCTGCACCTTTCACTTAACAAAAGGGTTTATATTTGGTTAGGGTTAGGGTTAGTGGGTTTAAGTAGTGTCAACACATGTGGAAAGATGGGACTTGATTGTGAGCAGGAGGTCAGATGAGTCTTTCCTTCGGGATGGAGTTTCATAGAGGTGGACAACATCAGAGAATTGACTCCTCTTATCCTTGAGGTGATATTTAAAGGTTAAAACCCGCATGTGCGTAATCCAGACTAATCACACCTATACACACACACACACACACATACACACACACATTTACATTCAAACAAATATACACAGCTCAAGAAACCCAGATGGCAGCACATTGCTGAGGGATTTCACAGATGCACGCATGAACACACACATTACACACAGCTCACATAACCAGACAAGAATGTGAAGTTGAAGGATGTACACACGTCTGTATAATGGGCATGCGTGTGTGTGTGTAAGTGTAAGAGGGATTGTTGTAGTAATTTCTTGCCAATCAAATTTTAAACCATTTTCAAAATTAATTCAGACAAGGTGTTTAAGAGGTACAGTCATTTAATACTAAATAACACAGTAAAAATTAAACCCTTTTATTTCGAGTTTAGATAGAAAATTGGGCTATCATGTGGCCCTGGCACTGGCAGCAGAAATGCCCTTGGAGCCGGCTTTAGAGAGGGGTTATAAGATGTAGAAGGCAGGATATATATACAGGTTTCAACTATGTGTTCAGTGCTGTGTAACTAGAGCTTATATCCCTGGAGTGTGAGGAGGGTGGCTGTGAAGAGGGGTCCACTGCACAGAACGACGCAGGACACCCACCGAGTTAAACTGGGAACAGATACGAGTGTGAGCCACACAGGCTTCAGCTAAATGAACTCCATTCTGTTAGTGAAGGGGACGGAATGATTGTATTGTTTGTGCCATAATTAGTGTTTTAGAGCAACCAACTACATTCAGAATTATAGGTTGGTGCACTGTAATCTGGCATTCTGCGTGTGCCTTGTTGTAATTGTTGGCATGCAGTGACTTAACCTGAACAGTCATGCTGAATTACAAGTCTTTAGCTACACATGGACCACTAGAACTGTAAAAGAGCTCATATTTTCAAAAACTTTGATTTACAGTCGTATCTGCACCCACTATTCGTGACAAGCGGCTGATGGATCACTGGAGTGCTGTTGGGGGAGAGGGCGTGAGGGGTGGGGTTATTTTGTCAGGGCCCCAAATTTCAAGCAGAAACTCCTGACTGACACAACAGATCCAATAGACTGTTATGAGATGGATCTATATGAAGTCCAGGGGCCCTGGCCATAGATTCACTGTGGTCTGGAAGTTAGTGATTTAATTCACTGCAATTTCATTCTCCAAACTTTGCATTATGTACTACTACACCACAATATCATATAGTCTGTAGTGTGCACATATTGGGTATTTTGAGGTGAGGGTGTACATACACAATGCACACAGAACAGACGAGCCAGGGCCCAAGAGCCTAACACGTGTGCACATACACTTTTTATAGCTACATGTATGGCATATTGTGAACCACTTTTTGTAGTGGCTGATGAGTCTGTTCAAAATCTGGAATTCAGGGCTGACACAAGTTTGGACTTTAGCATAATACCTGAAGACAATGAATATCTTTCTACCTACACAGACATATCTGCAGAGCTCAGGCAAGATATGTATAGCGCTAAATGTCTGCCTCTATAGGCTTTCTGTCCGTCTTCCACGTCAGAGTTACGCACGGCTTCTGCGCTCACTAATTGGCCGGCGCTGCTCCGCCCTCCTACTAGGTAACTTGCTGAGAGTTTCGGGCGGAGCCGAGGAGGAACGGTTTATATTGGGGAGCCTTCCAGCGGTCTGAGCTGGGTTCCTCTGCGACGGGTCGGGGCTTGGTTACCACACGGAGGGAGTCCAACGAGGAACGACTAAAGGAACACCTTTACGGGGATTAAATCAAAATGCCTTCAAATAAAGACGATGGCGGATGGAAGAAGTTTGTGTGGGATTCAGAGAAAGGAGAGCTGCTCGGTCGTACCGGAGGCAGTTGGTGTAAGTATGGTTGCTGTCTGCCCGGGTATATGTGGTAAAACGGTAAGCGCGCGCTCACGGTTGTAGGAGCGCGCCGGTCACCTCGTGTTTCTAACCACCTGTTTGATTTGACTTTGCTACATTTAGATTTAACGAACCGGCAACACCATTCATTATTGCACCACTGTAACTAATATATCTACTAAGTTTCACTTGATGATCTGGCCTCGGAAATGCACAGCCCCCCAAAATGAGTTGGCTTTAGTTGTATTAAATAGCTTCGTGACAGTTAAAACAGGGTCCTGATGCGTGGAATTCCAAGTTGTCTATATTGAGAGAGCGCAGACGCGGCGGGCGGTGCGCTTTGCAGTGCAGACGGCGGAAAGCCAGCTACTGATTGGACCTCAGCTGTTGTGACCTTTTGTTGTTGGGGAAACGTCAAGTTGTCTTTTTAGCAGTTTTGGAATTGGCAGACAAAGGGTTAAAAATGCATCATGGTCCAAGGTGAGTCAAGGTGATGGGGCCTTGTTCGGAAATGGAGAGAGAGGACTATCGATCCGTGTCGGGTTCCTCTGATCAGATGTCACTGTAATCTAACGGGACAATACAACTGATTAACTTGTTCGACCTTTCTTCTCTTGTTTCTCTAGACCGAGCGCATGTCCCTGTTCCTCCTCTCAATGCCGCACAGCTGTTCAGTCCTGTCTAGACACTAACACCTGGGTGAAAAATAATGTTTCAGTGACATAATGTCTGCTCAGCTTAGACCAGAGCTCAGGAACAGCGGGGCAGCCCGGCTACTGCAGGAGCTCCAGCTGAGTGAGGCTGAAGTGTGGAGCTCAGGGGCGCATATGTGTCCTTCTGAGGGTCATCTGAAAATGCTGATGCGTTTGGGAAGTGTGCCACGTGCAGTGCCGCGTTGAAGGTGGTGATGAAAGGACATCCGGGCGGATGTGGGACCATCTCTGCACATGAGTTTGAACCACAAGATATCGGATCTGTTTGTACTCATGTCTACAGTTTTACTAGGAAGAGTGCTGTGAGTGGAATGTAAATTATCCTGTATGCTGTGGCTCATCTGTAGGTGAAATAAGGTGCTATAGATATCTAGGAATGTCAGTTTACAATGCCCAGAGGACACACGCTTTGATCGTATGTCCTTGCATCTAACAAGCTCAAGTGATGTGTTATGTATTAATTGGTTCATGCGGTTGTGACCTTTTTGACATTGCTTCATGCAGCAAAAAGACTGACTGGATGAATGTATAGCTTCCTAGCTGCAAGGTTAACTTCAGCCGTGCTTTATTTATTGCTTCGCAGTGCAGGCACTAGAACTGTAACGCTCTGTTACCTGTGATTCTACAGCATCTTCATGCTAAAAATGGATTACAGTGAGGAACCAACAGTGCCTTGGGTAATTACTACCTTGTATGCACAGGCTTCACGGTTGAATTTCTGTAAATCTGTAAAGACAACGGCTGCCACTGTTGGATTGTTTTATTATGAATGGTGGCTTTGTAGTTCCTTACATGCATAGTGGAGACACAAGCTCTGTTAGCGTGTTCATGTCTGACAGACATCCTTGGAGCTGGAACAGCTTGATGAAAGACTACTTCATGTTAAAGAGACTTGAACCAATAATGACTTTGAGTTTTGTGCTAATAGTGATTTTGGTATTGTTACAATATTGTAAAGACTTTGATCCAATAAAATGCTGATGAATTAAATGGAATTTGAAGTCCTGTCCCAGGCAACATTTCATTCAAACTCCATAAAGTATTGAACTCCCTCGGATGTTTTCACAATTTATTTATTTATTTTTAGAAAAATCTCTACAAACTAATGTAAGTTTAAGCACTAAAGATATGTATTAATAAGTATTTACCCCCTAAAAAGGTTAGAATTCAGTAGAGGCCCCATTGGCAGCAGTCCTAACCTTGGGCCTGTATCAGCTTTGCTTGTCTGGACACTGCAGTTTTTCCTTAATTCCTCTCTGCACAACTATTCAAGCTCTGTTACGTTACATGGGGACTTTGAGTAAACAGCCATTTTTCAAGTCCTGCTACAAAATACTGGATTAGATTTAGGTGTGGACCCTGGTCACTCCAGGAGTTAACTTTGTGGTTCCTGTGTAGCTTTAGTTTTATGTTTGGCTTGGTTCTCTTTCAAAGTGCTTGAGGTTCTCCTCTGTTTTCTGCTGCATTCTTTTGACCCCTCTTCCTCCATCAGCATTCACGTCCTGCTGCAGAGCAGCATCCCCACAGCACGTTGCTACCACCAGCAGGTTTGTTGCTGGGGATGGCATGTTTCCCCTGATGTGTGGTGTTTAGCATAAACCAATCATAGCTCTAGCTTAATAGCCATTTATGGTCTATAATTCCATGGTCTGATGAGACCATAAAACCTCCCACTAGACTCCTATATGCCCTCTGGCAAACACAAGCTGAGATGTCACGTGAGGCTTTTCTTCTTTGCCAGTCTGCCACACAGCTGTGACGTTGGAGCACATGTAACAGTTACTGTGCACACACTCCCTTCTCCCACCTCAGCCACGGAGCCCCGCAGCTGCTCAACAAGTTGCAGTGTACACAGACACCTAGGTGGCCTTTTGAGGATGGCTACATTGTTAAATACAGTTTGATTGTTCATTAACGTCGCAACATAGAATCACCTGTCCCACCTTAATTACACACAGGTGATCTCACAACTTTTTATGTGACTTCTAAAACAACTGACTGTGCCAGTGGTGACTAGACTAAAGGGAGTGAATATTTAGGCAGTCAGTTATTTGTTTGTGCCATGATTTAATGTTGTACAGCGATAGAACATGATGGTAAAAGTCCAAGATACTTTTTTTTTATAGACACTGTTACTCCACAATTGTGTAACTGTTGTTATCAGTTGTCTTAATAGTAATGTAGGTCTTGTAAAGTTGACCTGTTACAGAATGAATACCTCATACTTGGTTCTTTTCCATTTCCACTTGGACAGCTCCTAACAGTGAGAACAAGTGATCCATGCAGAGTGAACTGTAGACATAGTATCTAGAGTTGGCCTAGGTGATAATATAATGGCTTATTGTCTTTCTAGTGGAACGGTATCTGATTATGGTCGTACTGTCTCACTTTTTGACTAAATTTGTTGCATGTGAATGATTCCAAGCTGACTGAAACTTTAAAACATACAAAATAAGTTATACAAGTTTTTGTATTTACATATGTGAATAGTTTTGTATAATGTAATTCATTGCATTGAATATCAACCTTATTATTTTATTTGAATTTTGCATACTACTGATTTCAGCCTTATGGCCCAGCCGTGACCTAAAGTAATTTCCGTGATTTTCTAAGACACTCGTGGCAATAGAGCGCCTTACTGTTTTACCTTCTGTCTCCCTCTGTACAGCTGGTCTGACGTATACTTTCTTTTTTCTCCTCCGCAGTCAAAATTCTGTTGTTCTATATCGTTTTCTACGGCTGCCTGGCTGGGATCTTCATCGGAACCATCCAAGCCATGCTGCTCACTCTGAGCACCTACAAGCCCACCTGGCAGGACAGAGTCGCACCCCCTGGTAAGAAGTGTTGCCCACTTCCTGTCTGTTAGGATGCTAGCATGAAGATCTGCCCCTGAATCTAAAGGTCGTTTGTAGACACTCAGAAAGAAAAACAGAATAAACACACTGCTTAGTAACAGTTAAATAAATAAAGTAGCAAATGGGGTGATGTTATGATGAGTTCCTGAGTGTGTGCTTACTCAGTGGATCAGAGACGGCCTTCTCAGTGACGTTTCTGACATGACAAGATTGTTTTTCCCGACAGTCTCAGGGTGAATACATGTGTGAAATATTCTGGTCAAGCAACTGTATTATTATGTATGACGTTGAGTTCCAAACAAGGTTAGACGTGGGATTCCTTATCTGTTTTTGGAGACAAATATACAAATGACACAATTTATTTTGGCAGCTCCCCTAAATAGAGTTGGCCCCACCCAAAAAATGATTGTATGTGTTTTATTTTCTAGTCCTTTTTATTAAAAAGTCTGCCTGGATAATGCATTCATGTACAGTCAGATCGATTCTTTATTCATTCTTCTTTCTCCATTACTTGTTAGCTTGTGAAAATGGGGCTGTTTTTGGATGGTGGAGTTTCTCTCCTGATGAATTCGGCACGTAAATGTAATTTGAGAAAACAATGTCACCACGAGGTTGATGAAGATCGTGTGATGTTATCAAAAGCTCCAGAACGGCTACTAAATTGTCCCTTTTTGTGAGATTGTTTTTTTCAACTGCTGGGGTTTACCAGGCCAAAATGAGCATGTGCAGAATACAGTGGACAAGATGAAGGCTGGTGATAGAGTTCCACAGTAAACCAGTAGAGGTCAAACAGGGGCCGTGTCAATGCGCATTGGGTTCATTTGAGGTCACCCAAACACAGTTGTCACAAGGAAATCTAAAGTCAAAGACCTGATCTCTGGTCAGCTGATTAGAGTTGACACCCTTTGCTAACATGCAGCTAATCGATTAAGTTAAAACAACACAGATCAGGAGTTAAAATGAGCTCCTTAATGCGTGGTGTTACTGGACTAAGGGACCAGTCTTTAATTTCTTACCCATAGTCACATGACATCTAATCAGTTTCATCGGAGTCCAGTACGGGGACACTGCAGGTCCGGACCGTATTTAGTCTATTCAGCTTATCTTAGCACAAAGACTGGAAGCAGGAGGAAACACTATCCGTATCCTGGATGCACAGACATGACATTGATATTGATCATCTCATCTGAATCTGCAGACGTTGGCAAAAACGTGTTATTTCCTACATAGTCAGTGTTGCTGAATGTGTCACAGTAACTCTTGAGGCATCTAAACTCAAATGTCTAATTCTTCCGACTTTCAACGCTTGTTTATTTTCTGCCCTTATTCAAGATATGAGGGTTCTATTTCTGACTTTATTCACTTCTCTGGGATCAGAACGCACCCATTAAATATAGTATTCCTGCTGATAACACGCGGCTGATCTGTTGTCCTGCAGGCCTTTCACACACCCCACGATCAGACAAATCTGAAGTGTCCTTCAACCTCAACGACTTGGAGACCTACCTGCCTTACACCAGGGCCATGAGGGACTTGCTGGCCAAGTATGATGAAGAAAACCAGAGGGATCAGATGAAGTTCGAGGACTGTGGAGGTAGGTTTTACTGACGTCTCATTGGCTCTTCCTACTTCCCTTTTGGAAAGTTCCAACAGCCGCCTTCAGAAATGTGACAATTCAATTTCAATTCAGTTTTATTTATATAGCGCCATATCGTAACAAAGTTATCTCAGGGCACTTTTTCGAATAGAGCAGGTCTAGACCGACTCTTTATATTTACAGAGACCCAACAGTTCCCACCATGAGCAAGCACTATGCGACAGTGGCAAGGAAAAACTCCCTTTTAACAGGTAGAAACCTCGAGCAGAACCAGGCTCAAGGTGGGCGGTCATCTGCCTCGACCGGTTGGGTTGAAGGGGGAAGGGGGGAGCGGGAGAGAGAGAGCAGGAGGAAAGAGAACATACAGCAGCACAGTACAGTTCCACATAGGGATGTAAGGCAATAGATATGGTAATGGCATTGATGTTAACACCAACAGAAACAACACTAAGAGCAACACCATAACAGCAACACTTTTATGTTGCAAAACAAGAGAATAGATCACCAGCCGTGATGACACAGCTTTAACTCCTCACTGAAGCTTTATGATACTGCATGGAGTGAAACCTAAAATCCAAGAGGCCATGTTTTTATGGCTGCATCATAAACATCAAATGCAGATTTTCTAGATGTCTTGGGCATCATTTTATACCTTCCCCAAAACTAAGCCTGACGATTTGGTAGCCATGACAAATATGGGATCTCTAAAAGGTTTTTAAAGATGTATTTTCTGTGCTCCAGGCAAACGTTTGTGTCATTGCAACACTGCAAACATCTTGGCTGACATTAAATTTAAACTTGATCGCTGTGTGATATGACCAAAATCTCATATCTCAATATAGGTAATTTCATATCCAGATAGCGATGCATATCACGATATAGCACATTTTCTGTAAATTCAATGAGTAAATAGTTTATATAAAATAACCAGATGGAAAGGCCTATTTATTACATTTTGATTTATATACTTGACAAATAAAAGGCACTTACTCATATTTGATTATTTTCCTCCTTTTTATTTAGAACCTTTGTGCCGCAAAAGCCTCTTGCAGCGTCTGAGTCTGGGCTTTGTTTTGAGCACTTGACTGTACTAATGTGGCTCTCAACCGCAGACTCTCTATGTACTGTTTGCCATGATTCTTGTGTTAGTGGTGTTTGAGTCAGTTGTGGGGACCGGTCTGCAGCATCATTTGCAAAGTACTATTTTCTGGTCCGTGTCAGACCTTTTTATACCCAAACCAGAATTAGCCCCTCTTTTAGGTACGAGCTCCTCGCTTTGTCTTGGCAGGTCGGAGTCCTTCTCCTGTTCGGAATTACCCTGTTCTGTGTCACGTTCAGGGTCCTCCATGTTTGTTTGTGTTGCCTTCATGCAGATTTCCTGCCTTCTCATCCAAATGACAAAAAAGTGTTATTTGCAACACAACAAAATAAACGTTAGAGCATAATATGAAACGATAAGACTTTTTTCTATTTTCACACGATATATATTGTCATATCGCACAGTCCTACTTTATAATGGACAGAATGTAATATTGTTGCATTATCAAGTACAGGAAGCTCCAGGCTTGACAGGCTGGACTTTCAAACACTGTTAATGAGTCCTAACCCAAGTTAACCCTCCGCTCCCCCCTGCAGATGAGCCTGCAGATTACAAGCACCGGGGCGACTTGGAGAGCGATGTGGGCATCAGGAAGGCCTGCCGTTTCTCCAAGAGCATTCTGGGACCCTGCTCTGGCATCGAGGACCGCGAGTTTGGTTTCAAGGAAGGCAAGCCCTGCCTGATTGTAAAGCTCAACAGAATTGTCAACTTCCGTCCGAGGGTAATTTTAAATCATAAGTCTGTTTGCAAATGCAGTCGTGTTTTGTTGGAGACAAAAGTCCAAATGTGTAAAATTGTTGGTTGCATTTCCACCTGGTATTTACCTGCCATCTCTGGATACGTTATCTGGATCATGACATCTGATCATAGATCTCTACCCGCCTTGTGACCAGGTCTCAATATACAAATTAGGCAGGTCATGCTGGCAGAATTGTCAGTTGACATTGTGTGTCTTAGGTCGGGGGAAGTGATGCAGGATGCCCTCAAGGCGAGGGTCGCGTGACAGAGATGGCTGAAGGCGGTCCCAGGCTACCTTTTTATACAGCTACCTTATGCATACTTTAAGAAGGTCGTCAGAGCCAGTGGAGAAGGTTACTAGCACTAGTGCTAGCTCAGCTACCCCCATCAGTAATGTGACCCTCATCTTGCACATCTCTAGAGACTTCCTAAGCAATGCTGCTGTATGGGCCTGACCTGTTTTTCCTCTGCAGCTTGAAATAATAGGAAGAGGCAGTCAGGTGACCTTGACTTGTTGATTGGAATGGGTGTTTTTTCTTTTTGTTTTATTTTTTTTTTTTCAGAATGCATCCAAACTGTACAGATGTCATTTACACCTGCTGAGATCTGATTCCAGTGAGAGCTTCAGCTGTGGTCTGGTCGATCCAACCACAATACGTTCTGCGCACATCTACACCTGTATTAATTAGTGTTGCACGGCGTACCGATGTCAAGAAGGAACTGCAATACCCTGCTGTTAAAAACAGTCCAATACCCCATTTTATTAGTACCGATACTTTAAGAATGACAGTGTTTTAAAAAGAGCCGTATCTTCTATCAGTTGCGTCGATGTGCAGGGCAGTGTGTGTGCAGCGTTCTGCTTCTCCCTGCAGACAGTGGGAGGAACGAGATCACAAACCCTCTGGCACGTAAAGTTAAAGTGGCCAAACGTTTTTCTCTCTCACATGCACGCGCTGCAGGACACATGGTGAACGTGAAGAATGGCAGCAGCCACGGCTGGTCGATAAAACATACGAACGAAATTTGGCAGTATTTTGCAGCCATGCACTATTTTTAATTCTCAGCGGAAAAAATAACAAATGTCATAAACATTCTCACGAGGTGACCTGCTCCGATTACTGGGCGCACAACAGGGAACTAAATAAATGTTAACAAATAAATTGATAAAACAGGCAGAAGCTCCACGTTTTCAGTAAATCATTTTCACTTGTTTCCTGCTCAGACAAACTCAATAGACATGCACTCACACCTCTCCGGAACTATGCGTAATATTACGCACAGCTGGCACAGCGTGGATACCTTCATTAACTCACCGGGATTTAACTGTTAACTGACCTTGTGAGCTTTTCCATTCTGAAAGATTCAGTTTATACAGCAACATCATGAATAGCAGCGGGACCGTGGAGTCAGAATATATTATTGTGCCGCAGAATTACAGCCGGCACCGGTAACCACGTCAGCAGCTGCTGGCTACATCACTGTCACTGTTCACTGTCATCAGTCGCATTTTCTGTGTTGCTCACCTTTCAATATTTAAACATGAAAATACATCTTACAATACAGATAAATGGTAAATAATTAGCTTAATTCTGAGACGCCCTCAAAATTAGATTTTGCTGTCTTGCTGTCCTAGTTGTTAATTAACCTGGTGGAAGAGCCACGCAGCCACCCTGCTCAGCGGCTGCAACTTAATATTTTTGTTAAAACATGTTAAATAGTTATATACCTAAGCAGCTGACACAAAATATATTATTTATTTTGAATTGTAAGTTTTTTAATTGATAAAGAAAATGTCAAAGTTTCATGTTGTCATCATTATTCCATTACTTTTCCTGATGTGTTAGATTTTTGCCGTGGTATCGTTTCAGTACTGGTATCGAGATACTTTAGACTGGTATCGTACCAAAGTCATAATTTTGGTATCGTGACAATACTAGTATTAACATTAACAGGTTTTTTTTTTTTTTTTTTTCACTGAACCAGATACGGATGGCATGTTGGTACCAGGTAGAAATGGGGTCTCTGTATGAAAAACAGTGGTCTCTATGGATTCCTACTGAAGCAATGGGGTCCAGTCCACCATATTAACTTGACTTCTTTGTTTAGCCTCCTTCCACTAATGAAAGTATCCCTGAAGAGGCTCAACCCAAGGTGCAGCCCAATGTCATGCCGATCTTCTGCACCAACAAGGTTCCCTTTTTACTTTCTCCGTTTAGACCTCAGTACAAATGTGATTTCCTTTGTGTTCTTTGAAATGTGTGCTTGCTCTGTCATTTTCTCATTCCATACGTTTTTCTCGTTTCTTCCTTCCAGAAAGAGGAGGATGCAGGTAAAATTGGGGAGATTAAGTACTACGGTATCGGTGCCGGCTTTCCCCTGCAGTATTACCCTTACTACGGCAAGCTGCTGCACCCTCAGTACCTGCAGCCGCTGGTGGCGCTGCAGTTCACCAACCTGACCCTGAACACTGAACTGCGCATCGAGTGCAAAGTGTATGGAGACAACATCGGCTACAGTGACAAGGACCGCTACCAGGGACGCTTTGACGTCAAGCTCCTGGTTAACAGTTTATGACCGTCATCAGGACCATAGTACTTTCCCTGACCACCCTTCCCCCCTCTGCCCCCTTTGTTCTTAACTAAATACCAATCTAATGTAGGAGAATGATAAGTGAGGGGGTTAGGCTGTAGCGGTTAAGTCAGTCATAATTAGTCTTGAATGAATAAATGAAAGAAAAACCTGATAGAGGACCGATGTGTAATCTGTCTGCTTTCGTCACTAGCTTCTACACTTCTGTCTAGCGTTAGAATGTAATTTAGAGGAAAAGTAGCAATAGGCCTAATAAGAATATTTATTCTGCTGTAAATGAGACTTTTCCACAAGCCATGGGACATTGTTCATTGATGACTGTAAAGTTTAATTCCATCTCTGACATGTAGCGAGCTGTGTTTGTCCCCTCTGCATATCGCTGCCTTGTGGTTTCAGTAGATATATTTTTGGAGTTTGCAGTAGTTGCAAAATCTGGTCCTTCCAAACCACGCTGTTTTCTTTTGTGAGCAAGCTTTAGCAGTTCTAGGCGCGTGTGTGTGTGTGTGTCAGACATAAAGCGCACACTCCCACTTACTTGATGATTGAAATCGTTTTGACATGGTAAACTCTTCTGATCTGTGTAAGGAAAAGGCTGCACTCCAGGGAACTTCTTTCCTCCTTATTTGTCTTTTACATATGATCATGGGATTCTTTTTACTTTGCCTTTTTTCTTTTTGTGCTTTGTTAAATCACTTAACTGTGTGAAGGAGTTTTATTACTTGGTTTCATGCCTTTTACTTTTGATTTTGCCTTGAATTTAGAGTTGTGTGTCCAGCCTGTTAGACCCTTAGACCTGCTGTAAGGGCGACGGTGCTAACTCGAGTTTTTAAGTAGAAGATTTGTTTTTTTTGTTTTTGTTTTTTGCTGGATTCATCACAGCATTGTGGTGTAACTCTCTGAATGTTTAGCCATTAAACGTGGTGGAAGAATTTTATATTTATGCAGTTGTACATTTTGTTTCTTTGCAGAATATTGTAATGTATAAATGCAATACCAAAGTGACGAGTTTAAGAGAGTCTTTATCAGAAGCAATGCAGTACTCATTTTTGGTTTTTTTTAGGATCTCATGTGAGTACTAAAGTCATCTCGCCTCGCAGCCTTTCAATGGTTAACTCTTGATTTGTGTTTTGGCCATGAATGTAGTTACATGTAGAATGAACAGGTAACAGGCAGTTTAATTCCACAATGACCTGATGTTCATGCATTTCAAAAAAAAAAAGATGAGTTCTTACAGAGCTCAGTGGCTTTAGATGACTAATGATGTTTGCTTTAATATTCCATAGGATCTCATGTTGATGTAAAACACTCGACTTGAACTTTTAACATCAGTCAACTTTCCATCAGTTCATCCACCTTGTGATTTAATCAAAGATAGAAACCAATAAACTCATAATCGACCGTTCTCTTGTTTTCTTTTTTTTTTCTTTCTGTCGTATTGTGACATTTTCACAAATCTACATCCTGAACCACAACATATGATCATAATGTGATTTTCCGGGGCCTTTTCCCAGCATACACTGGGTGGAAGATAGGGAGCAGAGCTCTCAGGCTGTCTGCAATCTCTCCTTATTTACTGTATCGTGTATTACATTCTGCCATTTTACCTGAGTGCCTGAATTCTGACTGTAAATGTATCCACTATATAGTGCCCTCAAACATTCCTACAGTGGAACAAAAAATGGTTGTGTCCATGACCATTTTATAAACATGGTTTGTACAAAGTCTTGGAAGTTTGGAAAATGCTTCATTTTAACCATGTTTTCAACGTTAGGAATATGCTCCTTGAAAAATGCTTGATTTTCAATATAATCTGCTGTTTCATCATCTACACAATCACTCATGTAATCCCATTGTCAGAAGGAAACCACGAGAGTGCTGGAACATAATGTACAGTATACGGGCTATACAATGTGAAAATAATATTCCCCCGTAACTTTAAAGCTAGTTCTTTTTTGACCTCAGACATGAATGAATGAGCTGTTGTTGGCTCAAGAGGAGGAACAGAGTGACTGGACTATTTCTGTTACCATTCAGTCAGGGCAGGAGGAGGCTGCTGGATCGGTTGCTGACACATGGCTCTGTAATTACAGGAGGTAGCTGCTGTGTAGTAGCTAACAGAGGGATGTTGTTTCAGGCACCACCAGAGAGCAGGTATTAAGTCACCAGGAGTCACAGGGGCCAACAGAGCCAGCCAAGCAAGCCGACAGCTGGCCAATCAGCAGCTACTTAAAAAACCGGGTTCCTTCTTTACCTCCACCCAAGAACGTGTGTGTTCACTCTCTTATTTTTTGTTTGTGTGTTAGCAGGAGTATGTCTGAAATACAAAATCTTAACACAATGTCAGCTTTTTAGCTTTTCTCTGGAGCTTTCAATCGCATCTCTTGGTCTTCATCAGCAGATAGAGTTTGAATGAATGAGAATGAACTTTCACACTCGAATTAGGCCATAGCTCAAGAGACAAGGGATTAGATTAGATGAGTTGCAGGACTTTGGATTTGTTTTGAAGGATTTGTGAGATGGGACATTTTATAGACATGGTAAACATGGAAAACCCTCGCATGTTTGACAGATCAAATTAAAATAATCCACAAATGAAGAAATTAAAGTGTTTATAGTCAGGAATGTAGCTCACAAAATGAACAGTGTGACTGTCACACAAAAACAGGTATATTTTCTCTCATGAAATGCTTAATTTTCAAATATTGAATGAAATATGAATGCAGTTATTCATAAATGGAACAAAACTGGCCAAACACTGTAGACCTTTTCCTCTCTGAGACCAATACATTGTCCAGTGCTGTGGAGGTTGCTTGTTATCAAAGCATATTTTTTATTTAATAACTTTCTAAATCACTAACTGATCTCACTGACGCAGTAGCACGACCTGAGGTGATTTGATGATTTTTGCAGCGGTGCTCTCTGGGACTTGTAATGACTATGATAGATGGAATGGAGAATTACAATATTTTATTCACAGTGTCTCGTTGTTTAGAACCACGTTCTTCTGATGTAGGATATTGATTAGTTGGATATTGGATTAGTTGTCAGTACTAACAGTACTTGTATATAGTACTGTCGATTCACCTTGAATAACAGTGTTACTGCAGAAGCCTTGGACACCTGATATAACCCTGCCCACTTTACCAATACTACCTCAGTCAAATATGCATATGTGTTCATGTGATACCACCCCCCTCACCACCACTCAGTCACTCAAGTTATATGTTATTGATATCGCACAAAATCACAAATTTGCCACGCATCACAAAAGTGTTGCCCAGCATACAACCCCCTCTGTCCTGCTTCAGATACAGAACAACAACCAAAAATAATTTAACATAAAAAAATGAAAGAAACCTCAGGAGGAGCAACAGAAGAGGAATCTTTCAGTTTGAACAATTATTTTCATTACTGATTAATCTGCTGATTATGTTCACAATTAATCATTTAGTCTATAAAATGTCAAAAAAAACTTTGAAAATTGCAATTTCCCAGAGCCCAAACTGACATTTTCAAATTCCTTCTTTTGTCCAACCAACAGTCCAAAACCCAAAGACTCTTCATTTAATGTCATAAATGACAGTTGAGGTAAATGTGTAAAAGTATAGACATATATGAAGAATATGGATCAGAGAAGACAGCAAGTAACTTCCAGGTGGTGGGACCTTTAAAAGCCAAAAATGATCTGTTTGACGTCCTGAACAGTCTGAAGGCTGAAATGTCCACATCCATTTTGACTTCACGTGCACTTCTTTTGTCTTTATTAAATCAGGTAAAAGTCTCATTAAAGAGTTTAAAATGTGTTTTTCAAGAGCAATCTGACCAAGAAGGCAGCATAATGAAACATAATACTAGGATATTCTTTCCTTATTCTAAGTGGAACAGGTTGCTAAATCTAAGTCTGACTCTAAACTTTGAGCTTTGATTAATCTGGCCACATAACAACAGTTATTCTGAGACTGAGGCATACTGTATGTGTGCTGTCACATTCTAATTGGATCAAATAATATAAGGCTTACATATGCCTATTCAAGTCTCCAACCATCCATGACCCTGAACAGGATAAGAAAATGGACGGATGGATGTCCTCGATGTTCCGAGTACAGCTGTAATGATGAAGAGTGTGGGCAGAAAAGAACAGAGAGAGAGAGACAGAGACAGACAGGGAGTCTGTTCACAGGGCTTCAGATAACAGTAATGGAGCAGAGAGATAGCATCACACTGCCAGGACACAGTGTCTCCACTGAACACTGAGGAACACACTTAACATGAAGAACAACTCCATCTACCACAACCAACTCTGACCCCCTGGGAACCTGCTGGCTCAGTCTACTGTTATGGATAATTCAATTCAGTTTTATTTATTTAGCACCATATCGTAACAAAGTTATCTCAGGGCACTTTTTCGAATAGAGCAGGTCTAGACCGACTCTGTATATTTACAGAGACCCAACAATTCCCACCATGAGCAAGCACTATGCGACAGTGGCAAGGAAAAACTCCCTTTTAACAGGTAGAAACCTCGAGCAGAACCAGGCTCAAGGTGGGCGGTCATCTGCCTCGACCGGTTGGGTTAAAGGGGGGGCAGGAGGAAAGAGAACATACAGCAGCACAGTACAGTTCCACATAGAGATGCTGTTGAGCTGCATGATGGGAAATGTAGGATCCAGTGTTTTGGAGCTTGACTCACACTAGGGACTAAAAGTCAGAATATCTCGACCTCTGCTGCACAGATTTTGCCCATTCTTTTTTTAATCTGTCTCTTGTGAGTCCCTCAACTTCATGGAAGTGCAATAATAAATCATTGGCATACCCCTTTATTCAACATAAACCTAACCACTAGTCAGAATGTACATCTGCTGGGTCCGTGTACTGTTACTGTTAACATGTAGTGAGTAACCGTTCAGAAATACGAAGCAAAGAATTTCATGACACTAAGAGGAACGAACAAGCCCGTAAGAACAAGACAATGAATTATGTCCAAGAAGCAGCAATATTTTACATATGTCCATCTTGAACCGTAAGAGTCAACAAGTTAACAGATTTCGGGCAACAAGTCACAACAAATCTACAGAATCTCAGAAAAACATGGTATCTGTCAGTGAATGTGAAAAGGACTTTAATAAAGGTTAATAAAAAAGAAAGATTTATTTGTTGGTAGGATTCCGTGAAATTTACTGAGCTCCTATGCCCCCAGGAGAATAAACCTGTTAGATTTGAATGACTGAGCTCTCCTCTGGTGACGCACTCAAGAAAAACATTTTAGCTCCACTACTGGTAAGGCTCTGAGAAAGTCATCAGGATGTTGTTTGTTCAATCCCGCTCTCATGTACTCGGTGGGGGCGTAAATACATTTAATACCTTAGACTTTTATTCTTGTTCTATCCCAGTAGCATAATGTTTGGATGCATCCTTTAATGTGAAGATTTATAACTCCCTTTATTTATTCAATCTGAATAGGAGCCTGAGTGCTACAGATGAGGAGGAATCTTTTTGTCTGACCATGTTAGGTGTGTTTATTGTGACTTATCTTCTGTTCTTTATATCCATCTCAGTGCTGTCTTGTATATACCTATGCAGTGCAGTATATGTCACAACATGCTTGCCCTGCGAAATCTCATGCCTCGTAGGGCTCACTCTCCATGGCGTGAGCCTCACCGAGACCCCGGTCCCTCTCGCCGCGACTTGTCTTCTCAAAGACGCCCCTCCAGCGCTTCACGGCCGCAGAGCAGAGCGCCCCAGGCTTCAGAGGCAGCTGCGATGCCATCTAACAGCGGGATGAGAGGCTAGTACACCACACACACACGCTACTGTCCCCCCTCAAAAGTTATTCCCCACTGTTTGTCATCATGCCTCTTTGCCACATCGATACGAGCACCATGACATCGAACATAATGAGCCCTACTATACTACTATCTACTATACACTGCTGTAGGCAAAGGAGGTATTGGAAATTTATCACAAGTTGCAGGATTTTCTGCAGGATTTTGCGCCACTGAATCAGGCTTTCACCATGTGAAGGGATGTGTATGCACGTCTGCCTTTGTAGCTCAGCCAATATGAACGCACCGTCTCTCTGAAATAACCTGTGATTGGCCTAAGTCTCCCGTCATGGGCTAGATTTTCTGAAGCCTGAAAACAGAACCAAGAGGAGGGGCAGAAGTAGAGGTTTGCTCTCAGACCACTTGAATTACAATATGCTGAATGGTTATTAGCGAATTTTTGCCCAATGACGCTGAAAAAAATACTGCCTAACCCACCTTTAATAGAAAGAAAAAGAGATTCTTCACAGTCTATGAAACCTCAGTGTGGGTCACTGGAACAGACCCTAGATCTGTTTAAAATAACTTACTATATATAGACTTACTAACTTACTAACTATAGACACCTGCTTTTTGCAGTACACATATTGAAATGATAAATCTTATTTGTATTCTTTATTTTTTGTTGTTGTGTAATACACCAGTGAAGACGATGAGCCCCTAAGCACAGACATGTGAAAGGTCCCCCTGTTACCTACCAGAGCACCACGCACCCTGTGCATTACTTATTTAGCATCTTCTGCCATGACATATTGCAGGTTAACCAGAACTCTAAAGTACTCTTGTTTGTTGAAACTATTGTATTCATGCTGGAAATGATGAGAGGCTGTCCAAATCCTCTCCAAAGCTTCCTGCCACAGGAGATAGGATGGAAGTAACTAAGAGTATTTTAAGTGTAAAATACACTTTACAATACAGCAAATTGCTGTAAATAAGGAACAAAAACCAAAAGAACAAAATCATTTAACAGCCATACATACTCTAGGTAAGACAGTGAAAATAAATAGGTGTTCAGTCTCGATTTCAAAGTCTTGGCGGGATTTGCTTTCATCGATCATCGAAGGTTATTTATTCAGGTAAGAAAATTCTCTGCCTCCAGCAGATTGCTTATTTCTCTTTGGAATAATGAGATAGTCTGCATCCAGTGGTCAGAGTGTATGTGGAGCAGTGTACTGTAAGGTCTGAGGAGTTCTACTAATCCATGATGAATTTAATAAGTAATAGCAGCTGTACAGCCTGAACAGGAGGAGCCGGTGAAATTGAGACAGAATCAGTGTTATGTGTGTGTATCATCTACTTTTCTTCTTCTTTAATTGATTATTGATTTCAGTATTCTTATACTAATTGAGTTGGTTATGGTGAGCACATTCAATACTACACATCTTCACTGTAACCTGACAGGGAGTTTATATTCTTCAATTAAAAGTTTACTGACGTGGGTACTTCAGAGGCTGATTCCAGTTTTTAAACTCACATTAAACTGTGACTTCTTTAGAGCCAAAATAAACCCATAAATAACTTTTCAAAAATATTCTTTTTGGACTCTGTGTACATTAAGGGACGTGGACTCAGTATTTCTTAAGTCTTGGGTACAGTCCTGCTTGTCAACACTTTAAATTTGTAGGCACTATCTCGGGAATGGACATGCTTATATGGATCATCTGGCAGGAGGAGAATATAAATGTCATTGGCATAACGATGGAAATTTACATTAATTTCATGGAGGATGTTGCCAAGTGGGAGACTATAGAATAAAAAACAGGTCCCAATACAAAGAGCCTTGTTGTAAATGACTGTTTGTCCTGCCAGAACATATGACACTCTCTACCGATTTCATACAAAATACTACAAAATAAATATCATAAGAAACAATCAAAGGAGACCAATGAGGGAGGTTCTATTTTCTTTCAGCAGAGCTATTTGGCTGTCAAAAATATTTAAACTGTTTTACTCATTTCAGTGCAAGCTTACTGTAGTGTAAATATGCAATGTGCAGTGGTAAAAAGGAAACTAACATCAGATCAAACTTGGTCTGAGGATTTTAAAAAGAAATCTATGTGATAAGGACACCCCTGCTTTTGAATGAGCCCTGTAACTTTCCAACAGGAAATGTTTATAATTGTCTCTTTGAACAGAGGCTCTGGCCCACTGGGCCTTGGGTGTGTGTGTCCCATTCAGTAATCCATCCATGTGTACATGTTGTTGGTATTCTCTGTCGCTTGATAACCATTAATGACCACACCAGTAGGTTTTTGTTTCTTTTTCCAAATCTCTTTATTGGGTTTTGCACAGAAATTAATAACATACACAATTGGCAGTAGTAGTTAACAGTGTTCTGTGGTTATCTATTACAAACCCCAGCCCAACCCACCCCCACCCATTATCTTAAACCCCACACCAGTTCTTGGTCCCATCCACTCTCAGAGTTCTGTCCCTCTCCCCCACCCGCCTGCCACAGAGTCTAGTCTCTTTCACACATATGCACAACAGGTTTTATGGAAGGTCTGGAACCACACAGGGAGAATCTAATCCTCTCAAGTCTAATACACTGCAGTATCTTATGATCCATCTATTATGGGTAGGTGGGGAGGGGTGTGTCCATTTAAGGAGAATAAGCCTCCTAGCAAGCAGAGTGGTGAATGCAATAACTTGTTGTGTGGCTTTGGGTGCGTTGGACATAGAAGGAATTCTGAAAAGGGCAGTGAGGGGGTCGGGGTCTACTGTTTTACCCAAGACCCACTAAGTGTATCAAATATTGCATGCTGAAACTCTGATAATTGTGGCCATGACCAAAACATGTGCATATATTCAGCAGGTGATTGTTTACATCTGTAGCATGTCCAGTAGGTAGTTTGTGGATTTTCCCAAATAATCCTTATTTTTTCTTTGTACAATGCAGGGCCCTCTGGCCTACTGGGCCCCTGGATTCTCACCCAGCACACCCTGCTGGTAGATATGACCAGTGCTCCAGCTCATTCACCAGCACACCTCAGCTCACACCTGTGTAGCAAACGCCAACAAACAAGCCCCATGGCAACAAGCCAGGCCCACCACAGATGTAACAGGAGTACATTAAACAGGAGTCAGCCCATCACCCACACTGTGGAGAGACTCCAGCCTGGTGATCACATCACAGCCCCAGTGCTGGGGGTGGAAGGTGATTGGAGCAGAGCTAAGAACACACTAAGACACTAATGGAAATGAAAAGCACTGAAGGAACCATAAACCATACATTTTGACCATTTTAATTCACATTCAAACACATCCACATGTGTTGTACTGTCAGGATGTGTCTAATGTCAGCAGGGTCACAGTCACACTCCATAATCTGATGAGATGGAGGCAGGGAGTAGTCTGACCCATATCTCATTCACACACTGTCAACCATCACAAGGTCATACTGATTACACTTTATCATGTGACACACAGATGCCGTGTGGTTGGCTGGCAGGTGAAGGGGTGGGGCGGGGCGGGGCGTTTCATCTGCAGACACATCATGATATCATGCTCATGATTAGCTGCAGCCTGTGGGATCACACTGCTAAATCACAATAACTATTTAGCATTTCTTAAAAAAACAAAACTCAAAGGTGATTTTTTTTCACTTTTGTAATACCACCCTTATAACAGAGCTTTATTCTCTCTTTTCTAATTTGACCTCCATGGATATTTCTCCTGGGGTCCACTCTATGGAGTTCACTGTGCTGGGGATACTGCTATGACATGTCAAAATGAAAATCCTTGGGTCCATCCATCGATGGGCTGCACGGTGGTAAGCACTGTTGTCTCACAGCAAGAAGCTCTGAGTTCAAATCCACCAGCTGCCTATTGGACCTTTCTGTGTGGAGTTTGCATGTTCTCCCTGGTTTCCTCCCACAGCTCAAAGACATGCAAGTTAGGTTAACTAGAGACGCTAAGTTGACATGTTGCAGTCTATTTAGATATACCGTATATGCCTGTGAGAGACCTCAACCCTTTCACCAGGATTCTCTTTTTTTCTAGAAAGAAAAATTATGTACCAACACCATGATTTACATAATCCCAGTAGAATTTATATAATATAATATAAACCTTTACAGGATGTACATTTATTCTTGATGTAGTGGATCTAACGCTGCGTTGTGTTGTTGAAAGGTAATAATTGCACCTCCTGGGATCGTCAAAGCATTTTATTGCCAAATGTCTTCCACTGTAACTGGAATCATGAAGAGACACACATTTACAGGGTTGCTCCTGCATAAATGCTCCCTGCGCCTTCCCAGGAGAAAGCCCGGGTGAAAAGAGGGATGATGTAACTTCTACAATAAAATAAATAAAATACATGAATAAAAATAACAAACCAAAATACTCTTTCAGAAAAATAAAGAAACAATAGCTATGCATAAACCCACATACCTGGAATCATAAAGAGACACATCTCTTCACAAGAGATTTTACATGGATTTACAATGTCATGTTTACAATATAGCGCAACAACATACTACAACTACACTGATACATTAATGTCACATTTATAGCTTTAAGAAGATAAGATAAGCCTTTATTGTCCCACAGCGGGGACATTTTTAGCGTTGCAGCAGCCAGCAAAAGTGTCATATATAGAAATACAATAAAAATAAATAGAAAAATAGTCCTGTACACAGTATAGACAGAAATAAATAATATAGTGACTGAGTGCAGTTGTAAGTATGAACAAATAGATAAGATAAAAATATTGCACATATATAATATACATGTACATGAAAATATTTCACAGCAACATATGAAGTAGATAACATCATGAATACAATATATGTATGAAGATAATGCACAGCAGTAGATGAAGTATAGTAGCGAATAGTCTGCACACTGACAGTCAAGTGTAGAATACTGGGAGCTGTACTGATTATAGAGTCTGACAGCAGCAGGCAGGAAGGACCTACGGTACCTCTCCTTCAGACACCGCGGGTGGAGCAGCCGGTCGCTGAAGGAGCTGCCCAGTTCTGATAGAGTGACATGTAGGGGGTGGGAAGTGTTCTCCAGTAGTGATGATAGCTTGGCCACCATTCTCCTGCCTCCCACCACCTCCACTGGGTCCAGAGGGCATCCAAGGACAGAGCTGGCCTTCTTTACCAGTCTGTCCAGTCTCTTTCTATCCCTGGAAGAGATGCCACTGGCCCAACAGGTCACCCCATACAAGACGGCTGATGCCACCACAGAGTCATAGAAAGTCCTCAGGAGCGCACCCTGCACTCCAAAAGACCTTAGTCTCCTGAGCAAAAAGAGAAACTACTCAAATCAAATTCTGTAATATACAACTTATATAAAGCTTTCTCTTCCCTGCTGAAAGAAATGTGGCTTCAAATGTCAATAATAATTTGCATTCTAGCCACTAAATAAATGCCATCTGTCCACCCCAGCTCTTCCCTAAACATTTACTATATATTTTCATTACTTCTGAACACACTTGAGCACAAGAGGGCAGCAGTGCTGCATCAGATATATCAAATGACATGAACCTGGTAAATCCACTGAGTAGCTCACAGGAGTGTAGAAAGGATCTACCTCTCCAAACCCATGAAAAAACAATACTTTATTGCCATTTTAACGTTAAGGTTAAAAGTAATTTGCTTTGGTGAGTTCACATGGAACCAAACAGAAACTTGATTGAGGCAGATGACCGCCCACCCAGAGCCTGGTTCTGCTCAAGGTTTCTGCCTGTTAAAAGGGAGTTTTTCCTTGCCACTGTCGCCTAGTGCTGCTCATGGGGGGAATTGTTGGGTCTCTGTAAATATAAAGAGTCGGTCTAGACTTGCTCTATATGAAAAAGTGTAACTTTGTTATGATTTGGCGCTATATAAATAAAACTGGATTGAATTGAATTGAAACCTCAGGACATCACTTGACCACACTGAAGACATAAAACAAGTGGTAAAAACATTAAATGACCACAGTCAATCAGTGAAAAATAACGGTTACCTGGTATAACCCCAGTTCTATGAGTACGTGCAAGACCCTCTAACGGGCTTCGCTATTGGTTTATGCCCTCGAGGCTCCGCCTCCGTGCAGAGCACGTATGACATAGAACTTGTGCTTACAAAATGGTTAACTAAACCAGCCTTCCTCAACCAGTGGGCCGTGGAGACAGTGGTACTGTCAAATACTTAGAATAAAAAAATATGTTTTTTTGGTAATTCACAAAGCTAGTTATTCTAAATGTGCTCAAGGATTCACATAAATAAAAAATGTCAAATTAAAATGCATAATTTCAATGACCAGTTAAGTTTGAATATCACCAGCCAATCACGACACATCATCAGGTAGAGACAAACGTGTTTTGTCACTGTTAGCTAGCTAACGTTTCCTCGGATGCAGCGACACAAAATGGATCGGTTTTTGAAATGAAAAGTGATGTGAGAGTCAACCCTGCACCAGTAACAGCTCAGAAGCGTGTGGTGAGGAAATATGAGCCTGAATACATTACATTTGGATTCATAATGGAAGGCAGTGATGCTGAACCAAAAGCACATTCAGCAGAATGTGGTGAAATCCTGTCAAATGAGACGCTTAAACCGTCGACGCTCTAGAGACACTTAAACACAAAGCACCTGGGATGTGATGTTTTTTTTTCTCATTTATTTGGGGAGGTGGTCCTCGGACATTTTTTAACAATCAGAAGTGAGTCTTCAGTTACAAAAGGTTGAGAAGCCGTGAACTAAAATAAATAGAATGTTTTGTTACTTTTTAAATCACACTCAATGAACAAAGGTGGTCTTTGGAGTCAAGGGCCACAACAATTGCAAACAAAAGGATAAAATCCAAGGCACTCTAAGTCTAATAAAAAGCCTTCAGATTTACATGGCAGACAGTAGACTATCCTTTCATTCTACTCAGGACCTAAGAGTGCCTTGGAGTTTTTCTTCTTGATGGTACAGTAGCTCTTGGCTATTGATTTAAAGAATTTCTGAGTAGATGACGTCAGTGGCTCTTACTGGAAGCCAGGCGTAAACTCTGTTCTTATTAGCAGCCTGAACATGTTGAGGATGGCACAGGGCGTTAATGTCACATCTAATGCCACAACTTATCCCTGTTTGCCTCAAGTGATTCCACCTCGTCAGCTGTTCGAGTGCATTGCTAAAGTGATAACTTGGGTTTTCTCCAATTTACAAGCTGATGATGAGCACCCGAATGCACCATTAGTTTGGTCTGTGTGAGGCTAGACTGTCTCATTTATGGAGGTGAACTGAACTGACCTGAGGCGGCGGAGGAAGGAGAGGTGGGTGATACAGGAGCCACCATGACACAACGCTCCCCTGGGAAGGCAGACAGAGCTGCCACTGAGGCTGTAATGAATTTAATTGGTGTGTTGGAGCAGTGCTGGCTGTCAGCAGCTTGTTAACACATCAGCAGCAGTGGGAATTGATAACACAGTTTGATCTACTGATGTGAACCTCCAGCATTCAGTCCTGATCTTGGTTTTCCACGACAGCTGACTGTTGATTCATTCCCAGGCTTTTCACTCAGTTTGCCTGTATGCAGAATGACAGATTTTTTAACTAATTCTTATTCCATTTTAGTTTCAGTATTTCATTCACAGTGTTACTGGTACCTGGTAGAATGGCTGTGGCTCAGGAAGTGAGGCGGGTCGTCCATTAATTCCCAGGGTCGGCGTTTTGATCCCCGGCTCCTCCAGTCCACATGTTGAAGTGTCCTTGGGCAAGACACTGAACCCTAAGTTGCTCCCAATAGAGACTAGCACCTTGCAGGAGGCTCCGTCGCCATCGGTGTGTGAATGTGTGTGAATGGGTGAATGAGACCAGTCTGTAAAAGCATTTTGGAAAACGTTAAGGTTGAAAAGCGCTATATAAGTGAAGTCCATTTACCATTTAGATATCACACTTTTATTATGTAGGCACATCAGTTACCTAAAGTCCCCCTATTGCTCCCTAAAGGTTGCAGTTGCCCACAGTACAAGTGTTTCAGTGTAATTCTTCACATCCAAGAATGTCACAGTCATGCAAGCAGTTATTTGCACATACTGTTATTAGACCCCATGTTTTCTGAAGAGAAGAGCATTAGGTCTCCTGGTTCAAGGTAGTGAATCATACTGTTAAAATGCCCAATGATAATGTCCTGACAGCAGTGTGATTCAGTGAGCAGTGCAGCCTGGAAGACACTGGAGAGACAACAAGCTGAATCCAGAGCAGCTTAGCAATTATAAATGCACATGGGGCCCGTGATTATCTCTGGCCGACCTCCAGTGTCATGAAATGAGCGTTGCAGCTTGGAGACCAGCTCCAACAGATCTGATCCCTGCAGGAGAGACTCACTGAGGCTGGAGACAGAGCAGCACACCAGTATTCATCACGCATGTGACAAAATGAATGTCTGAGTTGATCTGAGTTTTCATTGTAATTTAAAGAGCAACTTGACACTAAATCCCCTTTTTTGATTTAGTAAATGACACTATTACACTATTTACTGATCCTGGTGGTCTGTAGTTTTCATGCACAAGTTTCCCTTTTCCAGAGAAAATCCACTAATTCCATCCTCTAGCTCCCCCAAAAATCTGTGGAAAATCTATGACATACCCCAGGACATTCTGACCCTGAATAATGTATTTATACGGATTTACATTAGCCAGGGTGGGAAATTAACTTTTTAAAATGTTCAAATTCACCAGCCACTCAATAGTAAATCATTATTTTGTGTCTGAAATCCACTTTCATATTTTACCAGCAGTTGGCTGGTGGCTGGTGCTAATGATGCCAATGGCACTAGCTAGCCTTCCTGGAGTCCGAACTCATCATATTCACCGTATACATATACAACATCACATTTGTGTTACGTTATGTTCCTCACATGTATACCTCCAACTGTGTTACATTAAGAAAGTGGTAGAAATTTGTGAAGGGGGCGTGTCCAAGCTAAAACAGGGCGTTAAGTTGCTCTTAAAATACCACTGAAAACACTGAACATATGACTAAAATGAAATTAAAGCTAATACTATAGCTTTGAAATAAGATTATATACATAATACTGCAATAATTATAATAGTAATCCAAACTAATTCAAACTAAACCTCTGGAGCTTTCAATCAAGATCACATGATCTACATCAGCAGATTGACATGCTCCTCTGAAAAAAATAGAAATTTGAACATCTACTGGGCAAACTCCATCTGCTGAGGAAGATCATGCAACATGATTGAAAGACCCAGAACAGCTTTTAAGACCTTGAGATGAGATTTCTGAATACAAGATTCTTGTCAATTCACTTTCATGGCAACCACCTCAAATCTAACACAGTTTTCCCCTACAGTACACTCATCTTTTTGTTAATATCAAGTGACTGATGAACATTTCCTTGTAGGCTGGATTCTGAGATTCCGAGATCAACAGTCTGAGAACAGAGCACCACAAACATCACAGCACTCTGTCAGACAAAGCTCATCCCTGTCACTAGGCTTGAGAGTTTTTGATGTCCTCTAAATTTGATTAAAAAGACATTTGCTGACACCAGCATGAATTGTGATCCATCGCGTCTTTCTCTGTCTGCTCACCAAGAAGTATCAACAGATTAACTCTAATCTCATTTACAGAAGCTAATCTGACTCTGCAGTCCAACGTCACCAGCACACACTCAACATGAATACAAGTTGCTCATTAAACACACACACACACTGATTTCATGTGTATGTTAATGCGATGTCTTTCCTGTTGAAACAAAAGCCAGTCCGATATTTACTCTTGTCCAGCCTCTTGCTTCAAAATTATTTTGAAGCTGTTATTTTAAGGTCAAATAGTTGCACAATGTTGCTTTAAGTCAGAGCACGGCAGGTCAGCTAAACATGCAAAAATGTCAAGTTTGTCCACAGGGAAGAAATTGAACATAACTGAAGAATAACGTTTCCAATAATAAATAAATAAATATTATTTGGTTTTAAAGGCCCTGCACACCTGCACATGTGTTTTGAGTTCTTCTGATTGATTGGGATTGGGAATTACTCTACACAAGGACTCCATGTACTAATAAGAATGATAATGTTGTAAACAGGAGAAAAGAAATCTGTGTGGGTGAAGCAAAGGTGTGCAGGGTTTTAAATTCATGAGATCGAGATCCCAGGTTACCAAAGAACCCAAATGTCTCAGGTGGAATTATTGAAAAATGTGTATAAAATAATGCAAAAAAACATCTAGAACATTTGCATTTGATGGAATGTTTTTTTAAAAGCCCTAGAAATTTAACATTTGATACATTTGATACAACATTGATAAAGTATGCACATACCGTAACTTTCAAAACATTATGAAGCACATTAAACTAAATATATTTTTATGTTAGATTTCTAAATTTTAAGATTGATTTTTCCAATTAAGATTTTGATTTTGATTTTAAAATCTTCCAAATATATTCTCTGAACTAAGCTGAACAATCAAAATGACCAGTATTAATAGTAATAAGACAATAGGCAGACTTATGGCACTGAGCTTTCCATTATCTGTATTTTCACATTGAACTAAGATGTGGCAGGTATATTTGGTCAGAGCAGGGTCTGTCGCTCCCTCACTGATTTCAGATTGTGCATCATCTCAGTGATACTATAATATCTGCCCTGCAGCCTCTCAAAAAAAGTGCTTGCATGTAACATGTTGGCAGCTCCATTGACGTTTAGCCAGATGCCCATAATGTGCAAAAAACAAACATAAACGTAACTGCAGATCTGCACTTGTAAACAGATTGCAAATAAACAATTACAATGTGTTTAGTGTGAAACTGGCATAAGCACACTACAGAGCTTTTTACAGTCTTTGACTGACAGGACCACAGGACTGACTGATGAACCCCCTTGTGGTGTGTTCTCTGCCTGAGGTCTGTCACACTGTGTTTGCACCTCTAACTGATCAGCTGCTGTCACTTTCACAGCAGCTGTCACACAATGAGCTCAGAGCCCAGTGGTGGGGGGTGGGGGGCTGAGGGAAGCAGTGGAAGCAGAGCTGAGATTAGCTGAGGCTGCTCGGGGATTGTCCTGCTCCTCTCTGAGAGCTGGAGGTGGAGTCTGATGTCTCACTTTAGCTGTCCACACACTAAGAGGATTTACTCAGACTGGAAGGGATATAAATAAAGAGGCGACTCTGACTCCTCAGTCCTGTTTATCTACCTGGTGATACTTGTAACAAAAAAGATATATTTATCAATGTAGGAACATGGCATGCCCATTTAAGTATTCTTCATCCAAGATAACCATTTCATAGAAAATATTTTCTGTCTTAAGAGGTAGTGAAACATGAGTGTCAAAACCAAACAGCTGTCTAAAGTACTTCTTAATATTAGAATGTAATTAAGGGTTTGGAAAGAAAAAGGATCACCAGCACAATCATAAATGGTCAGTAAATTTAGTTTGTTGAGGAAAACAATCCCTTGATAACAAACTGAAGTGTGAACTATCACATACATTTATTTTGAGATCTTTTTGAGACTTTTTAAAATCTTTTATTGAGAGCATCGTGACATTCTGCATCATCTGTCGCCATGGTAATGCTAATATTGCCCAGAAGAACTTGCTTAATAAAACTGTAAATATTGCCAGCAAAATAATAAGCAATGCAGCCATCTATAAAGCCTCTGGATAATTGAAAACCGACAGCCCTTGTTCAGTAAGCTCCACCAGTAACACACCCAGAAACTCTTCGATCCCTTCAAGCATTGCACTTTATTAAACAAACATGGGATGCAGCACGGGGGGGGGGGGGCAGATGCTCATACACCCTTCTGCCATCATTAGTTATGCACATGGAATTATTAGACCTCTCATTAGCACTACAGCTGCTGATGTAAAATATTGTGTATTTGTATTGCTGTATTGCTTCTTCTGCAGTTATGCTAACATTAGTTGTGTGTGGTACTTGTGTAAGCATTACATTGTTTTCTTGTGCTTTTATGGGGTGATATCATAGATGCTGTCAATGGTATTGGAGTGTATGTGCTATGTCACTGATTTCTCGTTATTGCATGTGTTCTTTTTCGATGCCTACACTCCAAATCACTTTCCTTTTGGATGAGATGAATCAAGTCAAGACTTCAGAGAATATTAACTCTGTTTACTACAATCATATCTACCTTAAATAACTTGTCATGCTGAAACTGTAGTAATTTTAAATGTATGTTTCAGCCATTGGTTTCCCTTCATTTTACTACTTTATGAAAATCAACTTGCAGACAATAGAAATGTCGTTTTATGGTCGAAGTTAAAAAATAATTAATAAAAGTAAAGGGCCACAAGAATTACCAATAAGGATGATTATAACGACCACAGACTCTATGATAATGACCCAACCAACCTCTTATTTATGAATTCATATGCCTTAAAATGTATGGACCTAGTAGACTTTAAAACTCTACAAATAATGCTTAGAGCAAAAGACAACACTTCCAGACTGTATCCAAGAGCTGTGTTCAATGAGGGACAGCAGGTATCCATTCGGGGGAAATTATATGTTTGAAAAAAAAGAGGGTGAGGACAAATGTGGAAAAATAATGTGTGACAGTTAAAGGGTCAAAATATGGAGTAGTTGTAATAATGAACTAAAAGAATGTAGTAATGTGTAAATTCAAGAAAATGTTCAAAAATATTTGCTTAGACTTCAGACTACATCTATTTTCTGTCAGAGCATATTATGTTTAATTTAATTACATTTTTTGATATAATGATATATTTTTATTTAACCACTTTAATAACTGTATGGCCAGTATAATTGTGTATATGTGACAGAAAATAAACTAAACTAAACTATGTATGATGAAACTATGTATGTATGATTTTAAAGGCACAGAAAATGATTATTCCCTCCCTCCTCCTCCTCCTCCCCGCCCTCCCTTCGTCCTCTGTTGGGAGGAGGTGCAGAGTGGATGAACAGAAGGAGCACCTCCACAACAGGGGAAGATCTTGTCCATAGAAAAGCACAAGTGTCGTTTGCTCTTTATAGGAAGAGGAGGAAGATCAAACAAGGAGCAACATGAAATTCATTCAGAGCTCACATTCAGGTAAACTAAATTTACACAGTAGTTCGTGATTGTTGTTAATGTTATAGTGTGATTGCAAGATAAACAAAACCTACTGTGACGTTCTGACCTTAACAAGTCACACCGGGTTGAAAATCTAATATTAGCCAATGTAAAGCCAATGGGAGAGGAGGATTTGAGTTAACGGTGCTGAAGAAGAAGCATGCTGAGCTAATGGGACTAAACACAGACAGAAGCTGTTTTACTGTCTGTCAGTTAGCTGTCACTTCATCACAGTCTGCTGTATAGAAAATCAGCAGGACTAATGGTGTATCTTCCTTTTGGCTGGCATGAACATAGGCTTACTCTAACTGAAATGTCTGAATGTGCAATGTGTATGTATGTGATTATTAAGATTTCATACATCATTTGCAAGGGAAACCTGGCCAAGTCAGTAGCACTGACATGTAGTTACATACAGGACAGAAGATGTGTTTCTTTGAGAACAGAATATACAATTGAAAAAACATAAAAGTGTATGGGTGAATCAAAATCTGAAGGTGAAAATCAAAACCAGTATGTCCAGTCCACTGGAGTAGTTACCAGGTTAGTGATTTGCTCATGGTCAAGGAATGGAACCTCTGAACCTTCTGGTTACAAGCTCAGTTCTCTACAGATACACAGCCTACATACACTTGACTCACAAGCCAGCTTCTCTAACCTTTACTGCCTCTGTATGTGTGTATCATCTACTTTTCTTCTTCTTTAATTGATTATTGATTTCAGTATTCTTATACTAATTGAGTTGGTTACGGTGAGCACATTCAATACTACACATCTTCACTGTAACCTGACGGGGAGTTTATATTCTTCAATTAAAAGTTTACTGACGTGGGTACTTCAGAGGCTGATTCCAGTTTTTAAACTCACATTAAACTGTGACTTCTTTAGAGCCAAAATAAACCCATAAATAACTTTTCAAAAATATTCTTTTTGGACTCTGTACATTAAGGGACGTGGACTCAGTATTTCTTAAGTCTTGGGTACAGTCCTGCTTGATTTGTAGGCACTATCTCGGGAATGGACATGCTTTTTGGGTTAGCTGTTTTACCATAAATTAACACACTTAATGACTGAGGCCTGGGTGTTGATGTAAAATATGATTATTAGAAGTCTGAGTTGATTCAAACATTTTGGAGTCCCTTGTCTTGGTTGTGGTTGTGGTGAAAAGCAGTGCAGAAGGGATCCTCCTCCCAGCTGGTCTGAGAGCTGTTATCTCCCAGTGCATCCAAGGTTTGTCTCAGGGTCTTCTCCCAGTCAGTCAACCCAGAACACCCAAAGGGACGTTGTCCAGAGGCCTCCTTACTAACGTAAAACCATCTCATCTAACTCGTCTCAGTGAGAAGGTGTAGTGGCTCAACATTAAGGTGTTGAACTCCTCTCTCTGTCACTTAGAGCAATGGTTACCAGACTAGGGAAGGGCCCCCCTGGGGTGAAGCAGAGCCATTGCAGGTGAACCAGGGAGAACAATGTGGAGTAAAACAAAAGTTGAATCAATTTTTTTTTTTACAGGAGACATTTTGTCAAACACAGGAGTCATTAAAACTTTATTAATCACTGCATTGCATTGCAATAATTCCTGGAATAGTGCATCATTATTGTTAATAGTTCCACCTGTGCTTTGCATTTTCTGACAAGTCAACATCTCTGACTGTGACAGAATACTTTTTCAGTATACTAATTCAGCAGAGATCAGTGAAGCCAAAAGACAGCATCATCTGCAAATAGCAGATTCAGTATGTAGGCTACATATTGAATGAGCATGTGACAAATAAAACCCTTGAATATTGAATCGTGAGATGCCACCCTGATGGTTTCACAGCCGCCCCTTTTTATCCTCACCATGAATATCAGAAACAGGAGGGGTGGCAAGGTGCACCCTTGTTGAAGTGTTCTAATGTGTTCTAAGTCAAGATAACACTGCTTCTACGAGACTGACAAGAAAAACGGATGTCGCTTTGTAGCCTTTTTATAAAATGGTGAGTGACATGGCCAGATTATCCTGTTAGGGGGACCCTGTTGGGCCCCTACTGAGCCCCTGTGCTGGAATAATATGTAACTTGTGTTAGTTTGTGGTAATTTGCTTAAACACAACTTTATTAGGAAGATGCATCATGTGAGCAGAATATAAGCTAAAACAGTAAGCTATTAATGCTCTACAAACTACATTTTGACACATGGTTCCTCTACAAAAAATGAAATTAGCTTAATCAAATTACCAAACCAATTGACATGCAGTGAATGTGGGGCTTTTGGGGCCCCTCAGGCACTTTGCCTTGGTGAAATATTTTGTGTTTTCTGCATTTCAGTGTGGTAGAAAAAAAAAAGGAAAAATAACAAAATGAACTCATAAAAAGTAGCTTCCATGGGCTGTGACATTTTTAAAATGATCACACCTTGTTTACAAATGTCATGTAAAGGGGAAATTCAAATAGACTCTTTTTGTAAACCCCCCCCCCACACACACACACACACACACACACACACACACTTTAAGACTCTAATAATCTAGGACTCATTTAGAGCTCAGAAAGAGAAACACTCTCTGTTAAGCACCCTCATGTTTCTGATGTGTGCACACAGTATGCAGCATTTCTAAAAGAGCTCCCTGAGTCACTGTCTCTGTGATCATGTTAATGGCTCTAATCCTACTACTGACAGCATGACAACTCTGCCTGGTTAACATGGACACTAAGTGAAGCTTAAAAAACACCAAATCATACTAATAGTTTCTCAACAGCCAAGATGTTCTCTTCTGAAATCCATAATTTTCAAAACACTTGTGTCTAAGGGAAAGAGCAAATCACTACAGAAAAAAGAAACAAATTAATCTGGGAAAACCTTCTGAAAAATGTTGAACGCATTTTAGTAGACATTTTCCTTCTAAATAATTCAACCACAGACCCAAACCTTCTGATTGGCACTGGTCAAAAGACATGGACCATGTTTAATGCCTGCACTTTTTTGTGACTGTGAGCTCATCATGCTGTCCTGCTCCATGTCTCCAGGCTGATGGACATCCACGGTCAAACATCTTTAGTGGGGACAGGACTGCTGTCCAGGTGAGTCTCACTAATGACTCAGATCAAAGTCTCCATTCACTGCAGATAACGTTCAGCTGTTACCAACTCAAATGTGTCAGCCTGCCAACTCAGTATTATGTCTTGTATTATTTGCATGTGTATCTGCTGATAAACGAATAAGGTCATTTTGATCTCTTTTCCAAGACTGTCACACATGATGCACCTTGGGAGGAGCAGTGTTGGCCCTGCAGAGTCCAGCCTCAGCAGCCGGAGCACAGAGGACAACATGAGGAGCAAGAGTAGGTGAGCTGTACAACTGCAAACACATCCCAGACCTTGGAGTACCACACTGCTGGAGGACAAGACAATGAGCGTCTGAAGGTTAAAGAAATACACTGGTTTGTTTAAAAAAAAATGTGATGCAAGACACCTGGACTGACAACAGATGTGGGTATTAAAATCCCCCCGGAAGTCTGTTAGACAAGGCTGAGAATCTGACCAAGACTGCAGTGCCATTGTTCAGTCAAAGCTCACGCACAAAACTCAGCCAGTATTCAAAACATATTAGGGTTTCACATCCAGCCCACTGTTGTGGTCACCAGAAAGATTTAGCTGAAGCTGAAAAGGAACATTATTATGCTGAATGATATTAAATGAAATGTGTATTTCTGCCTGGGCTCAAGTCATTTTGCTGTTACTGAAAGTGGGCTCAATTTAAAAGTACGCAAGTAAAATTGTTTCACTTGGGTACAGATGTATTTTTCTAAACTTGGCAAGCCTGTTCTACATTTATTCATGTGGCAGACACTTCTGTCGCACAAATAAGAAAACAACAGTTCACATAAGTGCATAGCAAATTATATATATAGACTTTTTTTTTGAGAGAGAGAGAGATCATATTAAGAGCATATCAACCTGCCATACTCCGAGACAATCAGAGCAAAGTATGATTTCTTGTATTTTTGTGGCCACATATTCACATATTGTTTCCTCCCACACTGCAAACACATGCAGGTTTAGTGAATTGAAAACTTTAAATTGCCCATAGGTGTGTATGTGCATGTAAGTAGTCATGTCATTGTCTGTCTTGTATGTGTGTCAGCCTTGTGATACACTGGCGACCTGTTATTGTACACCACACAGTTTTATTTCATTGGCCCATGTGATTATATTTGTATATTTTTCTGTTTCATGTCATTAGTGTGATGTAATTTTTCATAGATCTATCTGAGAAACATACAGTGGTACTGTGACGGCTGGATACAATATAACACACACATATTGTCGTGGTATATTTATTCCACAAATGTATGCAATTATTTGTTCCTCTTCCAGTGATGGTCAGTGGACCCTGGCTGCACAAAACAAGAACAACTGCAACAACAATGATGGGTAAGATGATATATGGACCCTCTCACACAAAGTGTTTATCTTATGGATGTGCTCAGCAAAGGTCACTAACATCAGCAGGATTCAATATCTTGGAAAAATAAACATCCAAAGAAAAAGAGAGATACTTTGTTATGGACCAAAAAAAGTTGGTCAAAGGACGATTTTGACCTCATGGTGCTAACAGAGTAAAGGTCACAGGGTCCACAAAACTGTTAGGGTTCATGGTCAGAGGACAACATATATCAACATCAGATTTTCATGGTAATCTGTTCACATGATATCTTATTCTGGACCAAAGTGTTGCACTGATTATCAGACTGACCTTGCCATCAGTGGGCCTGTGCAAGCGAGTGCATTCAAATTCAAATGGCCTGAAATTACATTTTTATTCAGTTGTTTCACTGTGTGCATGCCAATTTAAACTAAACGGGGATCTGAAGCTCACTTCACCAGTGATGAAACAGTTGTATAATGTCTTCTGCAGAGTATCTTCTTCTCAAGTCTGAGAAAATAGCCCTCATGATGTCATCAGATTGCTCTCTGATTGGCCTTGACACTTCAAATTCATAACAGAAAACCTGCATTATAAACTTTGGGTGTGGAGTTTGAAAGATGTGGGCATTTACCAGGCAGAGAGAATCTAATTAATATATACTAATAAGTTGCATTATGGAACAACTGCATTTAAGTGCAATATCAAATTGCAGCAGTACCACTTGTATGAAATTAAAAATTTCATACATGTTACTGATGCAATGAAATATTACAGATGTGATAACATATAATATATACAATAATAGAGGAGTCTGTTAAGGACTGTAAACACAACACCTAGGCCCAGTTCCAGTGTCCAACCTCACTGAGTCACACACTTATTGTGGACACATGCTCTTGATAAGTCCATGAGGGTCTGTCCCACAGAGATGAGGGACGTATGAGGGAATTTCTCATGATTCATTGTGGTCTTGTTAAAAACAGGGGCGATGGGGGAACACTGAGAGCTGGCAAAACCTTTGCATTTACATAGTAGCAAGTACTGTGTCTAGTTCTTTGTTCTATGATTGTATTGATTTGGTTTAAATGATATAATGCCTACTATTTTGATCAAAAAATGAGCAACCTACAATTTTATTAAACTGCATAAAATATGGTGATGTGACTTCACTAAAAGTTGTCCCATTCCAGTGTGCTCCTGTTGATCACACAGGTGATGTCAATGAAAGTCAGTGCTCAGAGCATTGGGACTGCTCCTTGTTTTAACACCTGCAATATACAGTAACATGACTGTGCTATCTCACAGTGCCCCCGTCAGGCTCTCTGATACTACTGCATGACAACAAGATTAAACATATTTACCTCACCTGCCTGTGATATTTACAGCAAAAAAGATGACAAGACAGCAGAACCCAAAAAGGATGATAAGAAAGATGACAAGAAAGACGACAAGAAAGATGACAAAAAGGATGATAAAAAAGATGATAAAAAGGAAGAACCGTAAGTACCACAAACTATTCTATGGCTGCAACTTTCCATCAAATATTCTAGATGTCTTGTTCATAATTTTATATATATTTCCTCAAACTTCTGCCTGACAGATTTGGTATCTTTGGGAACTTTGAAATCTCCACTCCAATTTAAAATAAAATTCTGTAGGTTTGAACAAAGTTGGGCCCACCAATGGCAGCAGAGCTAAAAAGGTTGAAATGAAGATTGCATATATACAAATTGTGCATGAATGTTGTTACCTGAAGCTCAAAAATGACTCCTCATTCCAAATATATTCAGGACTAAATTTCTGAAGTTGAGTCATAACAGCTATAATTTCTCAATATTTTTTAAAGGTTTTTAATATATTATTTTGTTTTAGGAACAATTTAGTTTCAAACATGAAGTTAGTATGTTAAGCAGTGGTAACAGTGGCAGTAGAAGCACTAGCTGCAGACACAATTAAAGTAATTATAGAAGTAGTATTCTCTCTTCCTCTAAAGCTTTTTCAACTATCTGTGGTGTGCTTGATTTATCATTCTTAAATATATAATATTAAAATTCGATGTACCTAGTGTGGTAAAGTTAAAAATAAAGATGCAAATCTGTTCCATCGTACAAAAATCACACTTTCATTTAGAAAGATAAATGACTCTAACCCTTGCCAGAAGGTTATCTTTTCTAAACTGGATCATATATAGACAGTTGTTTCCAGTACAAGTAGGACTGGACTTAAATTGAAATTCCTCAGTACTGATACCAACAACCTTTGTCAGAACCTTACTTTGCTCAGTGTAAACATGCTTTTTAACAAAAAAAACTCCTTTTCTCATTCAGAAAGGAGGTATGGATCATGGACCCCAACACAGATATGTACTATTACTGGCTGTGCACAATATCCATCCCAGTGTTCTACAACCTGATGTTCCTGGTGGCCAGGTCTGAATTCATAGCACTTTGTATTTCCTCTTTACCTTATTGTTGTTTCAGACATCTTTGTCATAATTTTGCTTCCCTGTAGGTCTTGTTTTAATGAACTGCAGTATACAGATTCAACACTGTGGATGGTTTTGGACTACAGTTCAGATGTTCTCTACTACTTTGACACCTTTGTGAGAGCCAGGACAGGTTGGTGATGAGAACTTAGCTGAATGTGTGATTTGTGATTACAGGAAACTTTTAGTATATGATAATGCTAATCAAATTCTCATGTGTCAACAGGTTTTCTGGAGCAAGGACTGCTTGTAAGGGATGAGAAGGTCCTGAAAGAAAAGTACATGAAGACATGCCAGTTCAGATTAGATATCATATCAATCATTCCCACTGATATTGTATTCCTCAAAATTGGAATTCACAACCCAGAGTGGAGGTTCAACCGTCTCTTTAGGTTAGGCCGACTCTTTGAGTTCTTTGACCGGACTGAAACTCGAACCAATTTCCCCAACATCTTCCGAATTGCTAATCTTGTACTTTACATCATCATCATTATCCACTGGAATGCTTGCCTCTACTTTGCTATCTCCAAGACACTTGGCTTTGGCTCAGACACCTGGGTATATCCAGACATAAAGAATCCTGAGGTTGCTCGTCTAGCCAGGCAGTACATCTACTGCCTTTACTGGTCCACTCTTACCCTGACCACTATTGGTGAGACACCACCCCCAGTCCGAGACATTGAATACTTTTTTGTGGTAGCTGACTTCCTCACTGGAGTTCTGATCTTTGCTACGATTGTAGGCAATGTTGGTGCCATGATTTCCAACATGAATGCTGCACGTGTAGAGTTCCAGGCTAAGATTGACTCTATCAAGCAGTACATGCACTTTCGGAAGGTCACCAAAGACCTGGAGACAAGGGTGGTGAAGTGGTTTGACTACCTGTGGACAGAGGAGAAAACCTGTGATGAGAAGCAGGTGCTGAAGAACCTGCCAGACAAGCTAAAGGCTGAAATAGCCATCAATGTACATCTGGAGACCCTAAGAAAAGTGCGCATCTTTCAAGACTGTGAAGCAGGTTTGCTTGTTGAGTTGGTCCTTAAGCTTCAGCCTCAAGTTTTCAGTCCTGGTGACTACATCTGTAAGAAGGGGGACATTGGCAGGGAAATGTATATCATCAAAGAAGGAAATCTGGCTGTAGTAGCAGATGATGGGGTTACCCAGTTTGTGGTCCTCAGTGATGGGGCATACTTCGGAGAAATCAGCATCCTCGGTATCAAGGGCAGTAAGGCAGGAAACCGACGAACAGCTAACATCCGGAGTGTGGGCTACTCTGATCTGTTTGCCCTGTCCAAAGACGATCTGATGGAGGCACTCACTGAGTATCCTGATGCTAAATATATGCTGGAGGAGAAGGGAAGGGCCATCCTGATGAAGGATAATCTCATAGATGAGTCGCTGGTCAACGCTACTGACACCAAAGACTTGGAGGTAAAAGTCAACCAGATTGAAGCCAATTTGGAGGTCATGACGGCCAAATTTCGAAAGGTGACAGACCAGTATGAATCCTCCCAGCGTAAACTCAAGCAACGGCTCGCTAATATGTCAAACCAGGTCCGAACCCTCAGAATAGACAATGAGTAGAGCTACTACTGCCAGGCTTAGGGACTCTTCCACTTCAGGACATTCCTTCTGAGGTCATCCCGTGGTACACACCAAATGGCATATGACCAGCAGCTGGACAGTGGCTGTCTCCATTCATTATTCCCATATCTGGTTAAATAGTAAGGTTGCCTTGAAAGTAGACCATTCTCATAAACACAGATATGAGTAGGGCTGGGTACCTCAATGCTTTACGAGTGCCAACAGAATATGGACAGTCCGGTACTGCAATAGGGTACAGAATGCTTGGTCAGATTCTCAGTCTTGTTTACTTGTCCTTTAAACATGTTTTTTTATTTACACCATAATTTACTTAATTTTGTACTGATACAGGCAAAATTCCATTACAGCTGCTTGTGTGATGCAATTGAAAAATTTGGCTTATTTTGTTACATTAAAATTAAAAGTTTTTTTTGTAGAGAAAAATGTTTGTACTGAGTAACAAAAGGCATATTTGCACTTGTAATGAAGTCATCTGAATGATGCCCAGCCCTGGTAATGCAACAATTACAAAAGCATCTGTCAATGTTATATTTTTATTTAACCCAATCAGGAAAATTACTGATAATACCACTACCACTTTGCCTAGATGTTCTATAAAATGCAGTTTCCCCAACACACCTGCCCAGATTTAACAAGTATATGCACATGATCAAAACAAAATTATTATACTTTTTCATTTGTCATATTTGTAGCATGATTTTAAAAGCAACACTATTACCAGAATGAATGTTTCCTAGGACGTTTTTTCAAGAACAGTAACGGTAAACACACAAGGTTTTTTCAGTTACAACATGCTTCTTGCCGTTTGCATGCAAAAATGCTCCGTTGTAAAATGATTTTAAAAAGTTCATAATAAAAGTTGCATGAATGCTTTTACTAATACATCACAGTCTTATTGGACACTGACACATTATTTACTGTACATCAATTTGAACATGTAACCACAAGACATCGCTTTACTTTCAGGTTGGGTGATAATCAGTTGAGATGTCGAGCAAGAGTGACATCTTACCATCTATTCAAGAAACATCTGCATGTCTGCATCTAAAGCATAAACAGACTAACAGTGAGTCAATTTAGGAAGTAAAACGTAAGTTAACATTAATTATTAATATAGGTAAGAGAAATCAAATATTGATACATTTTATACGATATATGGCTGGTAAGGTCGTCCATTTTCCTAAAGACCTTGTTGGTCGAAATGTTGCATCACTAAATCTTTAGGACCTTGCAAAATTCCAGGTGAAGACTACCTTTCCATTTTCTTTGTATGCTGCTTTTGTCCTGCACCTGTACTCAAATGGGGTTCAATGTGCACACTACTCACCTTCTTTGCTTTAGTGTGGATAACAGCAGCCACCAACCTTTATTCACATTCAGGGGCATATTCTATTTTCTAAAACTAAAAGACTAAAAGTGCATATTTACTTTTTAGCCATGCTAGTGTGGCTTTATTTAAATTTTGCTCTGTTGGCGCACCATGTTGGTCCAGAATAAAACATCTCAACAAATTGCTATGAAATTTGGTGCAAATATTCAAGGTCCCAAGAGGATGAATCCTAATGACTTTAGTAATCCCCTGAATTTTAATCTAATGCCAACAGCAGGTCACAGTTGTTACTTATCCAGTGTTAATATTGCATCATCTATAAGTTGGATTGGCACACAATTTTGTACAGACAGTTGTGATTCAGAGGATGAATCCTGCTGACTTTGGTAATGCATCTCAATTTTTCTCTGCCACCACCAGCACGTTAACACTGTTGGTTCAAACAGAAATGTCTTGAGAATTACCGGACCGCTATGAAATCTGGTACAGATATCCATGTCCCCCTCAGGATGAATTGTAATAACTCAAGTGATCCCGACTTTTCATCAGGTCAAAAATTCAATTTGGTTTATAACCAAATACCTGCAAAACTAATGACGTGCTCATCAGCCTCAGCTACACTTTGTGTTTACTGCCAATTAGCAAATTATTAAAACATTACCTGCTACATGTCAGCGTGTTAACATTGTTATTGTCAGCACAATGTCACTCTCAAGTTAGCATTTAGTTTTAAGCCCTGCTGTACAGCCTCACAGAACCGCTTGCTTGGCCTTGTTAAAGCCATAAACAACTGAAAGTGGTCCAGGTTCGCTTCTTAGCGTGACACAGGTTTAATGTTCCTGATGTAAATATTTGAGTGTATTCAGCAGAAAGAATTTAATGACGGAACTAGTGTGAGAGGGTAATTCTGTTTTGGCAGTCCCTGGTCAAAGCTACATTGACTTGGATCAACTATAAACAGCTGACACCGAAGGACCTGTGGACTCAAATCAGGATTATAAGGCGATACAAGTTGGAAAAAAGCATCTTTATTTAGCATGTTTTCACAACACTGAATACTTTTAGCCTTTCATCAGTTTGTATCTTTTAGAATGTAACTGTTGAGTCAAACCAATTGATGAAAACTGCTTCCCTTTCCAAGATCAGTTGACCTTTCACCTTCTCTAGGCTCTAGAGCCATTTCACATGTCCAGGTGAGCAGCATCTTCAGCATTACAAAACAGAGGTACAGATTAATGTTAAACAGCTGAAACCAGACCTGGGCTCAATAACAGTTGTAAGTAATCCTTAACCTTTGTTTTAACCCACACAGGGTTCTACATGATTGAGGTTTACCATAGCATAACAATGCCAGCTAAGTTGTTTGTCCAGTGTTTGTCCACATTTTCAGGCACTTTGTACTGTCCAAAGTGACTCCAATGAATTCCCCAACATCATTTTACCCAGGTCTGGCTGAAACCATGAAGATGACAAAGTAAGAGCAATGGAACAGAAAGAATGGCTCAGGGTTGTTGTGTACTGCTGTGGTCCGAGCACAGTGGTTTAGTGGCATGTTGTGGGCACCATGATGCTCACAGGCTGAGCAGTGTTTAAAAAAAAAAAAATCAGATAGTCCTCTTATAGACACATCACTAGGACAGCCTCAGCTGCAGATTCAACCTCCTACAGGAACAACCACTGAAGAGCCCATGACAACACATGGAACACCCATCTGCTCTGAACAACTGGTCAGTGACCATCAGAAGACTGTTCCCTGTGCACTGACACCCTGTAGCTTTGAATGTATCAATGCAGATTAACCTCTCGCTGTATCCCTACTTCACTACGTTGTTGCTTTCAACAAGTATATATTCTGTCTGTAATAGTCCTGGTTTAAGGAAAACTTTATTTTAATAATCTGGGTCTAAATCTTAACTCAGGTTCACTTACTAGTTTTTGGGAGCTTTCAACCACATCTCTTGGTTATCACCAGTATTTGGAGTTTGCTCAGTTGTCCTGAAGCTGGCTCAGGTGTTATCCATGACCAAAGAAAACAACTTTGGTCACGTGTTAACAGATGGATGTTGGTAACCCCGGTCTGTGTTCAAAGGTCTCTGGTGTCAGATGTGAATGTCCTCCTTTATCTTTCTCCAGTCGTCCACTAACTCCTGGCCCATGACCTTTGACCTCTTCCCAGTGGATGCTGTGAGTAGTTCTGGTCTGGTTCAGACAATTGATGTTGTCTGTTTCTGGTGTTCATTCAGTCTCTTGATGGTCCTTGACGCCAAACACCATCTTTGAACAGAGACCACCTCCACGTGTGACCACTTGGTATCATGTGACTGAAGTTCGTAGGTCATGTGATGACACCTGAGCCAGCTCCATTTACTGATTAGGACTATGAGATGTGGTTGAATGCTCCAAAAAGACAGTAATCAGACTTTGACACAAATGCTATACCATTTAATACCAAATTTGAAGATGAGGGGAAACTGCAAGACAGCTTTTCAGCACTGTGCATGGTTAAGCTTGAGTGGTCAAACAAGTATTTGTCCACAGTTTACCCAAATTATCTCAACCACTTATTTGGAAGTAAAACAAAAGGTAAATGTTAAAGGCCCAGTGTGTTTGCAAGTGATAAGTGTACCTTTACATTTTTGATGATCCTGTTCAAATGTATGTTATACATGTATTTTTCACACTGTTCAAGGTAGCCATTGGCCTCCATTCATTTACATCCAATATGAAAATCTATAAGCAGACTCTTGAAATATGCTTGAGTTGTGTAATCCATCACAATGAACATCAAGTCTGCGTTGATTTTTGTCAGTGTTAAAATGTCTTTGTCCGGCAGTGAAATTTAAGTAAAGCTTGGCTTGAAAAGTCTACACTGCACTACCTCAGAATGATAATCTAATTTGGACAAAAAGTAATGCAGACTTGATGTTCACTGTGATGGTTTACAAAAGTCAACCAAGTTTCAAGAGTCTGCCAATTGATTTTCATATTGCACTGAAATGACTAGAACCCAATGGCTGCATTGAATGGTAGAAAGAATTCAAATTTCTAAAACGGAGCACATGGTTTGCAAAAGGGTTGTGTATGTGTGTATAACTGATTTTCAGTAAATGGGCTAAAACCACTGGTATGTCCTTTAAAAAGGAGATTACACACACAGTGCATGGTATACATCCACTAGCTTTTGCTTTCTGGGATCACCTTTGACTTACCGAACTTACGTAGTTACTGGATGTGTACAATGCAATGAACTGTTAAAAGTGACATTTCAGGTGTGTCCATTTCACTTTCTCTTTCAAATAAGTGGTTTGTATAATAATGGTGAGTTGTGCTGCTTGCCCTAATGCACTCTATTGAGTTTGAAAATTAAAAGAATCATGGCCAAAGCTACAAAAAAAGACCCAGGTTGTTTTAAAAAAAAAAAAATAAAATTTAAACCAGTAAATTGAGTGTGTGTGCAAGAACATCGTGAAGATATTACTCAAGTCCTTAACAAGAACAGCCATTACAACTGAACAAAAACAGAACTATCAAAAAAACACAAAAAAACAAAGATCTGCCTATTCTGTGGGGGGATGATTTCACAGTTGATATTCCAATTAATATTAACAGAACAAGTGCTATTAAAAGGGTAATTGGTAATTTCGGTACTTTTAAACCTGGGCCCTATTTTTTGGGTTGTAAATAACTAATTGGTACAAAATGTTTTGGAATTGGTCCAGTAGATCACCTCAGCCGGCATCCACAATCGGGCTGCAATGGCTGCAACGTAATCCTTTGGGGTAATTACGCTCATGAAAAGTACATCCACTAAAAGTGCTTGTTTTTGCCACTGACAGGCTCAGATTGTTATTCGAAGTGTCTGACAACATTATGGAAAGGATCCCTACAGAGACAGACCGTTTGTTAAAGAGTAAGATCATTTCGTCTTCCTGCAACAACTCAACCTCTCGCGAGATTTAGAGCAAGACTTTTCTTTGAGCGAGACTGCTGTTTCTGGTTAAAGAAAAATGATCTTACTCTTAAACAAATGGTCTGTCTCTGTAGGGATCCTTTCCATAATGTTGTCAGACAATTCGAAGAGCCCGTTCGCAGCTGCCGGATGAAGCGATCTACTGGACCAATTCCAAAGCTTTTGGTAACTATTAGTCATTTACACCCCAAAATATGTTTAAAAAATAAATAAATAGGGCCCAGGTTTAAAAATACAGAAATTACCCTTTAAACACTTTTTTAGACTTTTCCATAGACAGTGGCTACACTTGTTTCCATTCTCATTGAATGTGACAGATCCAAATATAAATCTGATTACAGTGATGTGTCCACACAGTACCGTCTCCCCCAGAGTCGGAGAAGACAATCAATGTCAATGTTACGAGGTACGTAGGTCCGGGACATGTAGTTTAGCTTAGAACAAAGACTGGAAGAAGGGGGGGCACAGTTAGCCTAGCTTTTCTACATACGTTAAACTAAAAGTGTACAGTGTGACAGCTATGGAGTTTTTGAAAGGTGGATTTTTTTTGTTCTACAGAGCTAGGTTAATTGTTTCTGCCTGCTTCCAGTCTTTGAGGATAGGAACGTATCAGGGGCTTCTCTGAGACTCAGTGGCTTCAGGATTGACTGACCCTGGGTTGCAGCTTTGACATAATCAGTTTGCTCAGATTTAGCTTAGACTGCTGTCCTCACTTGCCCAGTGTCCGACCACAGTGCCAGCTGCCGGCCCACACTGGGATCTGGCATGGCGTTGTGAATTCAAACACTTAGACATTAGATCAGGTTATTTGTCATTTTGTCAGAGGATACATGTATTAAAATGACAGGTGTAACCACAGCCAGAGACTTAAGTCCAATGGACTAAAGATCACAAGGTACCAAACTTAGCTTTGTCAGTGACAATGAAAACGTCTGTGAACACCTTCTTTAGTACACACCGCCTTCTTGATTCTACATGTGGAGGTTCCACATAAGCTGGGGTTATATTGAACACAGACTCTGCAGTGTGAGCTGTCTATTCTTACAAGACCAAGCCAGAAATATACAACACCAAGTGCTTACTGGGGTTTCACCTATCAACTGACTGTATAGGTTGGCACGAGAAGAACTCTATGTCTATCTGAGAACATCATCAGTGACTGGTCTACATGTGTATATCCTCCAAAACTTGCACAATACGGTATTGTAGTTCCAACCGCACTGATATATAAATACTGTTTTTATTTAGAATTGTCAACACAGGAAGACATGGAAATAAAATGCTTCAAACAATCCTGGCAACCTGTGGCCAAAAAAACAAACATTCTGAAAATGTCTAAGTGCACTTACACAGCTCTGACAAGATTATAGTCTAACCTGCCCCCCCACCCCAGGAGGAAAAAAAGTCCTGAAAAAAAAAAAAAGAAAAGAAAAACAGCTATTTCATAATGTGCCATTTTGGACCAAATGACTAACTTTCCAAATGCTTACCTTGATCAAAAATGGACTTGGTAGAAACCATAACTGATGGCTGTGAGTGGAATGGTCAGCGAGAGCTCTTTCTTCAATGGGGAATACAATATTTTGAAGTAAAGACTACTCTAACACTAGATTTTCTCTGTCAACAGTCTGTGAACAAGAGTTCAGGGCTACTTTAACACGTTTTTGTTCAATAAATGGGGTTTATATTGACTTGTTAATGCATTGTCCCAAATGTACATGGTTTAATATTAACCCTCCCCAAGTAGGGAAGCTATTACAATAGGCAGGCATGAAAAATAACCCATTTTAACCTTAAAATAAATAATAAGGAAAATGATCCTCTCTGTACATAGAAAAAAAGATGGGGAGGCTGCGGCACATTCACAATGTGGATGTGGGGGTGGGTACTTTGATCAGGAGGTCTCTGTGCTTACACTGACTGAGGTGAGATGATGCAGGCACAGTAGAAGAACTACTAGAGCACTCTATTGGAACCATTTCTCCTCTTTCATTATTGACTTGCTTTTCCTCAAAACATACTCTGGTCTGTCTTTTGTCACCTTTTAGATTGTGTCTGATAAAGGAAGGGCGAGGCAGGGTTTGATGGGCTTTCTGAGAAGGAGTCCATTTGCTGTGTGTTTGGAGCAGGGGCTCAGAGCATGCCAAACCCTTTGGCATAGGTGATGGCTTTCAGCAGTCTCTCCCTCAGCTTCTCCTTGCTGCTGTACTCGGGCAGCAGCAGCACATTAAAGCAAGTGTGAGACGTCGGTAACCTGCCAAGACAAAACATCACACAGCTGGTCAGTTTTCCTCTGACTGACCGTCTACACATACACATACCAGCATCAAACAGAAAGCCTTTAAGAAACATGCATGGACAAAGATTTGTGCCATCAGACATCAACATTTGATCTCTCTTCTGAATTTGTTAACTGTCTGTGTCAATGTGAAATAATCTGAATTAAAATTAACATTATGTAATTTAATGCAAGACCAAGATGGCAGCAAGTACACAATGCGAGGCTCAGCGTCTCTCCAGACTGTACTCTGTGCAATGACAAAGTCAGAGAACAGAATAAAATGTAAACATTTAAAAGCTGAAAGTTTCAAATTACAACACTCAAAAAAGTCAGAAGTGGACACGCAACTCCAGCTGTCTGAAGGCACAAGTGACTATAAATAGACAAAATAGAGTAAATAAAGTATGCCACAGATTAACGTTATCAACGCTCCTCTCCGAGGAAAAACATACGTGGCATTTTGTCTTGTTGCAAGCTCAGATCAAAAGATTTATGTCAGTCAGTGCAGAACAAAGTGGCAAAGTGTCCTTTGATGTTTTTCTAAATTTATAGGAAATGAAACAATAAACCATTGATTGAGCATGAAAATAGGGCTGCAATTAACAATTATTTTTCTTATTGGTTCATCTGTCTTCTCAATTTTCTTACTTTATCCATAAAATTTCAGAAAATAGTAAAAAAATAAAAAAGCCTGTCACTATTTCCTAAAGCCCAAGCTGACAGATTCAAATTGCTCATTTTCTTTGGCCAGCAGTCCAGAACCAAAAGATATTTAGTTTAATATCATATAAGACTAAGTAAACCAGCAAATATTCCCATTTGAGATGCTGGAACCAGGTAACTTAAAAACAATAAATGAATTATTAAAATAGTTGCAGTTTAATTTTCTGACAATTGTCAGATTAATTAATGATATAACTGATACAGCTCCACATGAACGTTCATTCTTGTCTTTGTAAATAGAAGTTTGACAAATTATCTTGCTAGCTGTATTGTTGAAAGTTCTGTTCTATTGTTGAAAGACTATTTGTGAAAATCTACAGTATTAGGTATTCAACCCATCAATACTAAAGCTGGATTCAAACTTCAGTAACAACGACTGCATGGCAGTAGTCCCATACTGATTAACGAATCAACTTGGAACTTCCCACGGTTGCTAGAATAACAAAGTGCATGGGACAATGTAAACACACTTACTGTGGGGAATATAATTAAAGCACAATACAGACTGATCACATATGATACACGTATGATCCGTTTAGTGTAGCGGCAGTGATAACGGGAGAAATCTGACGCTGAATTATAAATAAATCCTATGCTATAGGTACAGTATGTACGGCGGGACTCCTGTTAAACCCTTGTGTTGACTGAGAAACTGAGAAAAAAGCCTCCAGTCTTTGTAGACAGATTTGCATCAGTTTGGTAGATTTCTCAAAGTCATTCAAGCTGTACTTCAGCAGGGCCACCTGAATGTTTCTCTCATTTGGTTGTAAACCCCTCCCTCCACTGTTGACATGTCTGTACTACAGACTGTAAATAAAGAGGACGACGCATCTCCACTTCCTCCATCTGTACAAAAATGAAGCCAAAATATCTCAGATCAGGTGCTGCCATCTTGCGCTGGTGACGTCATTTGGAGTCAGTGTCTGCGCTGTAGTACAGCTATTACTTTACATCTCTATGTGGAACTGTATTGTATATGTTCTCTTTCCTCCTGCTCTCTCTCCCGCTCCCCCCCTTCCCCTTCAACCCAACCGGTCGAGGCAGATGACCGCCCACCTAGAGCCTGGTTCTGCTCGAGGTTCTACCTGTTATAAGGGAGTTTTTCCTTGCCACTGTCGCATAGTGCTTGCTCATGGTGGGAACTAATGGGTCTCTGTACATATAAAGAGTCGGTCTAGACTTGCTCTACTCGAAAAAGTGCCCTGAGATAACTTTGTTATGATATGGCGCTATATAAATAAAACTGAATTGAATAGTGATCCCCGGTGGAGCCGCAGTATTGAGTTCCTGCCTATACACCCGCCCGAACAAATCATGAGCACACTCACAGTTGTCAGTCATGACGTGACACCCCCTTTTATAGCATCAAATAACTAATTAAAACCAAACTGATCAGAAAAATGAACACTTGATAAGAAGTACCTAAAATGACAGAAAAATGGGAAAAATGTATTTGACGTGTATTTTGATTTTTCAGTTTGGCCCATGTCCCATCCATTAATATAGAGGAGGCGGGGTTTATGACCTATACTGCAGCCAGCCACCAGGGGACGATCCAGATGTTTTGTCTTCACTTTTGGGGCGCTGTCAGGTCGTCCATCTTTATATACATACGGGGTACATCTCAAGTCTCTTAATTGCATCCAGGTTTCCCTCACTTGCATCTTTTCCTTGTGTCTTAGTCCCTCCCACCAGGGATGCATGGAGAGACGCAAGGAAATCATGCAAGGAGAGAATTAACGAGGAAATCTGTTTTTAGAGAAATCAGACGTCCTTTCCTCTGAAGTGTCAAGTGAAGTGACGTCTGTTTCTGATGACGGCGACAGCTGATCGCAGCTGGATCAGCTGTCGGTTGGATTCACAGCTGTAGAGAGTTTTGATGGAGTTTGTATCTGCACACATGTGCACTGCGCTAATACTAATACTAAGTTATCACTGGCAGAGCAGCAATGATTTCTCTCTGTAGCCTGTTACCTGTAACAAACACCTGCACGTAAACAACCTGCACTCTGTATTTATAGCTACTGTGTACTGTGTCCTGCGTTTATATTATTTATTTGCATCTGCATTTATTGATATTCTGATTGTGAATTCATTATTGAATAACCTAGAATATGATTAGGGTGTCTTTTGAACGTTTGAAATGATGTATTACACTAAATGTTTCAGGGAAAATTGAAGTGATGTAACTCACATCAAACCCGACACTCAGGAATAATCAGCCTCACACGTGCCTGAATGGAAATTATGATAAATTATGTAAATGATTTCTTGCTGACAGACACTCTTCTACTCTCTCTGACTTTAACTGTATCCATAGTAAAAGTTAACGGGGGAAATAACAGATCATGAAAAGAAAAAATCTAATAAATGAAGAAAGTTGTTTATGGTTCTTTTGTTGTTCAGACCTACAATTAACACAGATTCAAATAAATACATGCAAATAAAATCCAAAACTTGGGTATGATACACTTGAGTTTAATCTGTTATCTGTCTTCACTCCATCAGTCCGATCAGCTGCAGCGTCCAATCAATAACCGATATCCAATAAGGGGGCATGTCAGCCGGTAAAAGTCTGCACTCGTGTATCCTCGTTCATGGCTCCTCAGATATCCCTCCTCGCTCCTCAGAGCAGAAATAAGCGCTTTGAGACGGCCTTCAAGATGGCAGAGCAGAACAACTTCCGGTTCAAGCGAGGAGCAAGGAGATGTCAAATAAGAGACTTGAGATGTACCCATGATCTGTACACTCATTTATACTTTAAAGTGTTGTACAGGTGTTAGCTGTATGTGTGCTACAGCTCAGACTGATTTCAAGACTTAGCCGTTAAAAAAAAACGCAGCCTCCTCATTCATTTCAATGCGAACACTGTTGGCACAGTAGAGTGCTGCCACAGAGGGCCTAGGAAAATAGGAAAGCTGGTCCATTATAGCTTGCAGAGTGCTATTTAACCGTTTCCTAAGGCATAATGTAGGAAGCAGATCAACCAGGTTCACTTGCTCACTTACTTGCAGATTTGGAGAACAGTTCCATTAATTTTAACAGAGCGCAATGAAGTGATTATGACACTATGATACATTCAAAGGAACATCCTTATTTCAAAATCTTTGGAAGAGAGTGAAAAGAAAGTGACAATTAAAATTTTAAGTCAATCACTTTAAGGAACAGAAAGTCATAAATCTTAATGACTAAAATGACTACAAAGTCGCTCTTAAAGTGAGGGAGCACTTTACACGAACTGTGCATTAACATTACATGAGTACATTACGGGCAGAGCATTATGGACGGAGGTGGCTCACCTGTCTGTGTCGGGGCCGTTCTTGGCAATAATCATCTTCAGCTTGCCCAGCCCACCCACAGGTGCTCTGTCAGTGCCGGTGGTGAACTGCAGGAAGAGGCGCTTCTGCTCCTCACCAAACGAGTGCAATGTCTCCCAAAATTCCCTACGATGCAAATAAATCCCCAACAGTCACAATGTGATGTGTGTTAACATTTCAAAATACAAAGGATCCAGTGGAATTAATACCAATCCTCTCATCAAACAACATTAAAGGCCTTTACACACTGGAGGCGATTAATTTGCACGCCAGTACATTTTTCGAACTGTTGTTATGAGAACTTTCACACACAACGCCAATATTATGCAGCGAAAAAGCAACGTAATTATTTTTCGGAATGAGGTGGATTTTTCTGAGCTTTCACACTGCGAATAAAGGCATCAACCAATCATGTGCAGAACGGACCTCACAATTCTCATCACCCTGTATTATATGACAAAGGACACAAATAGACTTGAACTCAAGGACAACGTGTGGAGTAGCACCACCAGATGCAGGATAGTGAGGAGCTCATGTAGTTTCCTTTTGGATGGAGTAGAGTTGGTAGCAAGGCAACAGTGTCACAGCAGGTCTGGCTCGTCATTAATCAAATACTGGAGGCACTTTTTACCTGCAGGGCACTGCACATAGACTGCCCAAAGTAACATAAGACACTGGAGCATACATATTGGAGCACACACAGGCTTTAGACCCCTTTATGAGGGGTACAATGTTGTATATTTTTTCTGAAGAATGAGCTGGCGCGAATCTATCGCAAATTCACATCGCTACCGGTATGAATAGTTTTGATGCGAAATATTTGTAGGCGAGTATTTTGCATTGTTGTGTCGTTCATTCATCACATCCCCAGTGTGTAAAGGCCTTAACAATGATAAACAAAAGTGATGTTAAGTAAAAATGTATAACACTTTACCGTATACTTAACTGTGGTCCAATCAACATTTCAACTTACAGGAAGTGTGATACCTCTCATGTGACTATTGAATGCTGTAAACACACCTCCCCATTATTTTCACCATTATCCTGACAGACAAATGTCATTATTTGACAGACAAATAAATAAATATAGGCCGGGAGAAAAAATACAAGGGTGGATAAACTCCTGATGCCTGTCATATAATGTGCATTTCCATCGCTTTCATTTAATAAATTCAACAATATAATCATGCTATTTTCAACAATTTGTTCTGTATTACTCATCTTAAGTGTTATTGTCCAATTTCAGTCACTGTGGGTGTATGTGTGTTAATCTCCCAGCCAAACTGTATTTTTCAGGAACCGTGCAGGTCGCTGAATTTTCTACAACACGATCCAGTGGGCTTTTAGTTTGAAATGGGTACAGGAAGTGTTGATATTGTATTAACAGCATAATGCAGTAACACAAATACAACAGGGCAAACAGGAGCCGATCAGGAAAGAGGTTGGCTTCATACTAAAATATGACCAAATATACTATCAAACAGAGGGAATTAGAAATAAAGGCCTGTCTCATGTCCAAAAAGGTTTTACACTCGCCTGAGGTGTTTTTTTCCTTTTGTCGATACAGTTTATGCAACTCATAGGCAATGGTAACGCGTTCATCAAGAAAATAATGACGTAGCGAATATTACATGACAGATCAGCTGTTTGGCTCCAATTACATTGCACAACAATTCTAAACTGGGTTTAAACATACTGAAATGAAGCAGCAAAATGTATATGTAAATGATCTTCTGCATAACTTTCCCCAGAGCTGTCTAACACACTGCAGCACCCGTAGGGGAGACTCTGTTATAAATAAAGAGACCTGTTATTGGCACCTCTCTGTCATCATCTTGCTTTGGAAAGCAAAAAATATAGCAATAGCAATAAGGTCTAGACAGCCAAGCTCTTTTTTTCCATTTTTCCTGACATTGGAACCTCGTGGTAAACAGTTTATTTGCCTCAACCCAGCTGATGGAAATTCACATTCTACTGGATGCGACATTTCTAACATTGGCAAAAATGATGGCGGTCAGCTCAAATAATCACAATCAGGTGATTATGTAATAATTGCGACAGGCCTAGTAGGGTCTTCCACATTGGGTTTGCTTTCAAACCATATTCATAACTTGTGTGCACATACTGTATCTACAAACACACACACACACACACACACACACACTTTCTTACTTGATGATTCGAGAATCTCTGTTATAACCTCCATCATATTCTGTTGTTTCTTCAAGTGCTAGGAAGTCCAGGTTCTGCAGTATGTGACAAAGATGGATGGAAATTAAGCATTTCAGCAGATTTCAATGACTTACCAACATATTCAAATGTCTGGTAACAAATCTCACCCTGCTTCCACAGATTAGGAGCTCGATTTCCTCTGGTCTGAACAGGTATTTGAGTGGTGACTCGTTGGTGACCATGTGGAAGCCTCTCCTGAACGCTTTAAACTGCTTCTCCACACTTTTGTTCAGCATGTACTCTGCATACTGGGCCACAAACTCCTGCACAAACACACATCAACACGGACAGTTACCATTTAATGTACACATTTTCCCACTTATCCTGGTGATATCTAGCCTTCAAGATAGCTTTGTTTTTATTTGTCAACTTGGGAACCAGACGAAACTGCAAGCTCATGTTTTATTTGCTCTGGCAGATGCATCTGGTCCCCCTCTCATTCAGACAGATTTCCAGCCAACCTGGTCCAATCACTTAGAGGATAGTGTGCGACTCACGATCAGACTTTTTGACAGTTCATGATTAGCAGATGGATTTAGTAGTTGAGCTTCACATATCTACTTTACTTTCACACCACAAACAAACCGCACCAAAGTTCAGTTAGATGTGGATCAAGACCCTCCTTTTCAAGCTGTTTAAAGGAACCAAATGGACAAATACGCCAGAGTTCAATTTGGGCTATGTGAAATTTTGATGGTCTGTTTTTGGATTTTCATTATTTTGAGATTTCTATTTACCAAACAATAATAAAGAATATTTGAAGTAAGTAAGTATGCCCACAGGCATAGTCCTGCTAACGCCACGGCAAAAATAAAACCTATGAACTATATAGTCTTTTTTTTAAATACAGTTTTTAAGTTTTTAATACAGTTTGAAAATGCTTCATGTTTGGCTCACCTTTCTGTTTTCATTTGTGACTGGAATCTTGTCCCCATTTTCCCTTAAATCGTACATGAGTGGGTTCCCAAACAGGTCTGTCTGGGAAATCTGGAAAGTGATCATCATGTCCTCTTCCACACTGCCCTCGTACTCCAGCAGCTCCTTCAGACTCTGGTACAGAACCTTTCCAACACAGTCAGATATCATATTTAGCATTGCTTATCAAGCAACATGGCTGTTCAAAAAAAGTAAACTTCCAGCACCAAAATCTGGCAATGTTGGAAGTTAAACTGTATTTGTCCCATAGCTACATGAACTATCCAGCTAAAGAACAATCAGAACATTTGCTGAGGTAGTTCTTACCGGGTTGGCATCAGCCAAGTCCCTGAAAGTTCCTTTCTTGCCCATCAGCTTCCTGTAGACCACCATAGGAAAGTGGACATCCAAGATACAGTTGTTATAGATGGCCAGACCAAGAACAATGCCAATCAGTGTGTACTGGCCCTCATTTTCAAATGATGACGGGTTAAACCAAAACAGTTTGGTGCGCTCGTCGTATGTGAACATGCCTGAAGGAGGAAAAGAGGACATAAAAAAAGTGTTAATATGTATATGTATATTGTACATACATACACACACACTGTACATATATACATGCATATTCAGTATATACACATATACATATATGTATATATGTACACGTACTTAGGAGTCTACGACAGCAGCTCTCAATGAAAGTGTTTTTCATTGTTCTTGATAAGGTGTATTGATTAAAAAGAATCAGTAATCATGTTGAATTTATTTATTTTTTGAAAAGCAAAACAAATTGAAATAACGAAAAAGCAGGAATCCAAAGCACAAAGTCATCAGTCCAGACTGGTGAGTCAGAGTCGATTGATCAAAATTCTAATTCAATTATATATTCGGTTATATATTTCATAAGTCAACATTACAGTATAATATGGGTTTCACTTTCTGTAGAGAGGACAGAATTGTTAGAAATGTGGCTTTTTCAATGAGTTAAAGTTAATGAGTTATATAGTTTATATTTTCTTTTGTTTTAAGTGGACAGAAATGCTTCATTTGAACAAACAGAGGACACTTCAACATGTGACACAAGGGAAATCACAGGTGTAAATAATCAAATGAATGATGGCTGAATTCAGTTTCAGCCTCCTGGTATTGTTCACGCTGGCTCACTGTCATGACTTACTGGGAAACTTGAATAGAACAGAGCCATTGTTAATGTTATTAGTAACAGCTTTGCTTTTCCCACTATGACATTGTCATTAGTGTCTGCTGGGAAAAAGACCCATCATGAAATCTATTTTTGCTGTATGTGTATTTTGACATGTTTACTTGACTTATCTGTCTACAGTAGTTGTGTAGCCTATGTTTTACTCAGCCCTGCCTTGTAGTTACACCATTTAACCTGCCTTGTAGTTACACCATTTAAATAGCCGAAAGTAGTTATTTTAGCAGTCTTTGGAGCATTTTTAGACAAGTGAAATAGTTATGTTACTATTGGATTTTATTTAGATGTCAGCAGTGGTAGCTTCACAGCCATTTTGTCACATGTTTGTTGACACTTCTGTGCTTATTTTTACCAAGTAGGATGTATCATTGCTGTCATAAATTCCCAATACCTGTGACTCTGAACTCCAGCAAGGACGCTGACACGAGCGTTTTTTCCTACTCAGCTGCTTGTAATTACGCTCTGAGTGATATGACGTGAATGTGGCATTAAACACCCTCAGTAGCTCTATCTATATGAAGCCTTTGAGAGCCTTTATTGTGTAAGGAATAACTGAATATCACAATGTCTCATGTAAACACCACCTGGAGCATTGCAAATGAAATTTCATTCTCTTGGAATAGAATGGGTTAAACCATTTCTAATCTGATCCAAGAACGAAACTTTGTGGGGTGTCATGGTAGCATAATGGTTTAAGATGTTTTTTTGGGGAGTTTTTCCTTATCTGAATCAAGGGTGTCATCTGCTGTACAGATTGTAAAGCCTCCCGAGGCAAATTTGTGATTGAGCTATATAAATAAAATTGACTTGACCTGACTTGACTTAAGACAAAGTATCTGTGTATCTGCCGGTGACCTTTGTTGCAACTCATCCTTCTCTTTCCCTCCCCACCTTTGCTGTCTTCACCTGGAACTACTGAATAAAGGAAATATCTTAGAAATAAAGAATAAATTCAATTAAAATTTAAAATAAGGATGAAATGTTGAGCAATTAATGTATTTATGTACCACTCAAACTGAAAATGAAAGTACGTGTGCAAGGTGAACGTTATTACCCTAACTGTCCATTATAAATTTCCATTACATTTTGAGAGTTACTTCCTGACATAATTGTTGACATAATAATAATTACTCTAGTTGTGCAAACACAGTTTTGCAGTGTTTTACAGGTGTAATCAGCTTCGTGTTCACTTCTCAATAAAGGGCTTAGATCATTTGATTAAACCAGCCTTGCAATGCCACAATCTGTTGAAAAGCAGTGTCTTTGTTGCCCAATATCTCAGCAATTAAGTTGGTTAGTATAAGATTATCATACCCGATAGGAATGAAAACTATGAAAATAAAACCCATAGTTTTCTTTAACCTGCAGTATCACTATAGCCGACAAAATATGCATGTGCTACACCAATCTTATGTAGATGATGCTGTATTTAAGAGCTTGTTTAAAATCAGGCCTAAGGCACCTAAAAGTACAGTATCTGCTATTGATGTCTTTGATCATCAAGTGTGTTTCCTACTCAAACAAGTAGCTTTACAGCATAAATGCTAATTGTTTTGTATTTTCTTACCAATATCTGGGTTGAAGATCTCCTCGACCACCAGCTGAAAGAACTCTTTGGAAACACCTCCTTCATCAACACCTTGCTCTCCTTCAAACTCCACGTACAGCTGCTTCTTCAAGTCTGCAGGATTCTCCATTGCTATCATTTCCAGCTAAGGAGACACAAGAGAAATAGATCAGCGCAATGTGTTCCAAACTAAACCAGATGTATTAAAAACTGGCATTCATTTGTATGTATTGAAGTGGCACAAACATACCCTGACCAGAGCGTCGTCAATGATGTGGTCTCGGCGTACTTTGAGTCTCAGATAGGGATTGAGCTGCTGACCCTGCACCAAGCTGTAGAGCACAGTAATACGGCGCTCGCTGTACATGCGGATGCGGTTGTCATAGTACAGACCCAGGTTCTTGGTGACAGCGTTCAGGATGAAGGGGCAGGTCATAAAGGAGAACTTGTTTTCAGTTTCAACCTTGAAGAAAGTGTAGTCCTTGTCCATCTCCAGGACCTCGTTCAGAGGCTCATTGACAAACTCCTCAAAGAGAATGAGCGGCCGACGGCAATCATTGGTGCGAATCCCCAACTCCGTCTCCAGTGGGTCCACCCGAGGGCCCTTCTTGTTCCGCCGTTCCTCGCCCAGCAGCTCCTGCAAGGTGAGCTCGCTGGACTCTGGGATGGGCTCCTCGTCCTCTTCCTCGTTGTGTTCCATGTCAAGGTCGCCGCCCAGCACGTTTGCATAGTAGACGATCTTCAAGCACTTAGTGGACGCGACCACTGCGTCATCATCGTTGACCAGGTTGCGGCTATTGAACTCGTTACTGATCACCTTGTAGGTAATGAGCTGCTGGAAGGTCTCCACCATGCGCCGGATCTGCTCTGCGCTGTAGTACGACCATAAGCGTGCCAGCTTAGCCTGTGCTGCCAGTGGGAGTTTGCTCATGGCCTTGCAGAACTGCGGGAGGGCGATCTCTAGGTACTCTGGGCTGTGAAGGTTGCTGTTTTCCATCACTATAACAAACAGGTTCAGGTAATTTGGGTCTCGTGAATACACATTGTGGTATGTCAGGTCGCACTCTACGTTGGGTGAGAGGTAGACCAGTGCATTCAGGAAGGCAGCTTCTATCTTCTCATTGGACAGCAGGCGCTCGTACACCCGCCGTACGGCTTCGATGTCCACGGATACCTCATCAGGGGCCAGCTTTTGGACATCATTTTCCCCTGAGGAGCCCTCCCCGAGCCGTGATGATGAAGAAGAAGCGGGGGAGTCCTCCTCCATAGCTGTAGCAGAGCAGGCAGCTGTCTCCTTCTCATCCTCATCCTTGTCCTCATCCTTACCTTGAAGGGACTTCAGCTCCTCCTTGGTGTGAGGTTTGGACCTCCGGAAGCTCTGCACCAGGCCCTCAGCACTGGAGAAGACCCGACCTATTACCCTGATCAGAGGCGAGTAATCTTCCTTCTCTCCACAGATGTCCAAGATCTCATACACTTTCTCCTCTGTCAGGTAAGTCACATCTACATACAGAGTCACACATTACATGGTTAAAATAAAAAATAAAAAAAACAGATTAAACTCTCCACAATCATAAACTGTATGAATGTAACAATATATTCTGCTCTATTTCATTCATCAACAGTGTGTAAATCCTAAATGTCTGGCATCAGCTCACCTTTGAAATTGTCCCGTACGGAGTGGACATCTTTATGGTTCATCTTCCTGTTGCTGCAGGCTGAGTTGCTGTGAGCACTGCTCTCCAGGTAGGTTGAGGCAGTGCCTTTCTTCGAGGGGTGGGGGTCACATAGCTTAGAGTTGACCTTGTAGAGCTCCAGGGCTTTAACCGCCGCTGCGTTGTTATCCATGCGGTTGAAGCCGACTGATGAGGCACACCATGAGTTAGAGCACGACTCATTCCCACAGCCCTCCGTTAACTGGTGGTAATAGCGCTCTATCAGATGTTTGGCAGCTGCTCGCTTCCTGCGTTCAGAGGTAAGGCACAACAGGTTGTAAGTACTGAGTGAATCCAATTTATTCATCATTAACAGCAGTTAGTGCAGTATAGGATGAATGGTAGAGATGAGAATGATTCCAATGTTTACAGCTTCATCAATCATCAATCACTGAGTGTTCATTTAATCTGACAACTCAAGACAGTTGTATGACTGCAGTGTTGGTCATCTGAGTGTTACAAATACAGAGCATTGACAATACATTGCCACATCCATTAAATTTGGATTTAATAGTTTTGAAAGACAGACTTTGGCTGATATGAAGCATTTATACTTTGCCTTCTCAGGTACTTCCACATGATCAAGCGCCAAGTCAGATATACTGGAGCTTTCAGAAAAATCAAGAGTTTTTCCGACTTAGTCGAACATATTACTGAAACTGGTCATTACAGTAAATCCCATATGAGGTAACTGCTGGAAGAGAGCAACACTGTTTGTTTTTTTGAGGCTGATACCAGTATCAATTTCGAGAGTTAAATAAATCTGACACATCAGGCAGTATGAATGTATTAACTATACAGAAAACATATACCAGAAAACACAAACATAACATGAAAACATTGATAAGGCTCTCTTAAATGTGAGCATGAAAGCTCATACCTGGTCTTGTGAATAGTAGTTTGACCAAATCATTTTAACTCAAGGTCGAATTAAAGCAGACGCTTTTTCCAGAGCTTTCAACAATATCTGTGTCTTTTCATTGCTGATGAAGACCATTTGTTTTGAACTGAACTGTGCTCCTTGAAAAATTCTAATGATCTTCAAACTGTTTAAAATAATCAATGTCCAGTGCTACTTAGTGCTCAGCACTGCAAGAGGATCAACTTGGAAGAAAATATCAGCATGCTAGTGTCACTTCTTTTGTTGTAAAGTTTGATCATTATGTTTCACCACATATGTATATCATAGCATGGTTATAACAACCACAATCAACAGGGCTTTAACAGGAAGCAAAGAAAACACGAAGTGAGAGCAGACAAAAAAACAAGAGTGGACTGAGCTGTCTTAAACACATGCTCACAGACACACCTATGTACTACTATAAAATGAGTTTGACTTACATTCGGCTTGCTTCTGGATTTTCTATTTCAGGCTCCTCGTATTCTCTAATTGAACAACAAACAATATCGATAAGAAGAACTACAGCAGAGGTCACGATGTGCTGCACTGACATGATAATGACAATAAGTAGTGTTGGCTCCCTGTTGGTTGCATTGGGGACTCCGGGGTAATATTAGAACATATTATGATTAAGCGTGTACCTTAGGGACGGTAAGAAAATGTCACGCCAGCTAAAAAGCAACGTTGGAGTCGGTGTCTTGTAGCTAGAAGCAACCAGGTTAGCCTCACAGCCAATAGGGTCACAGCCAGTGTGTTCTGTTAAATGTGTAGCCATAGTTAATAAGCGCACGCTGTTGTTGGTTGTCAAAATAAGCGTTAAACAAAACCTCACACACACTCCAATCTTAGAGGTGCAATAGGGCTGGTCAAGCAGGAGAAATGTAAGGGACCTGGACATCCTGACGCTGACTTAGCAAGCCAATATAGCAAACTAATATAACTAGCTAACCAGAACTGACGTTTCCAAAGCAGTACGCATTTTAATTGATCAACCAATGCTTGCAATACACTTTGCCTGGATGCATTGATAAAAAACAACAGAGCAATAGCAGCCACACAACTAGCAGCAGCTAGCTAGCTAGCTATCACTTTCGGTGTTTCTCCTAGCATCCCCGACTCTTTCCTCTTGGCGTCCCCACCTATATGGTCCTCCTGCGGGGCTAGTCTCGGCCTGTGGTGGCGCACACTCACAGTCCTCCTTCTCGTCGGAATTCATACGAGACTTTATCCTCAGTTGTTTGTAATTCTGCTGCTGTTTGTGAATGTATCGAGTCCTCCACAGGTTGATTACAACCCCAACAGCACGACGGTTTAAGTCTAAACGGGCAGCCACGAAGGATTTTCTATTCAAAACTTCATTCACGGCCTTCCTACTGCAGGCTCTCTCCTCTGCCTCAGACTCACAGCCATCTTGACTTCACCGTCAGCCAACGTCCCACAATGCACTGCGCTCTAGCTACAAGACCTGCTGGAATGGATCATAACGCTGCAGGGACTGGACTCATATTCATCATGATACTGGAGAATTAAAATATATATTTACATTACATGTACTATATATTTGTATATTATATACACATTATATTATATTTGAACGTTATTATATTATAACATTAAATTGTCTTTACTGTTTAATATAAATAAGTTACAGTTTAATGCAGTGATCCAACAATACAATAAACTACATTTTCCACATTTGCTTATGATCTTTTTTAATATGAACTGTCCATGAAAGCCTTTTTATGATAAAATGCACTCATGGACAGTTCATATTAAAAAAAGATGATAAAAGTTTTCTCCATGGCCAGATTAACCAGCAAAAGCGAGCTGAGAGCCCCTATTGACCCTCGATCTTCCCATTCTGTCAGTGCATTGCCCAAATAACATATCTGTGCCTATCGCGAACAGAGCGCACAGCAGACTACACTTGCTAGTGTAATTATATTTTGCCCATAAAATGACCAGTGTTCCTATGATGGAATATTACTATACCAATTAAAGGTTTTAAAACTACAACCAGGATACAGGATATCTCTATTGAACCTAATCATTTCAGATGGTATTTTGCTTTAGTGGTGCATATTCCCAAATAAAATTCATCAAACTACCACAAGCACCCACAAACCGCATGCAGTTGCCCATTTTACCCTTTTATCAAACCAGACTAAGAGGTCAGCTGGAATCTTTTTTTGATAGCCCTAAAACATTTCAGTATGTTTTATTTATTTATTTATTTATTTTTGTAGTAAAAATTAAACATTGTCCAGTGACAAATTTGAACACCGTTTACTGACTGTGTTTAGCCACAAAAGTCAGTGGAAGTGACAGAACATATGATACCTGGCTCTTATTTGTCCATAACGCCTCCATGAGGGTAAAAACTCAAAGTACAGGTGATCACGTTCAACCAGGAAGGATTTGTTCCTTACTTGTAATTCATATTTCTCATTTGGTTGCATTTGGGGATTCCCTATAATTATAATATAATTTACTAGCTTTATTTTCCAATCTCTGCAATTTCACTTTGTTTCTAACAAAATAAAAGCTATATTCTCTGAGGATTTGAAACTCAACCTGGTTTAGAGCAACAATGAGCTGAGAGGACATCTGGGGATTTGGGGGTAGGGGTTGGGTAGTATTCAAATTCAGGGAGTGTATGTAAGGTGATCAGTCTGTGTGAGCTGATGACCTACAAATTGAACCATTCAATTTAAAGTCCTTTATTTAGTACCTGTTATTTTGTTGTATAGTCCAATTTTTTTGTGAAGAGTGCATTCTGGGCTAACAGGTACAAGGAGTGGATGATGAGAATCCCAATTTAAGACCAAAATGGACTCTCACTGGACCAGAAGCATCCCAGTGAGACTCCCTTACATGGCTGGACTGTCAGAACATCTAACCGGAGTCACGAGGAGTCAACACTAACCACAAACCATTCAACACCTTAAGATCTCTGCTGGTACTCCTGTCTTTAGACAGGACCTCCCTGACAGGAAGACTAAAGTGGTGTATGACATCATCATGACATATTGTGACTGCCGTGGGGAACTACATCAGTGAAACAGCAAGGACCCTGGACAAGATACTGAATGAACACCAGAAACAGACAACATCAGCTGTCCAAAAACCAGTCACCAGACCAAAGCCACTCACAGCATCCACTGGGAAGAGGTCAAAGGTCACGGACCAGGAGTCAGTGGATGACTGGAGAAAGATCAAGGAGGACATGTACATCTTACAGCAGAGACAGGGTACCATCTCCCCATTATTATATAACTGCGTGTGTGTGTGTGAGTGTGTGTAATTATTTAGGGGTTAAGATAAGGAACAGCCATCAGCAAATGAAAATAAAGCACTAAAGGTCAATGTTGCTGTCTTCGACTCACTACTCAGCATCTGAACTATTCTGCCACACATTTATAAGGAGCGTGGCTCCTTATATAGACAGCCTGACGCAATCTGGAAGTCAGGCTCCTGTTTTGTGAAAACAATAAAACACAGAGTATTTCTCTGTATTCTCAGCATTAACTCTTTAACCAGGTGCTACATGTTTGATGTACAGTAAAACACAGAACACACACACACACGGAGCTATGAGGACCATGCAGTCAATTAATGGGGGAACAAATTTCCATGTATTGGGGGGGATTACTGCCATGTGCTGCATGTACATGTTTCTGCCTGCCTCCATCCCTTAGCATGCATTGTCTTATCGAACTTACTTGAAGTCTGGAGAAAATCTGGGTGTGATCACCACTGTTTAATTTCAGTTTTGTTATGTGTGACTGTACAAACAATGATTGGTTTGAAATTTAGCGATGCACCTCCACCCTTTTCTATCTTACATTTGTGCTTCATTTTTTCCAGACTTTTATGATCTTAGTGTGCCAGAGGTCTGGCTGTGTGAGAGGATCATAAGGGCCACCTCTTCACAAACACAGCTCCCAGTTCACCTTGGCAAACACCAATCTTCTGAGAACTGATCCCTCCAACCTTCTTTCTGCCACCTCATATCACAGGATAAATACGGATTCCTCTCCTCAGTAGAATCCTCGAAAGAATCCCGAGGCCTGTACTACGAAGCAGGATTTCGTGTTAGCAAGGTAACTTCAGGGTTACGACGGTGGTTCACTTCTTACCATGGTAACTTATGCTGCACGCCTAACCTGCAGGTTATGTTCGAGATAACAGATCAACGCGTATAAAGCACCACCTACTGACCAATCAATTCTCTTCACCATTCGTAGAAGACCCTGTGGAACTCGGTGCACAGATAGTGAGAGGGGCTCTTTTTATATGAGAGATATACACCGATCAGCCATAACATTATGACCACTGACAGGTGAAGTGAAGAACACTGATTATCTCATTATAATGGCACCTGTCAGTGGGTGGGATATATTAGGCAGCAAGTGAACATTTTGTCCTCTAAGTTGATGTGTTGGAAGCAGGAAAAATGGGTAAGCGTAAGGATGTGAGCGACTTTGACAAGGGCCAAATTGTGATGGCTAGACGACTGGGTCAGAGCATCTCCAAAACTGCAGCTCTTGTGGGGTGTTCCCGGTCTGCAGTGGTCAGCACCTACCAAAAGTGGTCCAAGGAAGGAAAACCAGTGAACCGACGACAGGGTAATGGGCGGCCAAGGCTCATTGATGTGCGTGGGGAGCGAAGGCTGGCCAGTGTGGTCCGATCCAACAGAAGAGCTGCTGTAGCTCAAATTGCTGAAAAAGTTAATGCTGGTTCTGATAGAAAGGTGTCAGAACACACAGTGCATCGCAGTTTGTTGCGTATGGGGCTGCGTAGCCGCAGACCGGTCAGGGTGCCCATGCTGACCCCTGTCCACCGCCGAAAGTGCCTACAATGGGCACGTGAGCATCGGCACTGGACCATAGAGCAATGAGGTCTAGAGGTCTAGTGGAGTCCATGCCTTGACGGGTCAGGGCTGTTTTGGCTGCAAAAGGGGGACCTACAGAATATTAGGCAGGTGGTCATAATGTTATGGCTGATCGGTGTAGATTCTCGTCGGAGTGACGTTCCCCGTCCCTTCAGGCAACATTCGCGGGACGTTCCCCAAACCAAAAATTATTTGCTGGGGATTTATTTGTGTCAGCTTCTTGCAAGCCATGTCAAAGCCATGTGCTTTGGTATAGCCTAACCATATCATCCTACAACAAAGACTGTTTGAAGCACTAAAGCATTTTACTTGTTGTACTTACAAGATATGAAAGTAAGCCTACTTAACGCTTTGAATTATGTTTTTATATCATTTTTTTAAATTTGCTCCTAAGTCCATTTTACACTGGGGTTGCAGCTGAAAGAATAAGGCTAAAACTATCATACACGCCATAAGAATACATCTAAGCAACGCATTCATTTAATGGAATACTAATGATGGGGCAGTGATATTATAAGCCTGTTAATTTACGCATTCACACAGTCGAGCTGTCTTCCTTGCATTTGGCAGCTGCAGTTGTGTTGCTTTTAGCCTGGAAGATGTGTTTAAATTCTTTGTATTTGTCTAGTATTATAGTTTGCTCTTCATTTGTAAAGTAACCTATATGCTGCTCTGCTGCCAGTATACTTGTCATCTTTGTGATTGGTCGAATGCTGCAAACATCTCCCCTTTCATGTGAACGCGCTCATGACTGGATTGGGATATCCTGGGTGTTGAACTTAACATAAAACATATCTGGGGTGTTCTGCATTCATTATTATTATGTATTGCTTGAAATGACCACCTGCAATAGGCTAGTAAGGATAGAATAAACACACACACACACACACACACACACTGTACACTGTTCCCAAAGTGTAGGCCTATGTGATGTTTTGAGCCTCACACTCTTTTATCAGACAATGAAAGACATGCTAGGAGTCTCTCATAGAGCCCGACCGATATACTGGCAAGTTCATATTATTGGCAATATTGCCTTATCACACATATAAGCATCTATGTCTGCAGATATGAAAATCAAATTTGCAGTAAGAATATCTGAGGTCATTTAGAATAGTGTCATTACATAGTTTATCCAGCAGAGAACACTGCCAATTTATTGTTCAACATACACTACATATCCTTGACACAGCCACATTTGAGGGATCCTTGACATACACTTCTATGAAATGTGTTCACGTGATAAACATATAATAAGGCAATATATCAGTATCATCTTCAACAGTGTGCAATCTTTGCAATATATAAAATAGAGTATTAAAAATATGAAGTGAAAAGGGTTATGTGTGAGGTGAAATTGGGTTTGAAATGAAAGAGTTAGTGGTTGTCAATTACTATGATCCTTACATCCTTATTACAACCACTGTAAAAGACTAGAGTTTAAAAAGCTAGAAGATTTAAGGACAAAACAGAAATGTATACTGTAAAAAAAGAAATAAGAGTGAAAAATGACGACTATGTAGTAAAGAAAATGCAAGAAGGTACAAAAGATGGTCCTCTTTTTCAGCAACACACTCCTCCATTCTGAAAACAGTTACACACATTCACACCTGGAACATGCCATGTACTGCTAGTCATATGGTGACCAGCCCTCAGGAGTTAAGGGGCAATCTTTAGGCCACTGCTGCACTGAAGGGTTTATGGTATCTAGAAAGCTTGTAAATTTGGAGTTAATTCAAGTAAGGCTTAGAAATAAAAACTGCTGATTTACGCAGTAAGTAAGAGTCAGCCACCACTGTAATTGGGAAGTTACTAATGTTTGTTTAAGATTTATCTTAAAAAGTAAAGAAAGATGATGAATCATGAACAATACAAGTTTGAACTCCACAAAACAGCACCTCTGTGTATAAATGAAAATTTAGATGAAGATGTTCTGACTGTCCAGTAGGATATGAATGCATAACTGAATTTATCAAAAATATGAAAATCAGTGAGTGCTGATATAAAATGTTATATATAAACAAAAAGGTCTGTAGTTTGTTGATACTAAAGACAGGTAAAAGGTCAAGATAACTGAAAAAAGGAGTTGATGTTTCATGACAATGAGAAGAGGTAGCTATTCTAACAAATTTCAGACATCAAGTAATTTGAATGCGTGTTGTTTATTAGTTTGCATGTTGATGGATCTAGAATAACAGGTCAGAAATACAATATGCTTTTGAAGTCAAAGGTTAAGGGCATAGTCTGGAGATTACATACAATTACAGCACTGGGAGCAAGAAACAATGGCAGATAAGCCTACAGCACTTCAAAAGGTGGTATTGCAAGTATGGCAATTAGGGATGAGGAAATAATGGTGAGTAGATAGCGTAAAGACACAGCGAATTTGATCAGCACAGCATAATGACAGAATAGCATCTTATCGTTTTTTGTGAACAGTGTTTAGATTCTGAAACTGTAGAGCAGGGGTGTCAAACCTACAGGCCAGAACCGGCCCGCCAAAGGGTCCAATCCGGCCCACTGGATGACTTTGCAAAGTGTGAAAATAGCAGAGAAGTCATTAATTCCAATTTTTCAATAAATGCACTGCTATTCCTATTGCACTGTCCTAATAAGAGCAGCAGGCACCAGGCCTTTCTGGCAGAAAGCCCTGAAGGCTAACTTCTCCTGCGTGCGAGTAGCAGGAACTATGCTGGATATGCTGTTATAGATCCCACATGCTTATTTACACGCTACGCGGCACAGCACTGTCAATCAAAAGCTACTGTTCATGCAGGAGCCGCCGGTGGAAAATGTCTTTGTCAAAGAGGAGAAAAGTGGACAGAGTGTCGGGTTTTCCAAGAAAATGTTTTGTGCCTTTGTAGATCCACTGTGATTTGTAAATTGTAATGCACATAATAACAGTAGACATCTTGTTGAAATTGCACTTGTTTTTAAGACATCTCAGGCTGTTCATCATCTGTTTTGTAAATGGATGGTTAATTAATTGTGAACGTTTTCACTTGTACTTCTTCACATAAAAGAAAAATTTGGAGGTGTTATTATTTATAGATTATTATGCAGTGGTTTTACTGGTCCGGCCCACTTGAGATGAAATTGGGCTGTATGTGGCCCATGAACTAAAATGAGTTTGACACCCCTGAGCATGTGTTGATAGCATGTGGGAAATATATGGCAGAGAGACAGGACATTTGACTGGGCTTTAAGGTTATCAGACACCGGAAAATAAAGCATACTGTAATGTTTAATGACCAGTCTGTGCGAGTAATCTCAGTTTCCAAGCTACAATAGGAGGTACGTTGGAGACATGTCTGCTGCTGTTTAAGTTACTGCTGTTACCGCGCATGCTCACACTGCCCGCCCACTACACTTGGGCGGGAAGGCAGCGGAACTGGCAACCCTAGCTCGCTCTTCGGTGTGCAGCGTACAGTCGACCCCGCATGGAACAGTGACCGAATTCTATTTGAGAAGCGTCCGACAAAGTATGGTTATCTAGTTAGTCTTTATTGTAGCCGTCCGTTCGTAATCCACTTGTAAGAGGACAAAATGGATATTTTGTCAATAATACATCTTTAATTATACTTTGCTGTTAATTTTGAGTCCGCTAAGTTTAGCTATCGTTAGCTTCCTAAGCTGTCAATTTTCAAAGTTTTCTTAAGAACCTATGTTATATTATTTTATCAACCACTATTTTTTAAATATCGATTTTATATGGGTTTTGTTTTTGCTAGAGAGTGCGGTCAAAGCACGTCTGCCCTCCCGCTCTTTGCACCGGTGGAGCCTGTCGGGATTAGCCAAAAGTAGCGCGTACAGCGCTAGCTAGTTTTACACTCTTCGTTAGCAAAGGAATTAGCAAGGATGTTGGTTATAAGTCGTTTACATCGACAAAGTTGGTTGTAAAGGGTCAAGAAACGGTTTATTGGTAATTTAAGTACTAACCAACAGCCGGGCACATATAGTACGGATTTCGTATTTGTCCTAGTTGCTTCGCCCACTGTTTAAATTGAGTGTTTGTTAACGCTAACTCAACCACTTGAGTTGCGAGGAGCACCGGGTCGGTGGTTAACGTCACGCGGCGTAGTACGACGACGTGCCGTGCCAAGAATCTTTTAAAGTAACATAATTGTTAGGGAAAGAAAGGAATGGATGTTGTTTTAACAAACACACTCGAAGACTTTCCAAATAATTAACGTTGCATTAAACGTTATTTATATATAGGTCTGTTTTAATTAAGTGATATTAATGTTTTTCAACGGATTTGCTTTACCTAGTCTTTAGGCAGGATACACGTAACCAACCTGTCTCACCGTATGTGGTAGCAAGTCTAAAGCAATTGTAATGCATGTTCTAGCGTCTGAATGTTGACTTTGTTTTTAAAATTTTTAGGTGAACAGAAATGGACGAGTGGAAAGAAGAGGTAAGCTAGTTTATCTGATGGTCAAAGCGCCAACGAAACCAAGTAATTTGCTAATTGTGTCCAGCTTTGTTGTTCCTGCCATGGAGCCAGACAGTTAACAGCTGATTTGAATTTACCCATCTTTACAGGGAACTACTTCTACTAGTACTGTTACACTGACCAGCCACACCTCAAGCGAAGGTATGTTTACTACTCTGGACATTAAATATCCAGTGATAATTTGCCACTACATTTTAAGTTTTTTTAACATCCACGTTTAACATGTAAAAGTTACTTGTGGATAATAAACGGCACAGGCAGTTAGAATGACTGGATAACTCTATTTAAGTTATGATGATGCATTAAATGGAAAATTAACATGTTTTTAGCCACACAAGGAGACTCTTGGAACACTGGCGGTGGCGAATTTGGAAGGGGTAAGTGTAGAAAGGATGAGCAGTGACCAACTCTGCCCTAGAGGACATTGATCAGTGTTTTTCTGTTTCTCTCCAGGTCGTGGTGGAAGAGGCAGAGGAGGAGGATTTAAAAGCTCATTTTCCTCAGGTGCCCATTCATCTCAAATTTTTAATCAAGTAGTAAAATTATTTGGTTGAGTGACTCAACACTTATCAATGATGAGACGACGTAACTATCAATTATGAATGTTAATGCTTGCTCATGGTGGGAACTGTTGGGTCTCTGTAAATATAGTCGGTCTAGACTTGCTCTATTTGAAAAAGTGCCCTGAGATAACTTTGTTATGATATGGCGCTATATAAATAAAATTGAATTGAATTAATGATTAATCATTAATTGATTAATTGCCATTAAAGTTTAACCAATTTTGTGCACTATTTCTCCGGAGCTCACATATATTAACTTTCGTACCACAAGAGGGTGAATTTCACCTTTGCAATTCAGAAAAACTACTGGTGCAGCAAAGGAAGAAGTGGTCAGTGGGAAATGGTGAGGCAAGATGAAGAGGGCAAAACGTAGTCCAGCGTTGGAGCATTACATTGTAAAAGAGGACAATGCTCAATGTAAATATTGCAACACCGTCTCAAAATACAGCTCCAGTACAACGTCAGTGTTGTACCAGCCCCTGGCGATTGCAGTGCAAGTCGAAAGTGGGATTTAGAAGAGGCTGTAGTGATGTGTGTGCAGAGGCAATAACTCAGAGGCTTTACTTTATGGTGGAAAAGGACACGATGTCTATAAACATGGTGGACGGTGAGGGATTTAGTGAGCTAACGTTTCTGAACTACATTGATCCAGGGTATTGCATCTCGAGGTACAATTACTAGCCGAGTTGAGAAGCAGTAGGCCTACAATATTAATTCAAATTAATGTTTCACATAACTAATGTGCCGCTAGAATTGTTTAAATAAAACCCTAACCCTAATATCATTTGCAAGACGTCACTTTGGCCTCGTAATAACTTGTGATGCGAGACATTTTACAGACAAAAAAGTAACTGAACAACTGACAATAATCATTAAATTCGCGGATCATTTAAAAAATGTTGGTAGTAGCTGCATGAACAATGTGCTCTGATCCAAGTCAGGCAAAATAAAAAAATAGGGTGGATTTGAAATGAGGCCCCTGAGAAGGAGAACTAAAGCTTAGATGGGAATTGTAGAAGAAATCTAATTTTGGTGCTTTGTCCTTTGTTTTGTAGGTGTTGACGAGAATGGGAATGGTAAGCACTGGCAGTATTATGTTACCTGGTGTCGGTTAGTAATTGCTCAGTCCTTGGTGCTACTGATCCTCTAATTTCTCATTTATAGATCGAGACAACTGGAACAGTACAGGAGGAAAAAGAGGTGGTTTCAGAGGCAGAGGTGAGACATGAACTGTGATTAACTCACACAAACAGAAACTTCCACTTTAGATTTGGCTGTCAGTGTATGAGTTGTGATAGTCTATAAAACACACTTTGGGTTACCTGAGCAAAATGTTAAATACAGTGGATCAAACAGTTGTCGGTAGTAAATGTTCAAATAGTTAAAAGGATATTGTGTGTGGTAATGTTTTTAATTCTGTCTTGACTGTAGAGTAGGGGTGCACAATATATTGTTAATGGCTGATAAGTAAAAAGCTATTATTGTTCCAATAATGGACACAATGGAGAAAATGAAACGGACTTTGTTATTTTACTCGAGGAGACAACAACAATGCTTCTCATCTATAAATGCAACAAGTAAGGGAGACATTACAAGCAATTTATCAAATACCTGTTGAACAAGCAGAACATTAACTTCTTGGACCGCTCTGTCCACAGTAAACTCGCTGTCCCCTCTTCATCTACAGACATATGAAACTCCTTATGCTAACGGCGAATTGTTATACATAGACGAATGCTAATTATATCGTAAAGTGCAGCGGTTGAGCCTAAACTTAAGATAAGTTGAATTCTTGTAGACTTTGAGGCGGAGACCAGCCAGCCCTTCCTCCTCTCTACCAGCTGTACCCGTCCAGCAGTGAGTCTCTTCATATCAGTAGCAGAATGAGAATGAAGGATGACACAGGGCTATATGTACACACACACAATAAATGTATTCTTCATTGCAGGGATGGTGAAGGCTTTCTAAATATTGGTCTTATATTAAGTATTAGAAAAAGAAACTTCACTCTAACATTTCATTTCTTCACATTTTTGCATATGTGAGATTAATATTAGCAGTTATTGTTTAAGTATCAGCCAAAAAAAAAAATATTATTGGCTATTATCGGCCAATTCCATATCATTGCATCACTGCTTAAAAGGTTTTAGACGTGAAGGAATACTCCCCTGAAAACCTGTTATGAATATCAAACCCTTGTAGGCTTGAAAGGTGGCTCTATAAGAGTTTGTAGTTATCTTGGAGGAAGTCAGCTGTAGTCAGCTTTCACTTAAAGGATTCCAACAGTTTCATAGAGGGAAAAGTATCAAAACATCGTAAGAACTCTTCAAACCACAAACATTACAGAAAGCATCCTGGATGAGACGGGTGTTGGCCAAATACAGATGTAGGCTTCCAGGAACAATTGTATCATAATAAAGTCGCCCATTAAACATTCTGAAGCAAGAGCAAATACTGTATTGTGCCAACACCTGTCTCATAGCAGGTTAATGTTGTGAACTGTTTATGATATTGTGTGTTCTGACAGCATGTTTATTGTATCGGCGCGGCAGAGGATTTGTCAGAACTGATGGCAGTGAATTCAATGGTAATGTTTTCATATGTTTGGTTCTGAGACAGCTGGAATCAGGTCTATTCTGAGTGCAACTGATCTAAAGACATTTCACTTGACTTAATATGAACTACCCTGATTTTACAGGAGACGACAATGGAGTGTGTGAAAATGGTAGGTGTTTTGTTTTTGTTATTTCCACACAAACACTCAGTACAAAAACAAGGTTTGGTTGTTGTAATTTTCCACAAAGGAATACTTTTTATCTACTCTGTGAATCTTTATATTTCAATACTCTGGATTTCTGAAATAAATTCTGAACAGGCTTCAGGCGAGGAAGAGGAGGAGGAAGAGGTTTCAGACAAGGTAGTTGTTGATTTAACATTATAGTGAAGCAGGACAGCTTTTTACTTGATGTTAGTTTTCTGAAATGCATTACTATTTAAGTAATCCAGTCTTGATTTGAAATGTGAAGATAAGATAATTAATGGTTGATAATGTGTTGAAGGTTGTGATGAGGAGGGCAAAAGAGGCTTTGGAGGAGGTAAATAAGCAATCATTTAACCTTTTGGAAGAGTCAATTATTTCATCTTAGCAAATGTTGAGTTTTTATTTTTATTAACGTGAGTGAATCTTGTGTCGTTGCAGGCTACCGTGGAAAAGATGAGACTTTTGCTCAACGTAATAGATCTTTTGATAAACTGATTTTAGCCATTCAGTTTGGATTTGAAGCATTTCACTGATGTGGTTGATATCTGTATCTGATACAGGGGAAGATAAAGAAAATAAAGATGCAAGCGATGGTGGCAGTAAGTTAATGAACTGTTAAATGTAAATAAATTCAGCATTCCGGCAGTATGATGAAGCTTGTTCCATGCCTGCACCACAAACAATTTCTGTTCTGACCCGCAGGGCCAAAGGTCACTTATGTTCCCCCAACCCTCCCTGAAGATGAAGACTCAATCTTTGCCCACTATGAGACAGGCATGAACTTCGACAAGTATGATGACATCATGGTGGACGTCAGTGGAACCAACCCACCGCAGGCTGTCATGGTAAGAAGTGCTGAAATAATAAGGTATTCATGAAGTTGATAAATAGTTGCTGGTTACACAATCTTATATTTGAAGATTTGCTTTCTATTGGTAGTAGCTGGTTTGTACGATCAAAATAAGCAATTGCAGATGTTTTGGTAAGTAGTGATGGATGGGCATTTAACATATCGACTGGGATAAAAATAATTCTAACTTGCAGCCCTCACGGTAAGTTCTCTACACGTGCAGCAATGATTTCAATAGTTGCAATGCAAATAAAGAGCGCGTCTTGCCTAAGTTTGTGATTTTAAAAGGGGTTGCTCATATTGGTTGACATAACAGCAGACCGTCGGTGAATCAGCTTGTTAGACAAATGAAAGGCAGCGAGTTTACAAAAACAAAATCACAACACTCAAAATACAGAATACAACTAGATTCCTCAGAGCGCTGTCATAAAATGATTAAACAAACATCATAGTTCCAAAATAATTGGGGGTGGATGGTTAAAACCTCAGAGTGCTGTGTTATGGCTGAAGATGTTTTAAGTTGCCTGACAAGCTGCCAGCTCTCTGGGATTTCTCTAACAACATCATCTGTAGACTGAGCTGATGCCCTTGAGTGAATACCTTGAGTGTAGAACTCTAACCACCTTATGGCAACAGATGTCAACTTTCCATTGAAGGTGGTGTATGTCATCTGTTATATAATTGATGGAAGGTCTGCTGAGTCAGCAATTCAAACCTTTTTCCTTCAGACTTTTGATGAGGCAGCATTGTGCGAGTCCCTGAGAAAAAACGTCAGCAAGTCTGGTTATGTGAAGCCAACCCCTGTGCAGAAGCACGGCATCCCAATCATCTCTGCTGGCAGAGATCTCATGGCCTGTGCCCAGACTGGATCTGGTAAAACGGTGAGAAGAGGGATATCACTTTATATTTAAGTATTTTTATAGTGTATTCTAGTATAGTCTTTATATTGTGTATTCTATAAACATTGTGTAGATATATATCACATATTTATGGAGTATGCTAAGGTTTTTTTAAATATTCTGTTTTGAGCTATTTTAATTTATTGTTTGTTTTTCTATTTATGTATTTCTCTCTTATAGTGTTTGTGTATTTGCTGTGTGTTGCAATGATGACGTGCAATGAGTGGATAACTTGAAATGCTGTAACACAAGAATTTCCCACTTTGGGATCAATAAAGTACATTTATCTATCTGTATTCAACAACTGACCTAGTTTGCTTGAGGACAGAGTTGAAATGTATCTTCCCCCCTCCAGGCTGCATTCCTGCTCCCTATTCTGCAGCAGCTGATGGCAGACGGTGTGGCAGCCAGTCGCTTCACTGAGCTGCAGGAGCCTGAAGCTGTCATCGTGGCCCCAACCAGGGAACTCATCAACCAGATCTACCTGGAAGCCAGGAAGTTTGCCTTTGGGTATGTTTAGACTATGACTTGATCGCCCAGCAAGATGTTAAATACAACCCACAAATTAAAGATGCCATGTACGAAGTTGCACATTGTACTGGCTTCTAATGTTAGTTTCCTCTGATTGTTGTAGGACTTGTGTGCGTCCAGTAGTGGTTTATGGTGGAGTCAGCACTGAACACCAAATAAGAGCAATCTTGAATGGATGTAATGTGCTGTGTGGAACACCGGGGAGACTGTTGGATGTGATTGGAAGAGGAAAGGTAGACTGATTCAGAATTTTGAGTCACTTGATGTATACATCAAAGTTAGTCTATAGTTGAAGGCTTAAACATGTAACTAAATGGTTTATGTGCTCCAGGTTGGGTTGAGTAAGCTGCGGTACCTAGTCCTGGATGAGGCTGACCGGATGTTGGATATGGGTTTTGAGCCTGATATGCGCCGCTTGGTGAACTCCCCTGGAATGCCATCCAAAGAGAACCGTCAGACTCTGATGTTTAGTGCCACCTACCCTGAGGACATCCAGAGGTTTGCTCCTTGATTAACAACAACTTTTACTGTTGATGTGGACAAACTGTCCTTGAAGTGAGCATGACATGTATGAATATGGAAGCGTGTGTGTTTAAAGGATGGCGGCTGACTTCCTCAAGACAGACTATTTGTTCTTGGCTGTGGGTATGGTGGGTGGAGCCTGCAGTGATGTGGAGCAGACAATTGTCCAAGTCACCAAGTTCTTCAAGAGGGATCAGCTCCTTGACCTCCTCAAGACAAATGGTGAAGTTTATTTGCAGCTGATTCCAGTCTCTTGGTTTCAATGTAAAGAAAAATCTGTAAATAAGCAAGGACAAGAATTTCACTATTGTGTAATGATTATCAGAATAATACAAATCCTAACAGCTAAGAACAGGCACTAAAAATAAGTTTTGATGCTGAAAAGGCTGTTAACACTACTGTTTGCAAACACAACAGACCTATACTGTATATTCAGGTAAAAGTTCAGAAACTCTAAAGTAGTGGTTCCAACCGGGGGGGCGTTTGAGTTCGACAAGCTTGCAACTACTTGCAAATGAATATGGTCTGCAACATTCTAAAACCTGCCAGTTTACACCAATGCGACTAGACGAGAGATGGAGGAAATTGTTTCTTCCTCTTGAAAGCATTCATTTCTCCCGAGGATACGCAGTGAATGCCGAGCATGTTAAAATAAACTATAAATCATCATAAACAAACATTTTTTAAAAACGATATTAAAACCAGACTGCCACCTGACAAGTTGAATCGCAGCAACGCCATCAGCCGGCTTGATTCCAGCTGAGACGGTAGCCAACTGCTGCACCTTTTCTCTGCAGCGTTCTAAAACATTTCATCTAGCCGTGAACATTAAAGTCTTCATTAAACATCTTGGGATAATGGATAATAATCTGGATAATACGTGACATTGTGCATTAGAAATATAACGAAACATTTATTAGTAGACTTATTAGCTATAAAATAACCAGTTCAAAATCGGATAGTCTAAAAATCTGCACCAAGACCAATTTGGTGGTTATAGCCTACTCATTACAGGTGTCTGAGGCTCTTACCGATGACCGCCTCGTCATTCACACTGACCACGTTGGTTAAGGCCGACATGGAGATCTGTGGGACCTCCTGAACCTTGATGTTCCTCTGCTTTTTTTCCAGTAGCCTCAGACTTTTTCCTTGGTAGGCTGCTCTTGTTTTCCATTGCAACAATTAATAAGAATGCTTCTTGTTTGGCATTTCTGATTGGCTGCTGTTATCTAGCCTGATTTAAAGTTTGAATGTCTAACTGTTGTATTTGTTTTAACACTCATGAACATAATTTCTATTCATATGGCTTTTTTGCTCCCTGGGAAACTAATGATGATATTCCAACTGTCCAGTTAAAATCAAATGCATTCAATGACACTTTTTTTTTTATGATAAACACTATTATTATTATTATTATTAAAATAAATGCATATATAGTAACAAATACGAATAATCATAATTATTATTTGGCATTCATCAACATGCTTTTTAATGATATAACAATAATAATCAACATTAATATTCATTGAAGACAATTAGCCTACGTTTTATTTGATGGGGGGTGGTAAGGTACCTGGATAATGGATAGGGGGGCTCTGGTCCAAAAAAGGTTGAGAACCACTGCTCTAAAGGCTTCAATTATACAGGAATATGCCTGTAACTAATATGGTCAAGTTAATGACGGCATTACTTCATTGCTTTATGTAGCTTTTAAACACAGCACGCTGCAGCTCTTGTAGGACTGAGTAATGCATTATAGCTCAAAATGTAAATAAGTTGCTTGTCCACAATGGAACATGAGCTGGTGATTTTCTTACAGTCTTGATTTTGATGACTTTGTTGGTTGCAGGAGTGGAGCGCACCATGGTGTTTGTGGAGACCAAGAGACAAGCTGATTTTATTGCTGCTTTCTTGTGCCAGGAGAAGGTTCCAACTACCAGCATTCATGGGTGAGCACTGTGTCCAGGAATCTATATTTCCACTTTGTTTTAATGCAGACAGTAATGTGTTGTGTTATCTGGCAGAGACCGTGAGCAGCGGGAGCGTGAGAAGGCTCTGGCAGACTTCCGCTCTGGCAAATGTCCAGTCCTGGTGGCAACCTCTGTAGCTGCCCGCGGTTTGGATATTCCAGATGTACAGCATGTGGTTAACTTTGACCTCCCCAACAACATTGACGAATATGTCCACCGTATTGGGAGAACTGGCCGCTGTGGTAACATTGGGAAGGCGGTGTCTTTCTATGACCCGGATGCTGATAGCCAATTGGCTCGCTCCCTGGTCACAGTCCTGTCCAAGGTAAGAGAGCTGTCTGCTCCAGAATGACATCTGGATAGCACCAACTTTTTAATCAACATTCATGTTGAGCCTTTTGTTTCACTGATGAGCAGTAATTGGAATAAATCATACTCAGTCTGCACATACTCACCTACATGAATTATTCCCCTGAGAAAACATGCTGCTGTTCAGTCATTTAAAGTACAGGCATTGTGTATCACAAGTCAGTGTCAGCCTTCATTGTTTACATATCTTGACTGGGATTGACAGGCCCAGCAGGAAGTGCCCTCATGGTTAGAGGAGTCTGCGTTCAGCGGCCCCGGTGCCACAAGCTTCAATCCCCCCAGGAAGAACTTTGCCTCCACAGACTCCAGGAAGGTAACTGGATTGAATTTTTTTTTTTTCTGTTTTATAGTTGCTTGGGTTTTTTCTCTGGAATCTTTGATGTCAGTGTAGCTGCCTGTCCTGATTGTGTCCTCTGTCCCCACTGTCTTTGTCATCACTGTGTCCTCAGGGAGGAGCTTTCCAAGACAACAGTGTGGTGAGCCAGCTGGCTGCTCAGACTGCAGCTGATGAAGAATGGGAACGCTGGGAATAGCAGCACACCCACACAGCGTTGGCTTGAGTTATTATTTTTTCAGATGTTTAGTTTTCAGTTTTTGTTTGAAGGAAAAAATAGTTTCTTAGGCCAAAGTGTCAGTTCTTTTGTAAGATGTGACAACTTCTTCATGCTTCTTGTTTGGTATTTCTGATTGGCTGCTGTTATTTAGCCTGATTAAAGTTTGAATGTCTAACTGTTGTATTTGTTTAAAACATGAATATAATTTCTATTCATATGACTTCTTTGCTCCCAGGAAAACTAATGATAATGATACTCCAACTGCCCAGTTAAAATCAAACCTGTAATTTGGCATTCACTTACATGCTTTTTCAATGATGTAACACATAACAAAACAATAATTAAATAAATACATATAAATATAATAAAATAAATAATCACAATACTAATCATGCTATTCACTGACATGCTGTTTTACACAAAAATAATCAACATTGATATTCAGGGAGAACAATTTGCCTACATTTTATTTGATGGGTGGTTAGGGACCTGGATAATGGTTAGGGGGGCGCTGGCCCAAAAAAGGTTGAGAACCACTGATATAGAAGATTGTGGGTATTCATCTTCATTGCACTATTGAAGTCAATCACCGAAACAAATACACAAGTGCAAGTAATGATGCTGTTGAAGGTTGCTCTAACAGAAACTTTTGGGTCCAGATCACTGACAGGTGAATGGGCTGGTCCCTGCTCCTGAAGGGGAATGATTGGGTAAGAAAAGTGACTGAGTCACTGTATACTTGATCTGAAAAATGGTCCAAAGTGATTTTGCTACCATAAATTTGTGTTGCTATCAATGTAACAGTGCTCTGCAGTGATCCTCAGGCTGAAAACTTGACAGACCTGCAAGTGGACTAGTCAATCAATTAAAGGTCTGATTTAATTAAAGTGTCAAATAAAAAGCAGTGCATCCCAGTGGGCACAATATAAGTACAAAGTCTTGTAACAAAAACCTGTTGCTCATCAGGCCATGATTGCTCAAAACCCCACATTTTGAAATGTTGACGTTGGTTACATAATTTTCATTTCGTTTTCAACTTCATTCAGTTCAGCTTAACTGTCCCTAAAGAGTCTGTTATCGGGCCTTTGAGTTGGCTGCGTCATCTCCATAGCAACCATTAAATTAGTAACGCTGGACAAATGAAACTGACGGAGGAAACGTAGTTGATCAAATTGAACTATTTCTAATCAAATAGTCATAACTTATATCCAAATAGATGTTTATGCGATTGAGGTTCCCACACACTACTGTATCCGCTTCATTTACAGTGGGAGAAATCGGAAAGCCCCTCTGGTCCGTGGGTCCATGCTCTAGTCCTGCAGCGACGCCCTCTCTGGGCGGGGCGATTCCCGTGTCATTTTGATTGGTCAGCTACTTGTTTCCCGTTTGAAATGTGTGTTTCAACCGGAACTTGTAGAAATTAAACAAGCATTACACGGAGAAAACACTTGATACCTAACAGCTAAAGTCCGAAAGGTGTCCACTCTGTTTGACAGCACAGAAAAAGCAGATTTTGGCCAGCAGGCTTAATATTTGAGCCGAGTGCTGTAGTTGACTGAAGCTGTCGTTAACAATGAAAGGAACAGCTAGAAGCAAGGTAAGACCGACCAAAGACACGGCAGTAAATTGCAGCGCTGTCATTTGTGCTTCAGTTAATGTGACGGTTGTAATATAAGTGTAAAAGTCGCAAAATGCATCAAAAAATGTAAGCGGTCACAGACGGAATAATTCCGTGTTTAAGGTTCTATTAACATAACCTCTTGCATGTTATCCACATTACATTTGTTCCAGTAATATAATGAATTGGCTCATTTGTAGTGCTTAACACTGCTGTAAATGTGAGCTTTAGATTTTAGATGTAGGGCTGGTGTAAAGGCTGGACCAGCTGTGTGCTCCGTCAGGGACTCATCCCCTAAAGTCTGCTATGGAATAAAATACATATGGTTTCTGTAAGATGTTTGACCCAGTTGCAGTGTATAAACAGAACATATGTCCATTGAGCATTTTTAGAAAATGATATGTCTATACCGGCAATATAATATGCAGTGCAGACACTGCACAAATAATTAAAGTTCTTGCAGACATTTGGGGATGTGAGGACTTTACCATCGGTCATTCCAGGCGGTATGGTAACTCAAAGAACATTTCTTTTTTCTAAACTAGAAGTGTGGTTCTTAGTGCCTCAGTGCCCAATATTGGAGTCTAGATTTAAAAATGTTCAGATGCTTTTGTACTACAGCCGTATGACTGTGGTGTGTTGGTTGTGACTGGCAGGTGGTAACATCTGGCAGGCTGACAGGAGGAGTCAAAGTGCAGCCGGTCAAGAGATGGTGAGTATACTGACCTTAACTCACCTTTAAAGACATGTAGGCTACATACTTTTTATATACACTGTATGTTCCTGTTGGCACACACCTGACATATGCTGTGCTCCTCTAACTAGTGTTGTTAGAGCGACTCCAAATCCAGGACCAGCAGCCTGCCCTGAGCCAGCCTACTCTCTGTACTCCACAGACTCTGAAGACCAGGTAATGAAGTCAGCTAATTTACAGTCGGTACAAAAGACCTGAGAGGCCATTTTTGAGCAAGATAATGATGCAGATGAACACGGCAGCAGTGCACAGTACAGAAGAGAGCATCATGTGAATCAAAGGGGCATTCAGCAGAGTGATAGTGACAGAGTACCACAGGAATCACTGATTTCCAAAAAGGAGATGATATTATCTGTATGATGTCCTTTTGAAGAGGACAGCCCCAACAGCTTTCCATGACCATTCATAGTTGGCATAACTTCCATGATATCATTCACTCACTATCCAAAATAAGTGGAGCCTTGAAAATCTTGTCAACACAGGTTCAAACTAGGGCTGAACAATTAATCGAAATATTATCGAAATTGCAATATGGCCAAGTACAATATCCAAATCACGTGTCACAACATACCATTATAAATGGTTGTGGTACTACAGAGATGCCCCATCCTACAAATCATATTCTCCAGACGTAAGGGAACATGCTTGTTTGGTTCAGACCCCAGCCCCATTCAATCACATCATCATTTTTATATTTTTTTCAGTGAAAAGGAAATGCAAAAATTACCATTCCCACTAAATTCGTGACTCATATTGCAATCGCAGTGTCTGTTTTTTTTGCACATCGTTCAGCAATGATCAAACTGTCCATCTACAGCCAGCAAACTCTCCAGAAAACCACCAGGATCCTCCGTGACCGCACACACACACACACACACACACACACACACACACACACACACACACATGCGTGCGCGCGCGCGCGAAAACATACACTGGCTGCTGTCAGATAGGTGTCTGTATAGCTGCAACTGGACCTTTTATTCAAGAGGCCATGGTCACACAACACAAGAGCTCTTGACTCGATCTGACTCAGCCTCACCATTCAGTGACTGTAGAACTTTAGCATTTAGCATTTGAACCTTTTGATATTTGAAACTCCAACTTGAATTGACCTGAATTAAACACAGACAACAGCAATAAAATGAAACAAACTAAAACCAGAAGTGAAACATGTGCATTAGTAATATTTTAGCGTTCACTGTGTCCGTTTAGTATAATCTACGCCTGTGCTTTTGAAGAATAATTTCAGTTTATTACAATTTGGGTTAGAATAATTTTGATCATCGTTAATTCAATTCAATTCAGTTTTATTTATATAGCGCCATATCATAACAAAGTTATCTCAGGGCACTTTTTCGAGTAGAGCAGGTCTAGACCGACTCTTTATATTTACAGAGACCCAACAGTTCCCACCATGAGCAAGCACTATGCGACAGTGGCAAGGAAAAACTCCCTTTTAACAGGTAGAAACCTCGAGCAGAACCAGGCTCAAGGTGGGCGGTCATCTGCCTCGACCGGTTGGGTTGAAGGGGGAGGGGGGAGCGGGAGAGAGAGAGCAGGAGGAAAGAGAACATACAGCAGCACAATACAGCAATAGATATGGTAATGGCATTGATGTTAACACCAACAGAAACAACACTAAGAGCAACATTATAATAGCAATACTAATAACAAGAACAACAACAGTAATAGCATCAGCGGGTGCAGAGCAGGAGCACGGGGGCAGCAGGCGGCAGCAACCACAGACCCAGACTCCACAGCTCCGGAGGCAGAAACACCTGCAGAAAGGAAGGAGAGAGAAAGAGGAGAGACAGCAAACAACTACGGGAAGAAGTTGAATTAATAACAAGCATTGATGGGATATGAGGGGTACAGATGGAGAGGAAGAGGAGGAGAGAGGAGCTCAGTGCATCATAGGAAGTCCCCCGGCAGTCTAGGCCTATAGCAGCATAACTAAGGGGTGGCTCAGGGGTCACCTGAGTCAGCCCTACTATAAGCTTTATCAAAGAGGAAAGTCTTAAGCCTACTCTTAAATGTGAGGAGGTTGTCCGCCTCCCGTACACAAACTGGGATCTGGTTCCACAGGAGAGGAGCTTGATAGCTGAAGGCTCTGGCTCCCATTCTACTTTTAGAGACTCTAGGAACCACAAGGAACCCTGCATTCTGGGAGCGCAGTGCTCTAGTGGGGTAATAGGGTACTATGAGCTCTTTAAGATATGATGGTGCCTGACCATTTAGGGCTTTGAAGGTGAGGAGAAGGATTTTAAATTCTATTCTGGATTTTACAGGGAGCCAGTGTAGAGAAGCTAATATTGGAGAAATATGTTCTCTTTTTCTGGTTCTTGTCAGTAAACGTGCCGCAGCATTCTGGATCAGCTGGAGAGTCTTAAGGGACTAATTGGGGCAGCCTGATAATAGAGAGTTGCAATAATCCAGCCTAGACGTAACAAATGCATGGACTACTGTCGGTTCTGATAACATTGTACTGCAGAGATCTGGGAACTGCAACAAAGTAAGATGGGACGACAAACACGAGCAGTCAAATCATCAGACAAAGCAACAGCTGATCCAGATGATCTAAACCACTTAATTTGGAGGTCAAACTGAAAGTGAGCAGCGATCTGACATGTTGCTAATAATCCCTCATTGTACAGGAGAACTGGGACAGTGTACAACTGATAACTACAGTAGGTTAAAGTCGAAGCAGGAAGTGGGTCTGTAAATGGTGATGAATGTTTAAAATGAACAGTGTCATCATCTTTAAACGCAGGTTGACTACACATGGACTTCATTCAAGTGATGCTCACAGCTGTGTTCTGTCCTCTCAGGTCACTTCTCTCCATAAGGGTCTGGACCGGTGTGCTGCCTTGCTCAGTGGAATCCTTCAGGCGGAGAAGGCAGGTCAGATGAAGTTCCTAACATAACGACCACGAATAGAGCAGCCAATAGTTTGTTACAAGTAATGCCGAAACAATTTGTTGATCAATTGATTAGTTTACTGAGAGAAAAGCAATCAACAACACTTTTCATAATCCTTTAATCAAGCAAAAACACCAACCATGCTCTGGTTCCAGCTTCCCCACTCTGAGGATTTGCTACTTTTTTCTCTTTTATATGTGTTCTATAACATTTATATCTATCTGATACATGAAGTGATAACCAAAATAATAGTTCCCATCTTTACAGTGACAAAATCCTATTCTATCATAATGACTTGCATACTGTGTGTGTGTGTGTGTGTGTGTGTGTGTGTGTGTGTGCAGTGAGGGGTGGAGCAGCCAAATCAAGACCGTCTACCTCACTGGGAAAGAGGACCACCAAAAAACTACCTACAAAGACAGGTAGGTGTGTATATGTGAGGTTTAGTTTAGTTAAGAGGTTTTCAAAGTGGGAGGCAGGCCTCCCCAGGGGGGCTCCAAACAGTTTCAGGGAAGGCTCAGTGAATGGAGGTGAAAAAATATTACATTAGTTATCACATAGAATAGCCTAACCGTGTGTGATTTGGTTAAAGAGATAGTTCAGAGATACAGTAGTTTTGGGGAATTGTACTGTTTTTCCCAGAGCCAGAAACTGATAAATGCCTTAGGACAGACCTTTTTTATGCATTCGGTGTAGTCTGAAGTTATGTCAAACAGCAATATTGGGTTATCTTGGCTCAACTGTTGAATGTCTATGGTATCAAATAACATAATCATGATCCCATAGGCATCCAGGAATTGAGCGAAACTAAGCAAGTAAACTAAGGGGGGGGGGGGGTGAAGTTTTGTCTGAGGGGAGGCCCACATTCTCAGACTATGAAAAACCCCTGGTTTAGTTTATTTGAGAAGGACATATTAAATCACACACAACTACAAAATTTCAAGGATGACGCAACAAAGTCCAAGATGTATTTCCTTAGTGTTCCCTTATGTACAGAGAGTAAAGATCTCTAGAGTCAAGCTTCAGGGCTTTAAACTCAGGAGCACAGAGACATCTGGTGGTTTTCAAGACTGGAGCTTGAAGCACTACAACACCTTGCTGATTTATAGTTTTTTGTCTCATACGTGTGCAATAAAAGTCCAAGAAGCCTGCGTGTTATTTATTAAATGTGTAATTATTTTGATCAGAACTGCTGCAGTAAATGTAGATGTTATCATGCAATATGTTACAGTAAAATAACAACTAAATTCACTGTCCAAAAAGCCCAGACACTACGTTTTGAAACTGTGAGCTTTACAAGAGTGAAACAAGCTCTGATATCATCCACCCATCTCTACAGCAAACCAATACAACAAATACCTAAAGTTCAGTAAAACCAATAAGAATTCATTCAAGTCAAACAGAAAAAAAAGTGTTAGTTAGAATTTGAATGTGTAAAGGTAATTATGCAGGATACCTATGCTGCTGTTAAACCTCATGTCAGCAACACCAGCCCTGCTCTGGTTGGCATCAGCAAATATCAGCGGTGACGTCTCAGAAACCAGGCTGGCACATTCCTGTATTACAATTGCCTAATGCTACTTCTTCCCATCATCTCCACCTCCAGAGCAGAAGAGTTGTCAGTCAGTCCGGCATGGACCAGGCAGCACAGCTCAAACAACAACATATCAGTCTGCGGTTCCATCTGCACACTCCGAAGTGAAGCTCCATCCACCTCAGAAACAACCCCACACCCTGCTGCAGCCTCACTTACCTCCTTCACAGAGCCAAACACTGCAGCACCCCACCCCTACAACCCCTTCACCACAGCCCCAGACCTCCACTCCTCCACCCCAGACCTCCACCCCTCCACCCTACCCCACCCCACACTCAGGCCAGCTGCCTCTCCCTCAGACCGACTGCCAGCCTGCTTCTGAAGCTCCACACACACACTGTAAGGCAGAGTGTGATAGTGAAGAGGAGGAGTCTGTTCCTGTTAGAGACATCAATACCCAAAGCACTGCCCAAGACACACACACAGCTGTCAGACACTCACACATACACACCTGTATCATGAAGATGTCAAACATGCAGCTGGAGCCTGGACAGGTTAATAAAGTCCCTCGGGACACACACAGCAGGGAGGACTGTGAAATGAGGACAGCTCAGCATCTGCTGGAAGAACTCAAGGCTCTTATCGCTGGACAAGGTAACCACAATCTATGGACACAGTATCTGTCCTGTGTCTGTTCTCTCCTATTTTCACCCAGGCCAAGTAGAGTTGGTACTAATTACTACTCAGTACACTCAGTTATGAGTGTCGCATTGTATCTGACAAATTAAAACCACAGGTTGTCTTAAATATGCTTCAATATTACATTTGTGTCTGCAGATTAGTTACAGAACACTATTATATGGAACTGGTTTCATTAGAAAGTAGCAACATCCTTTGTCAAACAGCACGCCAGGCTGTGGACTTTGCCTCAAAATGACCTCACCACAAAACTAACTGTGATGGAAGTAGAGAAGGGTGATGGAAACGGGGGACAGCGCGAGGCAGAGTAGTGCGGCTCCTCCTTGAGGCCCTTGAAAACTTGATGAATTGTGGATTTGTACAGCGTTTGGCACTTCATGGTTACTCACCTTGTGAGTCTGGACACATCTAGACTGTCGCCTGTGTAAAGTGTTAATTCATTGCAGAAATGTTGATCATGTTCTCACCCACATCAGAGATGTCACAGCTAGTGCTCTGCCAGTGACAACTGATGGAAACATCTGCTTTGTTTTGCACTTTCCAGCTTATTTCCTGCCCTGTATGATAGTGTTCACAGTGCATGGAGACAGTAAAAACCTTATTAACCCTGTGTGTGTGTAGGCATGTGTGTGTGCGCAGGCAGTTTAGCAGAGAGGCTGCTCAGTCATCTGGAGCAGCATGTGTCCTCGTCACTGAAGAATGTTGGTAGTTCAAACATCCAGACTGAACCAGACTTATCATCACTGCACAGCCAGAACACTCAGCTCCGCAGGTAACACACACACACACACACAGTCCTTACCTTAGCTTTCACTCCATACATGGACCCTCACTAACTGTGTGTGTGTGTGTGTGTGTGTGTGTGTGTGTGTGTGTGTGTGTGTGTGTAGGCGTGTGAGGATTCTGAACCAGCAGTTAAAGGAGAGAGAGAAAGCAGAGAGACAACACAACATGGAGACACTCTATAACTCAGAAGGTAAAGTTTGTGTTGCTCTCTGTGAAGTTCACATTCAGGACTAAAGGGATGTGAATAGTCTGATTCCCGTGTCTCTCCACAGTGTTGATTCTGCAGGAGGAGCTCGGTACCGCTCAGTCCCGACTGCAGGAACTCCAGGATTCCCTCACAGAACTACGGAAAGCCCTTCAGTACACACAGAGCCAGCTGAGAGACAGAGAGGCAGAGAATGCATTCATCAAGACAGGTTCAGACTTACCGAGATCTGTGATCTACTGTGTGATCGTACCACATACAGTCTTGCTGAGAGCACTACTCGCAAATGCTCTAACTCAGGGTTACTCAGCTTGCTTTGCCTGGGGGCCACGTTTGCAAAATGACAGGAGGCCAGGAGCCAGTTAATAGACAAACATTAATACTATTTATCAGATATCTTGCGGTGCTACCAGACGGGAACGCTGCACTGAAGCTGGCATGTTTTGACTCGTGATGGCGCCTCATATTAGCAACCTTGCATACAGCAATTGTCATTTGGCAAATCAAACACAGTGGTTTGGCATGAGGTGGCAAAATAAAGACAAAGTCATCTGTCTGCCTGTTTTCATTGTCAGCCTTTCGACGTTTGCGGTCCTCACTCATCTTTGCCAAGAGGCAAGTCCAGTCCCAGCAGCCCCGCGCAGCGACATGGGAGAAGTTTGCCCTCAGGAATTTCTGCCAGGCTGACAGCCCTGAAGGCAAACGTCTCCCACGTGCCCCGCGCAGGTCGGGTGTACGTGAACTTACACTGCACAGATCGCAACTTTAACAGCCAAGGGACTTTACTGAACATATACTAATTGGTATAAACAAAACATTCCCAATGTGAATCAGCTCTGTGGACCAAGTGACACTGGACCAATATTGATAATAGTTAATAATGATAATAGATAATAATATACAGTCTGTTAACAGTATATCAGCAGATGTCATTCTTTAACATGAACATATAACATAAACATCAACTTGCTTTATCAAAGAACTGTGATGAAAATGTCCATCGATTGGAACATTTTACAGATGAAAACTAAACCTGACAGTAGCAGCAAAACAATTTAACTGAACATCAATAATAAAGATAAACAATCACACAGATACAGAAAAATACGTTCAATTTGAGGTTCAATTTCCAATAAATAAAACGCAGCCTATGAAAATCAGAATAATAATATAGTATATTGATTTATGATGGACATTAAATGAATGAATGGTGGGGACAAATATGTAGATGAATGTATGGAGACATTTGTTGTTACTAATCTGCGCACATATATGCTGACACTATATTATCAGGCTGTACGGTAGATTTAGACCAATCAAGACGTCTGCATATTTATATTAGAAGGACAACGACGAAGACATTGGTGGGCTTATTACGAAATGTAAATGTGTTTGCGTAGTGATATATTGTGTGTGCAGACTTGAAGGCCACTACAAGCAGGTTGCTGGACAGTGAGCAAGAGAAGAGTGAGTTGGCCTCACTGGCACAGCAAAGACTGGAGGAGATAGGAAACCTTAACAGGTGTGTGTGTGGGGGGAGGGGGGTCATACAAAGCGATTTAATACATGTAAAATACTACATATAGTACCTTTAAGCTCCCTCCCATTTCTCTTCTCTGTCCATTTCAGGATTCTTCGGAGTTGGGATTCATCAGATTGTCCTGCAGTTGTTGACAGCTCTGTGTCAGACACTCAACATTTGAACCGAGACCAGCAGAGACAGGAGCCAGCAGAGCCCCCCACTGACCGTATCACCCAATACCTGATGTCTCTGGGTCAGCCTGAGTCGCCCACACACACTGAGCATGTGTGTGTGGCTGCAGAGAGAGACGGAAACACACTAGAGCAAAAGAAACTGACCTCAGTCCAGCTGAGAGACATATTACCACATCCTGATGTCAGATGTCAGCGAGGTGACGGACCTGCAGAGACTTCAGCCCGTCACCAGAACTCTTATCTCGACCAATCCCATTGTTTAGATGAAGTCCAGTCATGTGGGCGGCGGCTGGAGGAGGAGCGGTTGAGCTCCACTCTGTCCCAGTGTGACGTGGAATCTGATTGGAGCACGAGAACAGGGTCAATCTTTGATACCAGAGATGAGGCAGCGTTCAGAGCCGGCCTGGCAGCTCTGGATGCTAGCATTGCCAGTCTGCAGAAGACTATTCAACTGGATCTGGGGAGGTGATACACACTCAGCTTCACTTTGCAGCTTATACGTGAGCTGCTCTCTGTATTGTACCTTCATGAAATATGGCGTAATGCAAAGCCTCTATTGTGTGTTGCATTTTTCCCTTTTTGGTGATTTTAATAAGTGATATTTAAGATTGGAAATAAAGCATTTTGTACATTTTTTTCTTGGTTTTGATGACATTACTTGTGATGGAGACACAGGACTTGCAGAGTTTTAGCAGGGACCTGGTTTGTTCCCACGTCTCCTGGATCGGATTATTTTCACCTCGGTGCCCCTAAAGTTCTGAAAGGTGATGTTAAATAATTATCTTTTGTGCACAAGATAATAACTTGTTCCCACAAGATAACTATCTTGTGGGAACAAGTTATTAAAAAAATCACCTTTCAGGACTTTAGGGGCTCTGTACGTATGCCTTTTTTTTACAGAAGTGTTTTTTATTTTCATTTTTGGAGTCAGTTTTGGAGATGTTGCTTTCATTCTTTAAAAAAAAAAAAAAAAGCTGGGAATGATATGGTTGTTGCTGCTGGTAGAAGGTGGCATCTGTTTCAGAATATTTAAGCTTAAACCAAAATAAGCACAACATTCTCATGGCTTGGTGGTTTTCTGTAATAATACTATAATTTAAGGGGTACATTTATTAAATCATTAAATGATACAAATAATATTTTTAACTTTTTCTTGAGTCCCATATACCCCTTTAGTCTACTCTCATTTATATAAATGGGGTGAACAAAAACAAATAGAAATATCTGTCAGTAGAAAGCAATGCAATTCAACAGCACCACAAACTACATCCTCCAAAAGGACCATAAAGTTGAATCAACACCTCTCTAGAAGAGTTGAAGGATTTACTACAGTATTAGACGGTATTACTTTTAGTTAGGTAGACCTAATAAATTAGCAACTGTCTGAGCGTATTATCATAAGTCCTTTCTTTTTTTTGTCAAAAAAAAAGAAAAAATGCTGAGACCATGTGCTGAGGAATGGATGGATGGATCAGAACACCTTGCGGTGAGAAGTTGTCAATCACACATGAATTGTATTTGTTGTTTACACTGAAACATTCAAACCCAAGACTCCATGTTTCTTATGGCTGCATCATTCCATCAAATGGAAATATTCCACGTCTTGAGAATCATGTTATGCAAATGTACCCACAATTCAGCTTATTTGGTTTCTTGGAAATAAATAGTTTTAAAGGTTTGATTAATGCTTCATACATGAATTTGTTAAAATAAAGACACCAGTGTGTTTGGCAGAGTTAAAGAGGTTATATTTGTCTTAATGTTGGTGTCAGTGATGATATCAGTGCCAGTCTTAACCTTGGTGTTTCTCACATGGAAAAAACGTGCTAAAACAAGTGTCCCTCACAGTGGGCACACAGAGGCAGCTAGTCTATCTTGTCTTTTAGACTTTCATAGTGGGATTCTAAAACTTTAGTTATTGGGAGTATTTACTACAGCTGCATACTGTGCATGGCTTAAAATAATCAGTTATTCTTTCACTGCTGCAGCAGAGAACCATGTTTTGTATTAGGCTTTCGGCCCAAACTGCACACTTGCAATAAAGAATTGTAAAAGGGATAACACTATTTCTATACTATAGTCCTGTGGTTTTGGATTATTTTCGAGAAAGAATCTGATATGTAAAGACTGAAAGTAAGTGTAACGTAAGTAAGACTATGTAAGTGTATGTTGGGTTGTAATTACAGGGAAGTGTTTGATTTAGGGCTGAATAATTAATCGAAATTGCAATATGGCCAAATGCAATGTCCAAATTGCAGGAGCTGCAACTTCTTTGATAAAAGGTGAAATGTGTCACAACACACCTTTATAAATGAAGCATTGTGGTGCTAGAGATGCCCCATCCTACAAATCATATTCTCCAGATGTAAGGGAACATGCTTGTTTATCAAATCACAAGTTCTATATTTTTTTTTCTGTGAAAATGAAATGCAAAAATGAGAGATTAAAATTGTGACTCATCGCAATCGCAAGATCTGTCAAAATAATCACAATGATTTTTTTATTTTTGCATAACGTTCGTCTCTAGTTTGATTGGTACATTTCCAATTCACTGATTCCAATTAAATTCTAGGGTGAGCTGTTAGTCAAGAGCACTGCCGTCTGCGTACAGACTGACATCAACAATTACTTATACTACTACTAACTCAAATATCTCAAGTTATTTAGTAAGGAAATTATGGACTAATGTTTCAAGTCTTTTCTGTCAAGATGATTTTAGAAGTACTTTTTATTCAACATAAAGGATGAAAAGATAGTGAATCAAAGACTCGTCACTTTGTACCATTTTTATGAAACTGGAAAACATGTTTTAATAGGAAAAGAGGCAAAACCAGAACAAGTATAAAAACAGGTGTCAGAAGCAGTAGAGCCTGGTTGGTGTAAGTCTGTTTTTGGCACACAGGTGACATAGTGTTTACAAAAAGAGGCAGCATGTCTTCAGTACAATAATCTGAAAGGTTCCCAAAAAACCTACAGTATGCTTTATAAAATTACAGTACAGCTCTGAATAACAACATTCATCTGCTCTAAAACATAAATAACACATTTCAAACGCAAAAACCACAAAACAATAACATTCCCTTTGGTAGTTCAAGGTTAACAAGGCGTTTTCAGTGTCAGTGCAGTTGTTCCTCCCTGCTGAAGGACGGCAGACCAGGCCACATTCAGAGAGGACAGCCTCCACCAACACACACCTCAACTACTGTCCACACACAAAACACCACATAATCCAACCTGACTGCCCTTAATAGTGCAAACCAGCCAACATTAGCAGTAGACTAACAGAAAGATCAGTGTTGTAAATACAGAAATATGTTGCAGGAAATGATGCGCGTGTGTGTTTCTTGTGTGGAGATTAGAGGGTGACACAGGAAGTTCAGGAAAGCAATAGTTAGAACACTGGCCTTGTAGAAACTGTCTGACAGTCACACAGGTGCAGATCCTCAACAATCCACACCTCCAGTTGTTCATTATGAAGACCTGAACATATATATATGTATATGTAAGCTGGCTATATCAATATCTCAGGACAATTGAGCATACTTTTTTGTTAAAAACATGTCAGTTTAATTTCTGTGCTTCCAGTACAGAGATACTGTAGGTCTAGATTGTGTTCAGCTTAGCTTAGCACAAAGACTACAAGCAGGGGAAAACTGTGTCAAAAGTGAAAAATTACACCTACCCACAGCTGCAGAGCTGTCTGATTTATCGTTTGCAAGCTAGTCAGCCCTACGCCCAAGAGTCACTTTGTCAGAGAGTCAATTTTTCCCCAAAGATGATTTCTGTCATTTTAGGTACGTCTTATCACGTGTTCACTTTTCTGATCAGTTTGGTTTTAATTAGTTATTTGACGCTATAAAAGGGGGTGTGACGTCATCATTGACAACTGTGAGTGTGCTCCCAATTGGCTGGGCGAGACCTACTGCACAGACTCTGGCTCCAAATGACGTCACCAGCGCAAGATGGCAGCGCCTGTATCCGGCATATTTTGGCTTCATTTTTGTACAGATGGAGGAAGTGGAGACGCGTCATCCATCTTTATTTACAGTCTATGGTGTCTGTAGTAGTGACTCTGGGTTTGGCATCAAATGATTATTTCCCAAAATGTCAGAGTGTTCTTTAAAGCAAGTTAAGAGAAAGCATATCGAAGAGTAATCCTTCCCCCTGTGAAGGCTAACCCTCTGGTTTTATGAGCCGTGGTAGAGGTGGATGGTGCTGGCCACGGCCGGCTTGTATCTGTGCTCAGCCTGGATGCTGCTGCTGAAGTCGAGGCGGCTGCTGTAACTCAGCTCCTCCGCCGTGTCTCCAAAGCCGTGGTAGTGTCCGTAATGCAGGAAGTCCCCACAGTCTGCACCCATCAGCCCCCACCCGGCCGGCCGGTGGGACACACAGCTGCTGGGACTGCTGGTCAGATGTAGTGAGCCACACATGTCAGCAAAAGAGTGCTGAGCAGGCGCTGCTGCCTGCTGATTGGCTGGAGGGGAGGGCGGTGAGGAGAGGCTTTCAGGTGGCTCAGAGCCATCCTGGTCAGCATAAGGCAGTGTGTGATGATGGCCATTGGTGATGGCTTTGGTGTTGTCACCTGCTTTTTTAAAAAAGTTTGAAAGTTAATTTCTTCATAAGCAGATTGTGCAACATTGTACTTCGATATTTTGTGATCGCCACATAACACGCTTTGTTTTACATGCAGCGAAAAATCAATAGGTTATATAATCACAAAAAAGTCCCACCTGAGTTGAGCTCCTGTGCAGATTCCATGTTCATGCTCTCCAGCTCCTCACCTCCACTGCTCTGCACCGACATATCTGCAGCAGGAGACAGTGAGAATGGTAAAGAAAGCTGCGTTGAAATGACATTATATAGCTGTCCATAGTGCATATCTTGAATCAGATTTGTTTGTATGATTTTAACTGTAGTTGGGTGGTTAGAGCTAATTCCATTAGGTTTTATTCAATAAATACCAATTAACTGGTATTTGAGTATAAAAAAAACTGGACCAGTGGAACAGCGGTTGAAAAACGTCGCCTTGGCTCTGGGAAATTGTGATGTTTCACTGTTTCCTGAGATTGGGTGTGCTTCATTGGGTTTGTTAGCACAGGGGTTCCACAGAGATAGTTTGATTTTCTCTGTACCTTAAAGATCCAAGAAGCTTATTTTCTCCACCAGTATCTTACATAAACACATTTTCTATCAAAGTTACAACAGTTTGGGTTATTTCGCATGAGACCTTTCTGTTTGTGCTCTTCTCCATGCTTTGAAATGGGCGGGGCTGTGTTGGAAAAGATAATGTCATGTACTCCTGTGCACCATTCAGGGTTTAGCAATATTTGATTTAGATGAAACATGCCGGAGCCCAACAAGAAAATTACAATAGGAGTGCATTAAAAATCAACTGAACTCGGCTCCCACTGGATAAAAATGTTTTGTTTTTGTCAATACAAATTAAATATATAATGTATGCAGCCCCTTTACCTAGTTATGAAGTGAATGGCCTTTGTGTTAGCCAGAGTATTCTGGTTGAAAGTGTGCTGACTTACTGTTAGAGCCATTTCTAGCAAGTTCTTAGAATTTCCTATTGTTTTCAGTTATTTCAGTGTAAATAGTTTGGCAGCACCTAGTGGTAGTTTTTGGTGCTAAACCAAGCGCACAGCATCACCTGACCTCACATCTCAGGAACCTCCTGATGAAGGCAGGTGTGCTGAAGTGGGTGGACTGTGGAAGACCCCATAGGGATACAATCTTCAACCGCAGTGTGTTTTTGGTTATTTTGTTTAGTTTCATCTTAGTTTTGTTTAATGAATTTGTTAATTCCCCCTCACTGATTTTGGTTTCTTTGTAAAGGCCTGTTCATTTTGGCGAATGTTTGTTTGGGGTTTTGATTTCGTTTGTGATGCGACAGTCAGCCGTCGGTTACCAGTTTGTAGCCTAACCTAATGACTCTGTACACTGTTAAAGCACCCTTGGACCACCCAAACCACTGAGGATCATCAAACTGTGAGTAACTACCTAACTAACCAACCAACAGATGTCTCTGTCACAGTCTGTCTCCCTGTCCCTCCTCTCCAGCCACATTTATGTTTGCCCAGTGTTATTCTCCACTAGTCCACCAGATGCCCTCGGACTTTCCCTCCTTTCCCCATCACCCAACTACACACCTGTTCTCACTTCCCTCATCTGCTCTGCAGTTACCTGGACTTCCCCGCCCACCTCCTCACCTGCATCTCATTCCCTCATCAGCCTCCCTACATATACTGGTCCACTTCCTTTGTTCCAGTGTCGGTTCATCCTGGTTGACATGTGTTTTGTTGCTATGTTGTTGTCTTGCCTTATGTTTGTTCCTTTGAGCCTCTGTCACCTGAACCTGCCTGCCTGTTGGCTGTCTACCCACTTTCTGGTACCTGCCTGTAAGCTCATTTATTTCAGTGAATCACTGAACTGCATCAGTTTCCCTGTTCCATCTGCGTCTGGGTCCTTTACCTGCTGCCTGCACTTCCCACTGTTAAAGTCTCTGGGCGGCTATTTTGAACCTGTTAAGAAGCCGCAATACCTACAATAGAACATCCTCAATTGTAGTAAAATGATTGGGATCTCCCAGAACCAGCTAGAGGATTTGTACACAATCATACCTGAACAAAAGCCCAAACCCACCTGGCATAAAAGAACAATTACAAAAAGTCTTACACGTTTGAAACATGAAATTGTTTGTTTTCTTTGTATTTGCATTCTCATGCTAATATCGCCATTGATACTGTTGGTTGGAGAACACTCTGCAGAATAAAACATTAAGAGACAAACAAAATGTAAAACACATGAAGATGTAAACCAAATTTCAACTAGTATATCATTTTCTTTTGTATGTTGCAGAGCTTGGAGCCTTAATATCATCATTATGGCTCACATACAAATGCTTAGAAAAGAAATGTCTTACTATCAGCTCTCTTGGCTTTCTTGTGACCAGTGTCCACAGCAGTCAGCAGCCTCTTTCTGCTGAGCAGGCCCTGATTACACAGGACACGGTTTCCATTCTGCACTCCGGTCCCATGGAGTCCACTGAGCTGCAGCAGGGGCTTCTGGGTTGTGGAGATGAAGCGGAAACAGTCGTGGAAGCCATGAGTGTGGGCCAGGTCTGCTGCTGTCTGCCCACTGGCATTCCTTAAACTGAACAAGAAGAGGGAAGGGTGAGACAAACTACTTCCTGTTAAACTCATCTCTAACAGTCTGACTGCATCCTGCACTCATCGCTGACTGGCTGAAGGTTTACACCGATCACATAAGTCTGAAAGTAAGGAGGCTCATCATGACCTGTCAGCAGGCATCAGAAGAGGGAATCAAATAAAGCTGTCATCAGAGATAGCTGACACATTATATTTGACTAAATGAATAAAATCTTACTGGTAAAATGAGATCTCACTTAATAGAAGATGATAGAATAGAATGTGGCCACATTTGGGAATACATTAAAGAATATCTAAGACATGATTACAATTAATGTTACAATTTCAAATATCTTCAGATATTCATTTTTATTTTGTGCCATTTCAAACTTTTATGGCCAAAAGATTTAAAAAAATGGTTTAAAGATCAAAGCTAACAGATGATCTGTAGTACAAAACATGAATAAAGCACTTTTCTGATGAATCTGCAGTTTAAAGAACACAGTCCTGTTAACTGAAATGTTAAGTAATCCTAGCTCTACCTAATTTACATAACAACATGAAATGTCTCCTAAGCTCTGAAATAATCAAATTTAGATATTATTCATCTTGCTCAATACCAGACAAAATGAAAAGGAGCAACAAAACAGTTTTATTTTAATGTAGGCCAACACAGAGTACTCAAGCTTCTAAGTTTTAATTGCTCATTTGGCATCAGACCCCGGCTGATAGTGGATTTTTAAGGGCCAATTTTATATTTTAACATATCTCGTTACTTATCGGCCAATCTTGGAACCCATCAGCTATCATCTGATGACGATTTAGCCTATGGGGGCAACAGCCAATGTTTCAGGCCTTCGGTGTAGCCAGAAGATATCCAGATAATGGATATCCGTGCCAAGACTACTACTTCCGTGCGCCAGTCATTCTAGCTAATTTCTGGGTTCCGAGATTGATAAAAAGCTAAATCGTCGTCAGACGACAGCTGATGGGTTCAGAGATTGCATTTCAGCCAATGCATTCTGCCTCTTTTGCTCTCCACACAGACCGTTTACCTGTATGCAACCAAAGCCCGCTCAAATGTGATTGGTCAATACTACTTGGACTACAAATGGAAACCAGAACGCTTCCGATACCAAAATCTTGTCTCTTGCCTACAGATTCTGCATTCATATGCAGATATCTGTTTATAGAGATTACTTATCAGCTAACCTATATACAACACCAATATTTAACTGTGATAAGATAATATTGGACGTCCCTGATTTATCGGGCTCTAGTTAATAACTTGTGAATGCTCACAGTACATGGTGCTTTGGTTTTACCCTGACTGACAGTTATCTTAATCCTGTGATATTGAGGATCACCCTGAATAGAAAGGGATAACCCAGCTCTAAAGTGGGGCTTAGTTATTGCTGGACATCCTGCTGTGTAGTTGTAAGTGTGACATGGTTCTTAGCTAATGGAACCCTGGACTAACAGGAGCTAAAACCAGAGCTAAAGTGAAAAGCCCTACAGAGAGCGGTAGGGCCAAGTGGTGACCCATTTCCATGTTCTTCTGATCCATGAACTTTCAGTTCTTAGTGTATTTTACCACAGAATGATTTTTCATCACTCTTTCTGAAAAGCTGAAGAATGACTCTGGTATTTTCTGTCCATTTTCTAAGTTTATCAGCTGACATACATGCTGTTATGATATATCTGTGAAGTTAATCTCTATAAACATATCTGCATATAGTAGTATTGACCAATCACATTTGAGCGGGCTTTGGTTGCATGCAGTCTGTGTGGAAAGCAAAAGAGGCGGAACGTATTGGCCGAAATGCAATCTCTGAACCCATCGGCTATCATCTGACAACGATTTAGCATTTTATCAATCTCGGAACCCTAGAGATTAGCTTCTTATTTTTTTATTTTATTCAGTTGCATTCAAATCGTTGTCAGACGATAGCAGATGGGTTCCGCGATTGCTAATAGGACTGTAAACAATGACCGGTGCACGGAAGAGGAAGTCTTGGCTCGGAGATCCGTTATCCATATAAATCGTCGTCAGATGATAGCCAATGGGTTCCAAGATTGGTGAGAAGTTAATATTGGCCGATAGATCAGCCCAGGCAGTATTTTCAGAGAATTAACTGTTAAACTGGGACGTGGGTGATGGCCAGTAATGGCTTATGAATGCTGTACAGCAGCAAGGGTTTTTATTAAAGTTTATTTAGTTTAAAAGGTTTAGCAAACAAAATCATTATGGATTAAGCCTTTTTTATTTGATCATTTTGTCTGAAAATGTGTCTTGTCTGGTGTGGAGAGAAGCTTCACGTGTCAGAGTTGCTACAGTTTCACTTTTGATCTTCTATACAGATTTTGAGCATGGAAGCTTCTTGACCTTGGGATCAGTATGAGTGACAAAAACATTAATTTAAGGTCTGCTGACTAGCTTTTTCTGAGCTTTCAACCACATCTCATGGTCTTCAACAGTGGATGGAGTTTGTTCAGTTGTCACGGCGATGTCAGATATCATCATGTGATATGCTCCATATATGACCAGCTGTTATGTGACCACACTTAGGTCAAGACAAGATAACACCTGAGCTTGCTGATGAAGACTGTGAGATGTGGATGAAATCTTAGAAAAAGCTAGTAGGTGGACTACTGAGTTGAGATTATTTTGTCACACTTTCCATACACTAATGTATGTAATGTTTTAATGCAAGGTGTTACAAACAATGCCATGGCTCATCAGTACATGGATGTGATAGAACATGTAAGAATCCTGAGACTGAAGCAAAAACTGAGTTCTTATGAGTATCTGTGTAGACAGTACAACACTTGCCAGATGTGCAGGCCTGTGTAGAAAGCCTGTATTAACAACCAAAAAGGTCAGTCAAATCATGATATTTAGTTTTAGTCAAGCATTTTATTTTATTCATCTCCTGACATGCTTTGATTCTTCACAAATGTCATTGTCTACTCTTTTTTTCATGGAAAACACAAATTATGCTCTGATTTCTGAATTAACGAGATACCTCAAAATCCTGCGAGAAGCTCTCACCTGCATGGAGTACGGTTGCTGCTGCTAATCAGTCTGACCCTCCAACAGTGCTATGACTTCAAGTAGACTATGGGGTCAATACAGGTAAGGTATTAGTCACATGTTACATGCAAACTAATAATACAATACCATCTATATGACTTATAGATGGTATTGTAGTATTAGTTATAAACAGACGGGACATGTTTGCTTCGATGAAATCGAGCTCTCAAGTAAATGAGAGCTTCTCTTGAGATTTTGAGGTATCTCGTCAATTCAGAAAAACAGAGCTAAATTTTTTTTCTCAAGTGAATGCATTACGCTTCCGTAGCTCCTTTCCCTCCACCACGGCACAATAATCCTCCAGCTGAGACTGAGCTTCCGGTGATTTCTACAGTGATTCCTGAGGCGTGTCCCGTAAGCTCACAGTTTGTTTGCACAATGTCTAAAAACTGTTTGTTGTAAGCTAAGACTGCAGGTCTAGACATGGCTATCATCAATGGTGCTTTCTTAGAATTGAAACCAATCGCTGCAGGAAATACCTCGCCAGTTTGCCAGGTGCAGAAACTGTAACACTGTAGAAACACTGTAAGATGCTCGCTGATGCATGTGTCAGATTGTACAGTGCCTTTTTGGACTCTTCCCTCTGGATTACTTAAGAAAATCATGTTCAAGTTCAGTAGCTCTTCTAGCAGTTTGAAAATGAAGCTCAAGGTTATCCTTTCTTTGATCAATATATCATATGATCCAAAAGCAAATCTTAACTATAATGTAACATGTCAGGACCACAAACACACCCAGTCAAACAAAAAGTAACAGGTACTACAAATTTCTACACACCCTCTTCACTGTCACTGACACACACGCACACACACAGCTGCTCAATGCAGTTGGCTAGTCAACACTGTCATTCAACCCATGATCGTGCTAGTCAGTCAACTCAGAGGCATGTTTAGAGAAAAAAAACTAAACGTTAAGGAATATTTTTTAATAATGGGCCGTCCGAGTCAGGTAGCTAATGTTTGCCAGCCAGCTAACTAGCATTAGCACAAAGTAAACTTTAACCAGTACCTGTCTGTAGCGTCCTTGGATAGGATAGGTGTAACACTAGTGTTTCTTCTATATAAATATTTATTATATACTATATTTTCTTACTGCTGTGTTGAAAAAGAAATATTGTTACCTGACTAAGACGGCCCATCATTAAAAAATATTTCTATATTTCTAAACATTGTTTTTTGCACCTTTTCAAAAAAGTTAATGTTACACCGGACACACATTTATGTATTTTGTTGATTTACTGGTGGTCACACCTGCCGGAGTCCATCTTTCAGGGCTGGATCTCTTTACCTGGCTGGAGATGAATGAGCACAATGGATGACTGACAGTGCTGACTAGCCCACTGTGTTTGTGCTTTTGAATTATATAATATTCCATAATGAAATTTAATAACGTTTAGCAGTTGCTTATTTACACATCCAGTAAACACAGATCAACATTAGCATTCATTTGGAGTGGTATTTGTGTCCACCTCATGAATTTAAGTCCCATATTCATTCTCCGTTTAGCTCTGTTTGGTCTCCACCAACTCCTCCTCCTGATCTCAAAGTCCCCCAGGACCTCAGCTCATGGACACAGGACAGACCAGCCTATACTTAAGGCTGGGTAATGTTTAACATGTCCATACAATATAGTATTTGAACAATACCATGTTTTCTTTTATGCCTTATTTTGAGGAATATCATTTTTTATTTTTTATTTCAATTAAAAAAATTGCCAAAGGTCTCAAATGCATCAGTATTTAATTTAACACAAAGCCTAAATACACCGAGATAGGTTTCAGAACCTGATTTTTGAGAGAAATCAAAGAGAAACAAATCTTTCCACTTATCAGGAGTAACATTCAGTGGTTTTGATAAGATAACTAAATTCCAAATGAATTATTTTAAATACTAGAAATTACTTTCCATACCACTTTCATTACATTTTGTACCACTTTTTCACAAAATTGCACAAAATCATCAGAAACAGAATTGATCTCATTCTCACCATGTCAGTTTTTATGGTATAATGGATGTTTAAGTATGAGAAGAATGAATTCAATATTTTGTAATATATTTATACAATTATAGATATCTTAGATGTACTTTGAATTTACATAAATGCAATACATTTCACTATTTGTCTCCAAGTGAAACCATTGCCTTTTTTGTCAGTGTGCCACACATAAATAGAAACACACAAGCTTTTCTGCTTTTGCATAATGTCAACATTCTCATTGACTATCTCTATCGTATCTTATGGAAGCATTTTTACCCGTGCAGCTGGTAAAAATGCTTTCATAAGATACGATAAATAAAATAACATTATTTTACATCCACTTCAAATCAGGTGGTTTGGAAGGGAACAGCCAATGAAACATCTGGAATATTTCTACACTTCAAATCCTGGTTTGTGGAAGGAGATTATTAGTGACACTGTTTTTTGTGTACACTACAAAACATCTTTTTGTGAAATGGTCCTTAACTATATATATAGATATATATATATATATATAGATACACACACCAGTGTGGTATATGTCTATAGCCACTTACAACATTGGCATCAGCCAGTGTATTCTGTGTCATTTCATGTCTTATTCTGATCGGTTGGTTTGCAGATGGGTTGTAGAAGCAGTCACATTGTGAGACTTTGGTCCTAAATTTCTAACTCCACATTAAGCTGGTTAAATCTGTAAAACAGTCGGCTGTCTATCCCACTCCGAACTAGATGTTGGCTGTGTTGCAGTTTTGTTGTTTGCCAACTGAAAAAAGGTTGAAGGAGAAGAAATGTAGCCGTTTTTATTTTGTTCAGGTGTTTCACTGTGGACAGTACAAAAAATGACATGGAAACACTAATGTAGATGCAAATCATTTCACACAAGAATGGCATTTTAAAATTTAGACGGCTTAATTTAGGCGTAGTCTAATTTTGACGCAGGCTGTCTTTGGTCTCCAAAGCTCTAAATCAGCTGTCAAAGGTCGTGTCTCTCACAAATTGCAAATAATTGTTGCAAATTACAAAATCATTTGGATTTACTTTTGAATACTTTCACTGTAGACAGCCTCTTGCTGGTGTATGGCCGTGTGACACTGAAGGATGGCTGACACCAGCTGAGAGGATTTCTCATCAAAACCAGTGAGTGTATCTTTAAACAGTAAAAGTGGGATGCAAACTGGGATTATTATTACCAAACGTGGTGAGTAGATTTGGCCTAAATGACTCAAAGAAGACTTCAGCTGTGAGATGTGCAGCTCAAGTCTTTTTTGAGTCACTTAGGCCAAATCTACTCACCACGTGAAGCTGCTGTGCTTCACACTCGGCATGACAGAGCTACTGTGTTGCTGCACAGAGGTAAGACTGCAGGATACTTACTGTGGTTTAGCACCTGCTATCAACAGGACCTGGATGCACTCCAAGTTACCTGACCGAGCTGCCTTGTGGATGGGAGCCTCACCCACAAAATCCTAAAGACACAATGGGATATCCATTTATAAAGGTAACAATGACAGTCATTTTACAAAGACAACATTGAGTATTTGAACGTGCTCCACGTGGGAGCACTGCAAGTACATTATAGACCTGTTGAAAGGTTAAGTGGAAAATCTGAAAACGGACAATGCTCGCAGGTGTACTCTCTCTGTGTATATTGAAAGAAATACTTTTCACTTTCACATTTAGTTAAACTGCTTGACAAGAACATACTCAAGATCTTGTAAGTTGGTGCGTAGATATAAATGAATTCAGTTGAATGTAATACATTTTCTGTTCCATGTCTATAAAGAGACAAAAAAAAAAAGGTGACATCCAATGTAATCCAGTGGTATTAAGTAATAGATTCAGATATGACACATTTTAAATGTAATTGCACAGTATTACATGTGGTAACACTGCTGTGGGGTGGTGTTGGAAGGCTGACCTGCCTGTTGACGTCAGCTCCAGCCTGAGTGAGCCACACCACACAGTGAGGGTGTCCTCCAAACGCTGCAGTGTGCGTTGGTGTCTGGTTGAAGCGGCTGGTCACCGTGTTCACCTCACAACCCATCTGCACCAGACGCACCACGCACTCCAGCTGTGTGAGCGGACACAAATATAGAAATATACGTCTATTTTTATACAGAAAGTGTTTGCATAGGATGTTGGACTCTGTTATATATGGTTAAGTTAAAGTCATTTTTAGGTGAAAGCTAGGTTACAGTATCACATGATGAAAAAGATATTACAGTTTCCTTGTTTTCTTAGAGCTGTTTTGGCGCCTGAATAGCTATTGGCTCCGCTGGGACCAATGATAATGCTGCAAACTGTTACTTTATTTATTTAATTTTTTTTTTCCCGTCCAAGACAACTTTATTGTACAGTAACAATCAGACATAACTGTATTAGGACAGCAACACCAAAAAAAAAAAAAACGGCGGGTGCTTCTGGTGCTGCAGACTTTACCGGCAGCACATTATTTCCATAAATATATCAACATTCTGAAATGGTTCATGCATCCACCGCCATGTTTTGGCTGAAAAGTATCATGAGAACAATTTGCGAAGCCGTGATTCAAGTTGACTGCAGTTAAATTAAGTACTTTATGGTATACTACAAGTAATACAGGAAGAAAGTCTTGCAAAATACAAATCCCTGATGAGTTTTAGCCTTAATGAAGACTGTCTTTCGCTTGGAAGCGAAGTCTCTTAATCTAGCTAGTAACTTAATCCCTAATTTACCTGTCCATAGTGCGCAGCCCAGTGTATGGGGGTCCATCCGTAGCAGGAGTCCTCAGCAGTCAGATGAGCCCGGTTTGAGAGCTGCTGTAACAGTGTGACCAAAGCTCCAACATCTCCATCCCGACAGGCGCGGTGGATGGGAAACCGGCTGACGAACGCCTCATCACCGGAGAAGTCGGGTTCTAGTCCCACAGACATGAGTGGACAACGAAAGTGGCAGACAGAAGCGTTTCTCTCCAGTGTACCCGGTCCCACGGAGCAGACTGAAAAAGGTTCAAACACAAAGGAAGAGGAGATTAAGCTTCTCTGTCCGGCAGAGAATCACAAAACCCGGACTGGAGTCTGGCAGCGTGACTGAGGTGCTAGGTTTGTTTTAAACGGTGGTTTTGGCACAAAAAAAAAAAACCGGTGAGGAACACCATATCTCCGTCCATAGCCCCGTAGAAGTCGGAGGGAAACTTCGAAATTATACTCACAAGTAAGGAACATTATTGCTATCTAATTATCTTTGAAAATATTCCTTATGCTGGGCGGAATACTCTAGGTTTTTCCCTTGCGTTAAACATTTCTTAGCTAACTGTGTTATGATGCCTAGCATTTGACGAACACACATGAGGGTACTAAACAATTTGTTGACGCTACCAATAATACTAATAACCCCACAGGAAAAGTAGAGTCAACAACAGAAGTAAAAGAAGACAGTAAACACATGGAGCACAAGATGCCAGCGTCTTTAGGCGGGAAACCGGTGGCTCTGAGTCATGGAGCAAAGGTAAAGGCAAAGGAACCAAGGAAACAGGTAGGCTACTCAGCACGGCTCTAGAAACACGTCATATCTATGGTTGACCTCTTCATACCAGGCTGCTGTCAACGGTTAATCCAAGGTAAAAGCACTTGGACAGTTATACTACACATTTTCACAAAACAATACCTATTAGTTTGAAGTCCTGCCTCACAGTTTTAAAGGTGTTTGAGGATGCTCACCTCCATATTGGGTGATGGATTTAAAACCCCTCTTTTACAGCCCCCCCCCCCTAATTCTAGGACAGTCCTAACAATCCTAAACATATAGCAAGGAGCTTTATGGCCAAACAGTGGAATATTCTTGACTGGTTAAGTCCAACTGATCATGTGGTTCAATTCAATTCAGTTTTATTTATATAGCGCCATATCATAACAAAGTTATCTCAGGGCACTCAGGCACACAAAAATTAAAAGTTTTGTGTGGTTCACTTGAGTAAGACAATAATGAAGTCCAAAAAGCCCACACAACATGCAAGAATTAAGGATGTGATCCGTAGGCCTGACAGTGAAGGATCTGTTGCAGAATTGACTGGATAACGCCCGTGTAATATTTTCATAGACACCTCCCGCACTTTATTTGAAACAAAAAAAATCCTGGGTAATAACCACGTTTTGTTCCAGTCTATACCAATATACAAATTATTCCAAACAAACACAGAAGCAGGTTAACTAATTGTGCCCGTCTAGATTAGTTCCCTTATACATTTATTATATATTTTTTGTACTCAAAAAAAGATTTCCTATGTATAATTCTGGTGAAGTAGTTGGATGGAAAGCATCTCTGGTTGCAGAGGACAGCAACATTTTAATACCTGATGGAATAGCATCAAAGACAATGTCAAATTCTCTCGGGAGTACAGGAATGTTATATTCTGATAAGAATTCATTATAAGTAAACATATGACCCTCCTTGTTAAACAATTGACAGATGAGTAGTATGCCATTATCAACCAATTTCTTTAAAAACAATGATTTGCGTTTGAAACAAATATCCTGGTTATTACAAATGTAGTATTTGTGAGGAGAAAAATTATGTTTATATACCAAGGACCAGCATAAGAGTAGCTGTTTATGAAAATTGGACAGTTTTACAGGAAGCTTTTCTGTATTGTAATTTCATCTTAATAAAAAATTAAATCCTTCAAATACATATATTGAAATAAAGTTCCATAACGAATATGGATTTGTCAAGTACCTTTTGATCTATTTAATTTTGAAAGTGGAATGTAGAGTGTGAAAGTCTATTGGATCCACAAGTACTAAGCTTGTTAACCATTACATTGTTTTGAATGAGATGAGATTCCCTTTTCCAGATAAAATCAAACAAGGTCTTGTTTGGGAGTTTTTCCTTGCCACTGTCGCATAGTGCTTGCTCATGGTGGGAACTGTTGGGTCTCTGTAAATATAAAGAGTCGGTCTAGACCTGCTCTATTCGAAAAAGTGCCCTGAGATAACTTTGTTATGATATGGCGCTATATAAATAAAACTGAATTGAATTGAATTGTCGATTCTTGTACAGAGATCTTTTGAGACATCGAGAGTTGAGCTAGCATAACCAAGTTTAGATAGACCCTCAGCTTTGGAAAGCAAGACTCGACCAGTTATAGTTAAGTCTCTTTGAATCCTATAATGAAGAAATTAGTGGGTTAAAGTTTTCACTCATTCTTGAGGTTTGGTCTTTAACGATGATAACACCAAGGTATTTGACTTTAAATTTCACAAGAATTCCTGAATATTCCAAGTCACTGCAGTCCTTGATAGGAAGCAATTCACATTTGGATAGGTTAAGTTTGAGAAAACGTATCTAATAGTTTAACTGCAATATCAATTTGAGATTCATCCTGTACAAAAAGAGTTGTATCATCCGCTAGCTGACTCATAGAGATGACCTTTCCTGCTATCAAAATACCTTTTAAGCTACTTTTTTTAATGTAATGGGCTAAAATTTGCATGGGAAGTAAAAATAAATACGGGGATATGGGACAGCCCTGGCGAATCCCCCGTTCTATCTTAAATCTCTTTGTGGTTCCATGGGGCAATTTAATTGAACTATTCCCAGAAGCATATAAAGTACGTATTGATTTTTTAAATTGTTCCCCAAATCCAAATAAATCAAGAGCTTTAAACATAAATTGATGTTCTATAGAGTCAAAGGCCTTGCGAAAACCTAGAAAAAGAATGAAACTATTATCTAGTACTAAATCTGAACAGTCTAAGAAAGCAAGGATGAGTCTTATATTATCAATTATATATCTACCAGACAAAGCCATTTTGGGATTCATCAATAATGCAGTTTAGGACTGTCTTTAGCTCATTAGCTAGACATAATGCAATAATTTTATAATCATTGTTTAGCAATGAGATGGGACGCCAATTAGCCAACATTAAGACATCTTTCTGAGGCTTTGGGATTAGATTAATTAACCCTTGGCACAGTGAGGGAGGGAGTTCTTCATTTTTGATACTCAATAAAAACATTAAGCAAAAAAGGGGGCAAGCTCTGCTGAGAACATTTTTATAAAATTCAGAAGTCAACCCATCTATTCCCAGGGATTTATTCAATTTAAGTTTCTTAATAGCATCCTTAATTTCAACAATAGTGAAACATATTGTTTTGTTAACATCTCCAATAGTCCTAACATCTCCTAAAGAATTTAAAAAAAAAAAGAAGTCCAGATCAGCTTAGATTCATATAGAGTTTTATAATAATTTTCACAAATTTTAGCAATATCTTTTGGATTGTCAACAACTGTACCATTTAGGGAAAGTTATGTTATGCCAATTTTGTTTTGCCTTTGTTTCTCTAGCTTGAAGAAATAACTGGAGTTCTGTTCCCCTTCTTCAACCCACTTAGCCCTTGAGCGTATAAAGGCTCCTTTGGCTTCGCTGATATAGAACTGATCTAGTTTCAGTTGCAGTGTTTGTAATTGTGCTCTTTGTATCTCAGACATATTTTCAGGCAACATAGAAGATAAGGAAATTAATTCAGCAATCAAACTATTTTTTTCTTTTTTCTTCTTTTTCTTAACATTTGCACCTGTTTCCATCAAAAGCTTTCTTAACTCAAATTTTAAAAGCTCCCAATATTTCCCATAAGACTTTTCACTTTCTGCTATTTTCAGGTACTCAGTTATCTTATCTTTAATAGTTACAGTTAGAGATTCATCAAGTAAGAGTGAACTATTGAGCTTCCAGTAAGCAGGAGTCCTTTTAATTACTCTATTTGATGATATATTCAATTTCAGTACGATGGCTTTATGGTCTTTTAGAGGTGTCGGCATAATTTCAACTTGATAGTGAGTAGGATAAGGATTCAGAGATTAACCAAAAATCTATTCTTGACTGTAAAGCGCCTGACTTGTTTTTCCAGGTAAATTCTTTAGAGTTGGGATTGCTGACTCTCCATATATCAATTAAGCATCTCTCATTCATAAAGTCGATCATAAGAGAGTTTTCCTTATGTCTACTTGGCCATCTATCAACATCATCGTTTATAGTAAAATTGAAATCTTCATCCAAAATAATCTTCATATCAGATTATCTTTCTAAAAGAGCATCTATATTAGTGTTTAATGTTTCAAAAAACTCCTTGTTCTCCTTAGCACTGTTATAGCCATACATATTACCAAGAAGAAAAATCTGGTTATTGTAAGAAAGAACCATAAGAATGTAATGTCCATATGGGTCAGTTTGAGTAAGGATGATCTTCCCACTGAATTTGTGTTGAAGAGTTAGTGTTCCTGCTGAGCGCTGATTTCTGTGCGACATCCATAAGTCCTCCTCCCGTTGCGAATTCCAAAAATTATAGTCTTTATCAACAGAGTGAGTTTCTTGGATCAGACAGAAGTCTGCATCAAAGTTTTTTGCATGAAGAAACAATGCCTTTTATTTAGTAATGTCTCAAACCTCGAGCATTAACTGAAAAAAACGTGATAGAAGAAATGATTAAACAGAACAATCGTCACTGTAACCTAAAAGCTGGTTATGTGCAGAAAACAGAACTTATCCTAGCTGAATCCGGATGCGGGCATCAGATGAGTCAGTGTATCTCCTTGTTATTCACAAAGGCTCTCCCTCTGACAAAGTAGGCAATCTTCTTCTCCTGAGGGGCTTGCTGGATAATTGGCCACAGCCAGTTCCATTTTTCGCGGTCCTCCGGAGTAAGGTCCTCCTTGAAGCGGAGATTGCGGAGTGTTTGGACAACTTCCAGACCATGTCACGAAAATCTCTCATAGAGAACTGAATGATGACATCGCGGACTTGTACTTTGCCTGGGTGTTTTCTGCCCAGTCTGTGAACTGAATCAATCACATTTTGACATATGTCGATCACCTTCATTCTTACCTCCTCATCTTCTTCAGGCAGACCATGTAAGCGAAGATTCCACCTTCTTTTGTAGCGGGCCAACTCCAATACTTTGTTTTCCAAAAACTGGATCTTTTCTTCGGTTTGCTGACTCTATCAACCGTGTGTTGTATTGTACCTTTTATGTCTTGCATGTCAGCAGAGAGAGAGCTGATGGAAGACTTGAGTTCCTCAATAGATTTTCCAATTGACGAGCCTTGCTCCTCGATAGCTAGCTTGAGCACAGCTACGATGTTGTCCGTTATTTCTTGTTCCATTTTTCCTTTTTTCATGAGAGCAAGTGTTGCACACTGTTGGCGCTGTAGGGGAGAGGAACTAGAGATGAAGAGAGGCAAGGCAATTCAGAGTGCGCATAAACATCACATCCTTTGGATTTTCCCAGAGAATCTGCCCCGACTCCTTCTAGAAATCAGTCCACAGGCTGTTATAGGCAACCGAGAAAGTCGGGAAAGGTTAAGTTACGTTACAATCTGTTCACACATAGGCATTACAAAGCGATTAATACATGTAAAATGTTACATATAGTACCTTTAATCGGTCTGGTATCATTTTGTGTTTAACAGTGCTGTCCTCATTTGCATAGCTTTAACTTGTATGAACACTTATAACCAGGGCTTAACCTGTAGACTGCTAACTAGGTCAAACACATACAATCTGTGTCCATCATCCTGCATCAATGAGTGGTTTGTGTGTGTAAGCAGTAAAAATTTAAACCACTGTGAGGCAGTTGATGGTAATAGCTGCTCACACTGAGTAACCAATGAAAAACTCTGTTAATATTTGAGTCTGTATTTTATGGTGATGTTGTAGTGTTTCTAATATTTTGTCGACCGTGACAAACTATTAGGCTCACCTTGCCTGATGATACTGGTGGTTCCTGGATACAACTCATCTCAGTTTGAATCTTTCCATAATCAGTAAAATGACTGCTGAATGACAGATTATGAAATACAACTTCAGGTGTGTTACAGCTTCAGTGTTGTTACCCTAAGTGTAAACTGGAGTAAATATTTGCCACTGTGGTCCAGACAATTCTTTAATTATTTTCACATCTGTGTGTGGATTACTGAAAACTTGAAAAACCAAATGATATGATGTGTCACTTTATGTTCACCCTGTGTTGTGTGCAGATTAGTTATTTGGTGGGTGGACAGAGGTCATACCTTTTAAAATACTATCTTAACATCTTTTCAGATCCATGTCTGCGTTGACGTTTATCTTTTCTTTCAGGATGGTTTTGTCAGAGTGAGGAAAAGAGATTTAGAGAAGTTAACCACAGAAGTTATGCAGCTGAGGGAGTTCCTGCCCAGAGTTCTGAACGGGGACCTGACTGAAATGCAGCATAAAGCTCGAGCAGCTCAGACAAGTACACTTCCAATAAACTTAAATTACTTAATTAAACAGAAAATACTTTAATAGGGTGGATACCGTGTCAGCTTATGTGTGTGTTATCTAGTGACTGTAAGGGGGTTAAGAGTACCTAGAGTTACAGTGGTGTGCAACAATTTTGGCACCCCTAATAAAAATGCCTTTTACAATGAATATTTACGCGAAGAGAAGCTAACCTGACCTCTAAATGGTATAAAGTTAAACATGACACATTTCTTCAAATTTTAAAGCAAGGTTACTTTATTTTTTACAGTTTCAAAATAAAAAAAGGAATATGGCCCTGTGCAAAAGTTTGGGAACAATTTTGGATTAGTCTTTGTTACTTTTGACAACAATGATTACTAAGGCCCAGACACTGGTGATTTACTCGCTAGGGCTTTAATGAGTCAGGTGAGTATAATTCCAGGTCTGAATTCTGAAATAACTCCATGCCTTCTAAAGTATCTGGCTGTGGCAGCTGTTCTGTCTGGTGTTAAAGGGTAATTCCATAAACACCATTGTCTTCCGGCTACAACTCACCTCTTGTGAGATTTCAGAGCGAGACTTCTCCTTGAACTCCTTTTACACTTAAACTGTTAGCTAGTTGTTACTGTATAGTAAGTTCATTTTGAGTTTGTGTCACAACAAACTACAATTAAAAGATAAAGTGATGAAGGACAATGTGGCTTTTCAAAGAAGACCTGATAGAACCTTTCTGTAAAAACTACAGTCTGTTTAAGCTTTTCAAGACTGTTGATTCTGTGATTTAAGTTTCACATTTATCATCAATAAGTTTAGTTCTATAATAATGAAAATAAACGATGTTCCATAAGGTTGGATCATTAATAATCCACAAATGAATGTGGTATTTCTAAATATTGTCAGTTGTTGCTATTATTTATTACAAGAAGCATGTTAGCGATAGCATGTTGTCATTATGTAAAAATGCAGGAGATATCCGCTTTGGGTGGCTTGGCTGCTTTTTTTGCTGGTGGAGAACCACCATTAACACCTTCTAGAATGTATAGTGAGTACAGTTTCTGTTAATTTATAGCATATAGATATCACTTGACCTGAGTAACTGTAAACCCACAAACCTACAGGCATTGTGTATGTGTGTGTGCGTAGTAAGGGAGCACCTTGCGCAGGAACAAGAGCAGTTGCAACAGGAGTGTCTGCACCTTCAGTCCCGGCTGGATGCAGTGCAGACCGAATGTCAAAAAGAGAGGGAGGTGAGAGAGGGCAGGCAACATAACAATACACAATAACACTGAAAAATGTCCCTATATAGAAAGTAATTCACTTGGTGGAGGAAACTCCACTATGTAGCAACATGGTGTTTTCTGGCTTTACCTCGTCTTTTATTTTGTTATATTAGGACACCTTGCTGTGTGTTACCAGTTGTGTGTGTGTGTAGGAGAAGCTGGTGTTACGTGAGCAGCTGTGGCAGAGTGAAGCAGAGCTGCAGCAGCAGGCAAACTTCTGCACTGGTCTGGGATCTGCAGCCTGCAGTCTGCTGTGGAGCTGCTCTGCCAAGGAGGACACTGTTACACACTGGCTGGCTGATGTGCGTCATCTCCACAAGTCTGTGTGTGTGTGTCTGTATGTTATACTCATCCCAATGAGAGGCTAAATTGTAAACTCTCAGAGTTTCATATTAAACGGTGACATAATTTGATATCTGACAGCTGATTGGTAGAGTTGTATTGTCTGATGTGTGTATGTGCTCATGGCGCAGGGTAAGCTGCAGTCCTTCCTGGACGTAGCTGCTCAGACTCTGGAGAGCTTCGTCGGGTCTCTGGATGAGGAGGAGAAAACTCAAACTGAGGACCAGAACTCCCAGGACCACCAGTTTGTGCTGGCTCTGGCTGGGACCATTACTAGTGAGTTCACAGCTTCTGTATTGCAACACGTTGGTGTATTCACACACACTTTATACACACTTTATGCAGGTCATTAATCACTGTACCAGCCTCAAGCAGTACGGCAGCAGGTGGATGTAATGTCAGAATGTCATTTCTCAGGCTGATGGAGAACAGAACAGAAAACTGCAGTCATGACATTGTGACCATATCAAACAAGTTAAAATGTTAAATGGCTGTGTCAGTGGCTTACAGCGATTCCAGACCAGGCGTCTACCAATCACCTGCCTTGTCTTTATTTCCCATCAATCAGACATAGCAGCAGTAACATGTGGCCGGGAGTTCCTGTCCATCTCAGCTCATGTCCTATTGGACACTCTGATGAAGCTTCTGGAGCTGATGAAGCCTGGTGTCTTCCCCAAACTGAAAGTGTACGTGGAGCTAGTTTCATTGTTGGTCTGAAGATGGCCTGAAAGAGAGAAATATAGACTTGAACAATATCTTAGTATGAAGTTGCATCTGATCATCAACAGAAATGACAGGACTAGATCCTCTGTGCACACCAACTTTGCTTTTTTCTGAATTAGTCATTTACAATATTAAAATCATATTGTTTTCATTATATTATACGACATTGACGCTGTTGCTTAGCCAGGGTTAGTTTGTACGCTCAACATGAAATTAGATTTTGCAAACATAAACAGACCCATGAATTGATTTTTTTTTATTACCTAAAATGTTTCAACCTTTTATGAACTGTTACATTTCTTGAAGCGCATTGTGTGCTTACTGGGTATGGCTCTGCCCCAGTGTTAGGGCATTATATTCAAGTGATATGGATTGACAGCTAGTGAATGAATTCTGCTAAAAAGAAATATATCCAATAGATATGTATGATGACAGAGTTATTGGTCAATATAATCACTCCTGTCTATACTGGCTGTGAAGAGATCCCTTCATAGAGCGACAACATGTTAAGAAATGGGTGAGTCCTTCAGTTCAGTCCTCATTCTGTGTAAAAATGACTTCAGTTAATATGAGGCTTCAGCAGTTTCAGTTAGACAAATCAAGGAGGTATCTTCCAATGTTTTTTTAGTACAAAATTCCCTCTTTGTGTTTACACCATATGGTTTCCACAGACAGTGTTTCCATGCTGACCTGTGGTGGAGGGTTAAAAACAAAGCCATAAACCTACACACAAATACGAGGACATAGAACTCCAGTTGGTTTGTCTAACTCACACTGCTGAATGCTTTAGCCTCAGCTGAACTTCAGAATTAATTTTTAAACAGAACAAGGACTCACACACCTAATGCATCACTTCACGGTCAGTATTAGAGATGCAAATTCCAAATGACTTTGTTGATTTGAATGGTTTCTTTCAGTTCAGTTCAAAGATTCGTAGTCACTGACTATGTAGTTTGTTCCCTTTTTTTCACCATTGAGCTGCACTTCAGTACGTACAGCAGTAAGTGAACACATCATATCAGTTAGTTGCTTGTTCAAGCTGTTAAGTTCAGTTCAGTATAAAACTAGCCAACAGCCAACTACCTTCAGCAGAGTTACATTATGATTGTTTCTGTGGCTTTTGTGGCCTTTTAATACACTATTAACGAGGAGGTTTGCTGCAGGTTGATGCTGATGGTTCTGTATAATGTCAGCATCAGTGTTAAAGGACTGAAGTATATCAGTGAGAACCCAGGACTCATGCCTCTCATCTGGACCCTGCTGGACGGTAAGGAGACCAGTCTCGTTCACAACAACTCAACTCTGGTACAAACTTAAAGACACACGCATACAACTTTCTAAAATTAAATTAAAAAAAACAGAGATCATACTGTTCCGCCCCTCAAACTCCCAAAACACAGACTACTGCCCAGTCGCTCAACCAGTTATCCAATCACATCAGATCCTATGCAAAATACCTTTGAATAATATTCAATGATACTGAAATTTGATGGACAGATTAACACAGTTGTCGAATCTAGTTTCCTCCAGCTCAGAATTATATCCAAGATCAGGACTTCTTATTCTTCTTCTTCTTCTTATCGCCTAAAGATTTAGAAAATGTCATCCATGCTCAGATATCTTCAAGACTCGATTATTGCAACTCCTTATACTTTGGTATCAACCAGGCCTCTATTCACCGCTTACAACTGATACAGAATGCTGTGGCCAGACTCCTATGCAGACATAAAAAAGGCAACATATTACGCCTGTACTAGCATCTTTGCACTGGCCGCCCATTCTGTATCGAATTCCTTACAAGATTGTTCTGTTTGTGTTTAAAGCCCTGCATGGTCTCATCCCGACCTATATTACAGAACTTCTATCCCCATACAGTACAGCTAGGTCCCTCAGATCTTCAGATCAAGGGCTGTTAACCATCCCACGATCTCGTCGAAAACCTTTTGGAGACAGGGCCTTCTCAGCAGCTCTGGAATAGTCTCCCTGAAAATATAAGAGCAGCAGAATCTCTTGACTTCTTTAAAAAGTGTCTTAAGACCCACTTTTACTCCCTTGCCTACCCCTGCAATGACTCTGACATGATTTGCACTCTGCATTGATATGCGTTAATGTCTATATGCGTGTGTATGTGTAAATTGGTGTGTGTATGTGTGCTCTATGTATTTATGCATGTATTTAAGTACTTATTTCTTCTGATAACCTTTTTGCTCAATTATGTTTGTTGTAAAGCACTTTGGCACAAACTTGGTTTAATTTTAAAGCGCTCTATAAATAAATTTGACCTTGACCTTGACATAAATGTTATATAGTTACGTACAACATAATTAGGCTTCCTACCTCCACAATACAGGGACCAGCTTCCCTCAGCCTATCAAAAGTCATTAACTGTATATTCCTAAATAGTATGTGCACCTAGTTAGAATGAGCCACAAACATCACAATGGGAAAGTCCGAAGAGCTCAGTACAGAAGAAAGTGCATAATAGATTTACTTAAGTCAGGAATGTCACCTGGGTCATACAAAGCAACTTCAGATCCCAAGATCATCAGTGCAACAACTGTTTGCAAGTACAAAGTACTGGGATAAGTGGTCTTTTTCCCAAGGTCTGGAGGAAAGTATACATTCTTGAACCCCTTTATGACACGAGGATAGTCAGATTCTCCCAAGCTATGCACCATAGTTCTTTAAGTCTTGAAAAAAAAAAAACACGATTATATACTGACTCCTATTGGTCCTTTTTAGAGCTTTAAAATGGATGCTACATGAAAATTTACTGAATTTAATATATCACAGTTCACATTGTTTTTGTGGATGATAACCATACAGACTATGTCCCTGTAAAAAATCAGTATCTAGGTGTCAGCCTCCACACTACCTCTGATCTCTTTTTGTCTGACAGATGGAGACTGGGAGGTGTGTCTTCACTCTCTGCGTCTCCTGCAGTCGGTGATGTTGGAGGAGGAGGTGCTGTTCCTGTTGGGCTCCTCTCTGCTGGATCCAGACCTCCAGGCTCGTGTCAGCCGGCTCACCTCCAGGGTGCAGCCCAGCCTGAGACTGGCTGCCCAGCAGACCCTGGAGGACCTGGAGGCCCTCCAAGAGGTACCACAGTCACAACGTATGTTAAACCCTTGTAGCTCCTCCAAGCTAGCCTGGGAACCAAACGAATCTGGAAGCTCAAGTTTTATTTTCTCTGGCAGATGTGTCTGGTCCCCAGTCAAGCTACCTCCAAGCCATAAATCAAAGCAAAGAAATGCTTTTTGAGATAAGTGTCTTAATACATGTACATTTACATAAGTTACTATGCAACATTTTTCTTGTAGGACAGTAGGTTTTAAAATACTTTGAAAGACAGTGGCCAAACAGTTTTTAAACATTTGCAACCATCTTTGAACAAGATGTAGGGCTTAAATTTTCTTCACCTCTACATGCCAGTAACCTGTGCAGCTGCTTGGGGTGCATCTCACATTTCATATATATAGCGTGTTTCTTGTAAATCATATACCTATACACCCAAATAATAAATACAGCTTCATAATATGACAGTAGGTGGTTTACACTGCAGACACTTTAATGTCTCACAGTAGGAAAAGCACAGGTGTAAATAATAAAATGAATGGTGACTGAATTCCATTTAGCTGCTTCCGTTTCAGGAACCTTAAACACACGTGAATAGAATGGAGCCAAGATCCCTTCCAGACATGTTTCAAGACATATAGATTTTCTCTGCTTTTAATAATAATTTTGTGTCTGATGTGGATTTTTCTCCAAATAGTTCAATTACCTCTTAAGAGTTAAAAAAAAGTACAACTCCCCATTTTCCCCCACACAAAAATCCAGAATTTGTGAATATGTAAATACACATTTCAAAAGTTACACTACTGAACACAAGATGTCTCCTACTTCACTGAAAACTCCATTCTCAGTGTATGTGACCTGGAGGCTTCAAGTTTCCACATCACACTTGAGTAAGTTGCTTATTCAACCATGATATGGTCCAAACTAGTTGTGATGTCACAAATCCTCAAACATCCAACTGAAGGAACAATAAGCTAAACACATTTTTGAGTTGAGGGGGACTTTTGTGAAAAAGACTATTTTGACAAGACTGCAAAGTGTGACATTTGTGGATAATACTTTTTTACTTTTGCTCTTTATTTTAAAAAAAATGGACAATGTATCAATTTTTTTTTTTTTATATTGTAAAATGTAAAAATTGTGGAAGTCTAATTAAAAATAATGAATTATTAAGTGTGTCGTAGACAGTAAAGTGTGGGAGCGATGAAATGAAGAGTGTTTGTGTGTTTCCAGGGTCGGGGGTGTAAACAGAGCAGCCTCTGATGTGGATTCAGTATCTTCAGTCCAGTCGTCCTCCTGTGTTAACTTCCCTTCATTTCACATTAGATCTGTCTGTGTTTGTGCTGTTACTAGCACTTCATGTGCAAAGTGATGAAAGCTTGCATCTCTACATTTTCTAGTCAAAGTTAAACCTATATATTAAAGTAACTTTTTTCACTTGCACTGTTGAGCCTTAAGATTTGTTCACATGACTGTGTCTTAATTGGTTTGTTACTCACTTAATGTGAATATGATATGACAGGTTTGGACAAGACACATTAAAGATGATGTTTGCACACTTTCGGAGCACTGTCTTTCTGTTTTCATAGAATATCCATCACATAGAAATCAGTCCACAGGCTGTTATAGCCAACCGAGAAAGTCGTGAAAGGTCTTATTTTTATGTTACGTTACAATCCATTCACACATAGGCAATACAAATGTAATACAATACAAATGTAAAATGTTATATATAGCACCTTTAACCAGATAACTGCAAATATTGTCAAATAATGAACTTCCTGTTTTGAGGTCCTCTTTGTGATCCTAATGGAGCCCAAAGAATGTGACGGCTATGAGGGATAGCCTCCATCCACCTCTGGATGTGGAGGGACAGGTTTGAGTTGGTCCATGCTTTTGATAGTTTGAGTGGTCCCCGATCGAATGTCCAGGAAAAACAAAGGAAAACATCCAGGTAATGTAACCTTATAACTGTAGATTTCATCTCCATCCCATAATCTTGAGTATATATATATATATATGGTCATTTTCCCAGCTTATATGCCTTCATGCACACTTATAAATTGGGGTATCAAGCAAATCTTCTGGTCATTTTAAAATGATTCTCCCTAGTCAGATAGGCACCCTTAGTTTTCTTTGCCTTGAGCTCTTTAAAATTGATCAAGTTAAAGGACGTTACCCTGATGAAGCCAAATCCCATTGCAAAAACAAAACAGGACTGCATGTTTCTTTCAGTTTCTCTTTGTATCCCGGTTGCCAGGTTTCTGTGCTCTTTTCATGGTCCGGTTTGTGTACCACATCTAGTTTTTAATCAAGAAAATCTGAAGGATTATAACTTTAAAACTCTTTTATCCTGCTTAAGTGGAAGCATGTTCAAAATTGTTGTCATGCTGAGAAAATGTCAGGTTGAGAAACTCATCTAATAGTTACCCAGAACCCAAAACAGCACTAATATAGTTAGCAATTAGCACCACATTGAGTGAACTGAAACCTAGTGTAAAGAATAAATCCACACAGGAGTTGCCTTTTGTTAATTGTACAGCTTTATTGTATGTTTCTTTAGTATGGACTTCTCAGTAATGAGCAGGTATCCATTGAACAAGGCCTAGACTACAGTACAGGATATATTTAAGACGAGAGGAGAGGATTCAAAGAGTCAGCTCAAGAATGGAAGCAGCTAGGGCTTCAGAGAACTTCACTGATGGAAAATCTGGGACAAGACATGTGACATGTACCTCCAAGCTTAACCCCAACAAACAGCAGAATGAAGCGTAGGTCATGTGAATGTCCTGTCCTTAAATGTGTTTTTTCCTTAAAAACTCCAGCCACCCCTCACTTAACCATCCTCATGGGGAGATTTTTGTTAAGATCAAAACGATGATACTAATAATACTGTAAGAGTGTGCTAAGAAGAATCTACAGAGGAGAAACTGAAGTGAGGAGGACACAGATATCCTCTAAGGGAAAGGGAGAATAAGAAGCCAAGGGGTGGAAGATAGAGATTCTGTGGTTGTCCATCCCAGTCGATGCAGGTTGTAGGAGGGTCAAGCCCCTCCAGCACCCCTGATCAACCCCCACCACTCAGCCTCTAGGAGGACACAGCAGCGTTGGGCTTGTCGTCACGGGTGACAGGGATGCTGCGATCATTGCGGCCGGATTCACTCCCCCCGTAGAGCTTTGGCCCAGTCAGAGTCAGAAGACCATCAGCTGACAGGGTGCAGTTGATTGCTGATTGGTCAACACTGGAGGGGAGGCGGTAGCGGCGGTGAAACTCACGAGAGATGTAACCGTGGTCGTCCTGAAAAACAGCAGGATTAACGCCATGATGGTAGGGTCAGTCCAGGGAAAGACTTAATGACTAAAGGAAACGTTCACTCCAAGAATGAAATTCTGTCTTTATATAAAAAAATTCTTTGCAAAGATAACACTTACTTACTGACCAATAGTAGCCAGAATTTCCTCCCTCCTCATTGTTGAACAGTTGAACTTAAATGTCTACACTGAGCTCAGATAAAGGTTTTGGATTTGGAGGTACTATCAGGAACTACAACAAGCATCACACCAGTAGTGAAATATTTAGCAGCTCCTGCAGCATATTTCAAATGTCTTGTAGCTGAACAAAACCTGTATGAAAGTCTTGGATTTGGCTCATGATGTTGTGTATTCTAAGTGCGCTGTTAAAACTGGGTGATCTTGCCTGCTGATACAGGAGATTGAAGGAACCATCAGACAGACCTGTTAGATGTAGTTCATTGTACAGAGTAATGACATGGGAGTACACTCCTTTGGTTACAAAACACCTGGGTTATTCTACACCATTTAGGGACATTTACTGAAAATGTACTAACCAGACCGACTTTTCAGCAGTTTGTTGGAAGGGCAGTAGCTGCCTGCTGTTCCCCTGTCAGTGTATTATATATGATGTGTTTGGATTAATATTACTGTTGCATTAATGTGTATGTTGCATTTTACTGCTGTAGTTGTTTAAGGCTGTGCTGCTTTTAACTACAGTATATACTATGGGGTAGTTTAATCTATAGCAATGCATCCTATAGCATAAGATCATCATATGTTTGTAGTATCGCTGTCCTGTGAGAACCTCGTATCTCTAAAAAGTCAACTTTTCATGAGGTCAGAAAAACAGCCCTGTTTTCAGCTTTGTGACGATGCATTTTCCAGCTAATACAAGTTTGTTTTTTTTAAATCGTGTATTTAGCTTAAGAAGTAGGAGAATTTTCTCAACCCATAAACGAACACTTCATTTTTCAGTTTATCAGAAAAATTCAAAATCACCAAATTTGGAGATACATGGTTTTCACTGGACAGGAAGGGCATGGAAAATTGTTGTCTGAAAAGTCACTAGTAACTATAGCTGTTAGACAAATGTAGTGGAGTAATAAGTACAATAGTTGCCTCTGAGATGTAGTATTGTAGAAGTATAACCTTGCATAAAATGGAAATACTCAAGTACCTTAAGTTTGTACTTAAGTACAGTACTTGAGTAAATGTACTTAGTTACATTCCACCACTGATGTTTTACAATATATAGTGCTCTCTCAGCTCTCACTTCAGGTGTTACAAATGAGACTACAACTTCATCATTCAAGTCACTTTCGTACCAAGGTTACATTGCTCTTTGAAGGGAGTTTTTCCTTGCCACTGTCGCCTCGTGCTTGCTCATGGTGGGAATTGTTGGGTCTGTTAATAATATTATAAAGAGTATGGTCTAGACTTGCTCCTTATGAAAAGTGTCTTGAGATAACTTGTTATGATTTGGCGCTTTATAAATAAAATTGAATTGAAACTGTCTGTCTGCATACACTGACCCCATGCCTTATTAAACAGTCTTACTAACTTTTTTTTTAAACTGATGTGTGTATAAGAGCGAGAAGAGGAGTACTACCTGTCTTTCTCCATGTTTGCCCTGGATCTCCAAGTAGTCATCAGTCACCTTCACACTGAGCTCATCAGGAGAGAAATGCTTGACATCCAGGTAGACTGTGAACTTATCCCTGTCAGACCTCATCTGAGGAACACACACAAAAATAGAGAGGGTCCATTGTATCATAACATTGTCTGCACCTCTCAAAGTTTAAGTTCTTGAACTTTTAGAAATGTAGTTTCTTGACTTTAAATTGTGTTGAGCACAGTAGAAGTTATGTTTAGATGTAGAGCAACTAAACTCAAGACTGTCTGGAATGAACCAAAGAAAATTAGGATATCAAATATAAGTTCAAAGAAGTGTAATAACTGAACAAAAGTCGGGGCTGTGGTTGGGAAAAGGGGGAGAAGATAAAAAGTAGCTATGATAAAATCCTGTTTGAAGGGAAATTGTGTTAAATTCTATTGCGCTAAGCATCTTTCTTTTTAGGAAACAATCAAAGTGCAACCCTATACACATAAAGTAATTTTCTGCTATTTTGAGTACAATTTTAAGGGATGTTAAGATGAGCTTTGGCTTTATCTTAACATCACTAAAAACCTTGTTTGGGCGCAGATGAACACAATCTGTCTTTATATCTGTTCTCCTATGAACATATAAGTTAAGTCAACTCTGCATATTTCTCCAAAGTCAGAGTCATGATGTGCTTCCTGACATAAAGGAGCCTGAGTCTGGTCTTCTTACCTCAGAGATGCCAGAGTTGGAAGAATCCAAAAAGCTGCGGAACAGCGATTGTCTGTAATAGGGGCTGATGGAGGAGGTGGTGTAGGGGAAGAGATCGTAGTCAAACATGCCCTCTCCAAAAAACTGGTCAAAGAGTCGGGCAGGGTAGACAGAGCCTAGGGCGCGTCTGAACCAAGGGTGCTGGATGGCAATATCCATAGCGACTGGAGACAGTTTGGTCTAGCTCAGCTTGGCTTGGCTCAGGTTGGCAGATGTACCCGCTCAGCTCAGAGTCCAGCAGGTGAAGGAAGGAAGGTGAGGTAAGACAGAGAGAACAGAATGTTGATGAAAAGCAGTGAGTGAAGAATGTTTCCAGAGTGCTTTGTTCTCTGCTCTACAGCTGTCTCCTCTTTATATACCTGAGAGCCAGAAAGAGAGGCTTTAGTCACGATCCCTCTGGAATGGCATTATCTCATGGTGGGTTGGGCCCCGTCAGCAGAATCAGGGTTGAGGATGGGGGGACAAAGCTGGGTCCACACCCTGGTGCGACCCAGTGCCACCCACACACCAGACACCCAGGGCTGCCAAAACAAACCCTACTGGACAGAGGAGGGAGGAGAAGGGCATGACAGAGACAATGAGGTCAGGAAGCCAACTAAAGACACAGAGGGATTTTACCTGAGTGATAGTGCATCAAACAGATACACACATATCTATTCTGTCAGTCAGTCAGTGACATAATGCTGTTGTATTGTTCTGCCTGTGTGGTTGGACAGAGGGGCAGATTTAGAAGCAATGCTGCCCAGGGTCAGTGGAGCAACAGCAACTGACAACGGAGAGATGAGAACACATTTTGTTGTGGTGCAAACGTATTACTAACATATTACTAATGTAGATTACTCAAGTACTTGTTTTGTCTGCCTCTTTGTGTGTAAAGCGTCCTTGGGTCTCCTGAAAGATGACATAAAAATGCAAGTTATTATTATTATTAAGTCAAAAGAATTCCATCATTTAAAAAACTGCCATTTTCAAATGCAAATCATGATTACGCCAATAGTAGGCCCTCTTGCTGCAGACTCTCTAATATTTACTTCACTCATTTATTTAATAATGAAACTGCCTCCAGTTTGTATGTATATATATACCCTCAGGTGCATAAAGGTGATCCTCTCATTCTCTGGGGAAAACACACAGTGGTGGTCAGCCCAGTGCCTTTCACCTTGGGCAAATCCAGAAAAGAAGAGGGTCCCAGTGGCAGAATGTCACTAAGTACATTTACTCAAGCACTTAAGTACAAATTTGAGGTACTTGTACTTTACTTGAGTCTTTTCTTTTCATGCCACTTTCTACTTCTACTCTACTACATCTCAGATGGAAATATTATACATTTTACTTCATACAATTACAATACAATACAATTTTAGGAACTTAGTCACTTTACAAATGACAATTCTTGCATGCAAAACATGCAAAGAGCTTAAAAATTACACATAAAAGTAATAATAAAAGTACAGCTGAAATGATTAGCCGATTAATCAATTAGTTGATTGACAGAAAATTATTTAACTATTCAACTATTCTGATTATCGTTTAAGTCATAAAGTCATGCAACCATTATGAGAATTTGTTGCTTTTCCTAATAATCAGCAGTTTAACCCATAATGGAAATAATCATTAGTTGCAGTCCTACTGTATACAAAATAGTTAAAATTAGCTTCACCTCAACCAATTACAAAAGTAAAATCCTGCTTTTACATGAATGCATGAGTAATAATCTAATGATATAATACATAATACACAGGGGCCATTTTTCTGCATTTAGTACTTTTAGTTTCAATTCTTTAAGTGCATTTTCCTGATTATACTTACATACTTTTACTAACTGGCCATAGTTTGTAGCTAAGAGTGAATTCTAATGTAAAGATAAGGGTCACTTCCCATGCCTGTTGTTTCACCACCAGTGGCTTCCCGCCGCCTGCATTAGTCTAATCCCACAGGGCTTTGGCCAGCCAGCACAGGGGCTTAGCAGCTCCATGCACCTACAGGCCAAGAGCAACTGGGCCGGGCAGCCGGGGTTGGGGCTGTTTTAGGGGCGGTTTGGGGAGGTTGTTGGGGTTTGGGGTTGCTAGCTGCTGCAGACCGGACGTAGATGCCGTTAGACAGGCTGCAGTTCAGCAGAGTCAGCATTCTGGGTTTTTATCAATGGGATAGACAATGTCTGTGTGCTCTGTGTTTCCACAGATCTGAAAAGCTGTTTTGGCCGACAACCTGGCAACCTGGCGGAGTGGCTCATATTCATTCACTGATATTTACTCTTTGCAAAGAGCAACTCTGGCATCTCCCAGTACAGGTTTATTAAAGTATAGTTTCACATTTTATCTAGTCTATCTTAAACATGCCCATAGAGAGAGAGTAAAACTTTAAATTCCCTGAGCGGCAATTTGGCCTGCAAACAGTGGTCAATAGTAGTAAATATTACATACAACAATGAATAAAAATGTCACTCCAATATATTAATACATAGAGTACATACACAAATAAACACAAGTACACAGGTAACGACCATGTCACTGTTGTCATTATCACCAAAACCATCAGAGGAAGCAGCGAAATAAAAAAAGGTAAGTGTGTGTGTGTGTGTGTGTGTGTGTGTGTGTGGGGGGGTTATCACATTCATAATTGATAACAGGTCAAATCACATTTTCAGCCAATAGCTGATGGAATAAAAGACCTCATGTATCTGTTTGTGTCACCTTTAGGGAGATGAAACCTCCACCTTGATGGATTCAAAATAAACTCACTATGTAGTGGGTGCTGGGAGTCCAGTAGGATGACCTGAGGTTTCTGTGTGGCTCTGACTGGATATAAGTGGCATAGCTCATTTCAATTTACACCAGTGACTTTACAGCACACATTCACATTTTTTCCCAGTACATTGCAACAGTTTTTGGTCGCTATAATCTGTATACCGAGATCTGTTCCTTACCCAACCCTGTTTACTAGAAATTAGCCTCATATTAAGTCTAGCTGAACGTTTTGCACAGGGCAAGGACTGTTCCATTATACATGTGAGCATGTGACTGTTGTTTTATGACTTGCATGAAAATAGGTAAACCTATCCTTTCAGATTCACCCACAAGTCCTTTTTTATTCTTTCTTTAGCTTCTCCATAATAAATGTCAACTCCAACAGCAGTGATGAAGCAGATTTAGTTATAGTGGAGATTTATGTAGTGTGTGGCTATAAAATAGTAGATATTTGTATTTGAAACTTAGATATTCCTGCTCTTTGAGAGTTCCTCTCCAGAGTCAGATCACTCTCAGAGAGGCTGAGTTTTGCTGCTCCCTGCTGGACTGACATCACATCACCTTCATCACCTTATAAACTCTAAAACCTCCCTCACCCAGATGGAGATCCTGAAGAATTAAACTGGGACTACACTGCCAGTGCCTATCACCTCTAATAAGGAGGAACAGTTGAAAGACACAATTGGATTTTAAAAAACAAACAGGTTGTGTTGGACAAATGGACAACACCTAACATTTGCCTTAATTTGAATGGAGTTGTGTTCCATTAGTCATTTAATAATGTGTGTGTGTACCACAGTCATCCCATTTCTGCTGCATTTCTCTCGACTGTTGACCATATCATTGCTCTATGATATGGAAGCTTGGACTTGGTATGACATTTTTTAACAAAAGATAAAAAACAAAAGATAAAAAAATCATTCTTGTCTGATTATTGGTTGTTTGAAATACACATTGATCTGAGCAGTCTTAAATATTGTGTTATTTGACACATTTATATAACATATATAATATTCTCTGAAAGTTCATCCCAAGTAGAAAGTATTAGTAACTAGTAGTAAGAGTATTTGGCTTGTTGAAGAATGGATGCAGAATTAAATTACATCATCACAGGACAATAACATCTTCTACATAATGAAGTCTGTAGGTATTGATTATCATGCCTACACTCATGACACCATCCTCTACATACAGTACTAAATCTGGTATACTTCTGGGTGGTTGCACACTTAAATCATATTCTGTGATCCTTCTAGTGTTTGATTCAGGCCCAGCGGCTAGGAGAAGAGCTGGGAGCCCTGCTATTTCTTGCATATGTATTTTTTTCTGAGCTATATGATGGTGACAGCATCAGCTGGGAGAGAGGATGTAGTGTTGGTTCACACCTGCACCTCTGCCTGAGAAATAAGAGATGCTAGTGGACTTAAACAAAGAGACCAGACCCAAGTGCTATATTCACGTGTATTTTACAGTATCTTATACTGCATTTACTACTACTACTAGTATGTTATGTGGTGCTAAAAGTTTCCAGTGTCCTACTGAGACACATTTATGAAGCAATATGTTGTTGTACCTAAACAACAAAAGGTCAGTTGTGTGCACGCAAGTGTTTTGCTGATATTGCACCCTATCAGCAGCACAAAGACACATAAGCAGTAGCACTTGTTTAAAGTTAAAAGGGCACTCCAATGATTAAAACAAAATGGTCACAGTCAAAGAAGTAAAGACCAAGGTAGTCTGACTTTTAGTGTCTAGTATGGGTCAAGCTCACTAGAGCCTACATTTCCCATAATGCAACTCTACCTTGGACCGTCCTTGCCTGATAATGCCCATGTCAGCTCCAGTTTGTAAAGCCGGCTTTCTGTTATAAATTTGTAGTCTCCGCACTGCTCCACACTAACAGAGCCTAAGAAGATGTTCAACTGTTTTCACTGTGCAGTTAACATTGTTACTGAAGCTTAATGGCAACTGCATATGCTTTCATATTGTTGTTTCTTTTTATTAATTTATTCATTGGGGGTGTCTGTCTAAAGAGCATTACAAAGGTCATTATTTACTATTCTACTACTAAATAGATCAGCTACAAACCATTAATAAGAACTTTTGGGTTACCAAGTTACCAAAATCTCTCTGACCAGTGAGTCATTAATAATAATTTGTTAAAAAAGTCAAGTCATTAATAAAGTCATCAAGCATATGGGTCTAACTTTCTAATAAACCATCAATTATGTAGTTAATAAAGTCGTTAATAAAGGCTCACAGCTCTCTCATTTTCTAATGAGCCAACAGAAAAGTCAGTATGTCATCTTTAATTATAAATGTCAATCAAGCCTGCAGTTGTAAATGTTAAGTTGCAATAACTGTATTAGTTAGATGCTCTGCAGCTCTTTTCGAGATGATACATGATCGATAAATCATTAGTAAATGAGGTGTCAACCATCAATAAAGCCATTGTGACCCCTTTGAGAAGGGTGACTTACTGGACAGTGATCTTGTCAGATTTTATTGTTTCGTCAGAGGGAGGCGGGGTCAAAATGACAGGGGCACCTTGCAATAACATGCAGCCCAATCACAAATAATATATTCATTCATAATTTGCAATTTCATCTGTCACCCTTATTAGTAGTTGCATTATTCAGTAGATGGCACGAGGAGAGAGAGCGAGAGAGAGAGAGAGAGAGAGAGAGAGACAGCTCAGCTTATTTCCTGCAACATCTAGATGGACGACGGAGCAGAACACCGCGCCTGACAACTTTTCATTACTGCAGTGGAGAACTCATCGACATACAGTCCATTTCTAATAGTGAGCTGGTATCCTGACTGACCTGACATACTCCTCTGCGGTTTTACAGGTTATTTAACAGAGCGCGGTACACGGAGGATGGGACAGACACCGAGCTTCATCTAAATACGCACCGAAATAGTAACTAAACATACAGGAACACAGCAGGGAGCAACAGAGGCGACAGAGTGCCGATAATATAAGCATCATACTATAACATTATTAATCGTTAAACAAAGGGAACAGAGAGACCGCAGGGATGATGAGAGACTCCGGTCCTCCGGTTGTGGAGCGGCCTGGGCTCGAGGACGTGGCCGAGGAGGAGGACGTGTTCGCCGCGGAGGGGAGCGCCAAGAGCACGCTGGAGCCCGGCAGCTGTCAGGTGGGTGTGTGTGGGGGTGTTTACTGGTCTGTAAAACTGTGTGCTTTCTTCTACGTGTCTATAGCCAGCATAGTGAAAAGTCACCTAGTTTAGTAGGTTACATCATTGTAGTTAGAAAATATTACAATAATTCAGTCTTCTTATTATATCATCTGTTATCCAAGAGTTGTATCATTCCTCTGTTGTCAGCCCTACCAGTGCAGTAAGCACAAGCTGACATTAAAAGAACTGGTAAAGCTACACTCACAGCTGCCACAGGTAGGTTACACTGGACACAATATGTGTCCCTGTGTGAGTGCTTTCAGATGAATGCTTTGGAAAACTGGGAATTAATATATGTTTGTATTTATTTTAGGTACCAGGAGGGAAGCAGGTGGAGGGGGCAGAGGAGGAGGAGGAGGAGGAGGAGGAGGAGGGCCAGCTGTCAGTGTCCCAGATGGAGGCAGAGTTTGTCCAACTGACCTTCAGGAAGCAGGTGTCCTACAGGTAGGAAACACTCCAAACAAAACTGAACAGAAAAAGTGGAATGTGGCCCATGTCCTGTAAACCTGTTTTACCTGAATGTTACACTGTAGTGTGTTCCTGACTAGGTTGCCTTAGTATCTGTGTTACTGTATGTCACATGATGTTGTGCATGTCTGTGTTGGTGAGATAAGTATCAGTTAAAGGTGTATCGTGTGTTAAGTGTATTTGCCCTCCTATCCAAAGTGAAAAGGTTAACCTCAGTTCCTTCGCTGACCAGGTGTTAAACCTTGTTTAAGCATAACTCCAACCTAACTCTTAACTAATGTTAACAAGAACCAGGTGATTCTGGAATGTAAACTATTGGTGACTATCTTGCTTTTAAACAACATTATGACCAATGTAACAAAATGATCTGAGCTCAAAGCTAGGTTTGTCACAGTCTTTCACAGTCATCAGTGAATGTAATTGACTCAGTTGCCATCATGTGACCTACGTATCTGATAACAGGTGGTGGTATATGGGGGGAGTTGGTAACCCCTGTCTCTGCTCAAAGATGGTCTCTAGTGTTGGATGTCAGTGGTCACCTTGATCTTTCCCCGTCCGTTCATTGACTCCTGCGACTAGATGTAGAATGGATGCAAATGCACAAATCAGCGTACACATGGTACACAAAAATAAGGTGTGAGAGGTCTAATAATAAAACATTCGACTACATTCATGTTCGTTTTGGCTGTGATTTTTTTGCAGTCTACACAGTGATCTTTAAAATGCCAATCAAAAGCGCATCTATAAAATTTTGATTAATTAGTTTCATGTGATTGAGGTGCCATTATTTTCTATTTACATTGGAGACAGTTATTGTTTATTTATGTTTATGGTCTTTCCATTTTATTTTTTTTACGGTCTGTTTTGATATGGGAGCTATAAACTAAATCATTGATTACTTTTCTGATGTTTAGTGATGGGGATTCAGATATCAGATATGGAAGGGGTGTTTTTTCATTATTGACAGAGCTAGTCTGCAATATCCCTCTCCTGCCACTGTTTGTGCTAAACATAGCCTAAACATATTTGTACTGGACATACAGAGATCAAGGTTCAAGGTTCAACATTCAGCTTTATTGTCATTATACAATACAGGATTGCACAGTGAAATTAAGTTTAATGAATGAAGCCCCCTCCACGCTATACACACACACACACACACACACACACACACAGAAAATGTAAACAAATATTCAAATATTTAAATTTGAATAGAATGAAACAATAAGATGGGCAATAAAATAGAACTAAACAAACTAAATTATATTCACAAGGATATATAGTTACATATATACATAGTATATATACCTATAAACGTAAAGAAACTATGAACAGGATGTGCATTATCAGTGTAATATAAGTTATAATGCAAATAGAAAATGAAAACGTTGGTTATAGTGGGAATGAGGGTAAGGCAAAATGTAGTGGTATGGTAATATGAAAAACAAGTATAACAGAAAGTTCCATTTAAAAAAAGGTTTATGAGAGAGTCATTTATTTGTAGTGGAGTGCAGAGGATGAGGTGAAGTTCAGGAGTCTCACAGCCTGAGGAAAGAAGCTGCTCTGTAGTCTGGTGGTACAGCAGCGGATACTTCTGTATTGCTTGCCAGATGGCAGCAGGGTGAACAGTCTGTGGCTGGGGTGGGTACTGTCTTTTAGTATCCCTCGGGCTCTGCACAGACACCTCACCTCACCAATAACACTGACGCTCGATAGATAAGTGCCAATGATGTTCTGGGTTTTACTCACCTGCTGCAGAACCCTCCGGTCCTGGGCACATCCGGCACATCCCATGCCAGTTTGTGATGTTTCCAGTCAGGATACTTTCTATTACTCCTCTGTAAAAGTTACAAAGAACTTGGGACAGAAGTTTTGACTTCTTAAGTTTCCTTAAGAAGTATAGCCATTGAAGAGCTTTCTTTACCAGGGTGGAGATGTGTGATGTCTGACACATATGATATCTGACTAAGAACAAATAGTGACTAAATATGTAATAACCAGGCCAGAGAGAGAAGAATGTTGTGATGTAGATTTAGGTTTATTTAGTGAAGGTATAAAAAGTGAAAATATATTTTTCAAAATTCAGAACATGTAACCCAATGACAGTTTGAGTATTATCAAAGAGTGCCTAGAGTCTGCAGGTTTTTATTCTACTGAAACACGCAGCAGTGACTGATTAGTTCCCTTCTCTTATGTTCAGGTTGTGCTAATCACTCAGGTCACATGATATAGTCCTGATATAGCTCTTCCACCCCTAATTTGTTACTTCCACCGTGGAAGCAGCAGAGAGGAAGCTGCTGGTGTGTCTGCGGCTGCAGGAGAGCTCCATGTCGAGAGAGGTGACACTCACCAAAGGCCTAGTCTAACAGTCTGTGTGCACAGTCTTGGTGTGTAAAAACTGCGCAACTCTCTTTTTGCTTTAATATGTGTGTTTGTGGGCTGTAGCTGAATAGTTCATATTGTCTATACATCACTATTTAGTCTGCCTTGGTTATGTTTTATTCTGCTTTCAGAGTGGCAGGTTATTTAATTTCTGTAGCTTTGTTGCGCAGTTTCCATAGCTCTTTTTATTTATTGTCGTTCATTTTTGATTAATTGAGTTTTGTCTTGTTTTCTGGTTAATTGTAGTAAGGCTACACTGAGGAAGGTGGTCAAATATTTAGTAGTGATAAACAGTTGTATGCACAGGCTACATGCCCCTCTATAGAAAAGGAATTTATTGTTGGTTTGTACATAAGACCTTTGGATGGCGTGATGTTGTTCCACTAGTGTATACAGTGACATGTTAATGCACTTTATTTTGTAGCCCAAACGTGTTCTTTAATTTAATAGTTTTGTCATATAACAATATCATTAACACCCCCCCCCCCAGTAACGTTTACTCAGAGTGCATTTTATCGGGCCTACTTTTTACTTTTATCTGTGTACATTTTTACACCAATAATCTTACTTTTACTTGTACAATTTCTTTAAAGTAACAGTACTTTTGCTTGAGTAAAATATTCTAGAACTCTTTCCATCTCTGGTCTTGACTGTCACCATAGCTAACCATAAGGTGATCTGTTGCCAGGTCAAGGATTCAGGAAGTTATGTTGTGAACTTCCTGAATCCTCTCATGGCCTGTAGTAGATCCTAGCCAAATATTTTCAGATCTTCTCACCTCAACAATTCATTTACCAGCAGCTGTGATGTGTAGTCAGTTTGTAGGCAGTTCCTGCTGTATTTTTTCAGGACACTTGCACATTACAGTCCACTGTACTGACAATATAAACGCTGTTGCAGTTGCTTTCTGCGTGAATGAAATATTGGCCTGTCTGTTGCCTTAGAAACTGGTGGTGTGTTATAGTCTCTAATCTGATTGTAAGTCCCTCCTCCTCTGTAAACAGGCCTCTCCCTTAACAGCTGCCCTCTGACTGCTCCAGGCAAACCTGCTGAACGAAGTCTGACCTGCTGGATGTTTTCTATGATGTCTTGTTGCCATAGACATACAAACCTACACAGATAAATACACAGATAATGATGAATATACTGTTTGAATTATTTAGAGAGCAACTTAACACCAAGCTGGACAGCTTTGTTTCACTGACCTCTTTGGTTGAATGTTTCAAGTCTCTTGCCCCTCTGACGACATCCTGAGTTCACTTCTACATCACTGCAGCAGAGTGAGAACGTCAACCACTGGAGGTTAGTGAATACTTCCAGCTGGTGTTAATGTAATTGTCCACAGAGACAGATCCATGACTAGTCACGGTGACATTCAGCAGTACACTACCTGAGTGTGGCAGGCAGTTTCATCTGTATTTTTAATTTAGTAACTAACTGAAATAAAAAAACAAAAATCCCATCACAAGGTCTGACTTACTTGTTGTTTCTGGAGCTTTCAACCACATCTTGTGGCCTCCATCAGCAGATGGAGCTGCGCTGTTATCATGGAGATGGTTTCCATGACATTTGACCCCTTCCCAGGATTCTCATCATCCACTCCTTGTACCTCTTGGCCCTGAGTGCCCCTCAGACCTTCTGCACCTCCATCTCTCTATCCTCCTCCTCACCTGTGCTCTGTGTAGGAGGGTCCTTACCATTTCTCTTTTATACTGGAAGTGATGGTTAGAGTTCACAGTGAGATATTAAAATAATGGGAGTCAGTGGACGGCCAGAGACAGATCAAGGAGGCCATCCACATCTTTGAACAGAGACGGGGGTTACCATCTCCCACCTGTTATCTGTTATCAAGTTCATACTTATCACATGATAACAACTAAACCATCTCCATATGCTGAGGAAGGCCACAAGATGTGGTTGAAAGCTACGAAAGCAACAAGTTAGTTAGACTTCTCCCTCTCTCTTTTCTCACTTATTTTCTAACTAGGTAAGATGTCTTTATTTTTGAGAGCAAGCATGAACCCTCAAACAGACAAGAATTTTTGATAAGTCATTGTATAATGTGTGTCTAGTATAAAAAGCGTTTATTTTATAATGTTCATCTCTATATAATTGAGAAAATAAATCTAAAGAAAATGACATTACAGAAAATAGTGGTTATAAAACATTTTCAACCTATGTGCAAGTGTAACACATAGGTTATATAATGTGTATGTATTTCTTCCTGACCTACTTCAGGTGTTTAATTTGTGTTTTCTGGTTCTGTCTTTCAAAAAAAGGGAGTTTTTCCTTGGCACTGTCGCATAGTGCTGCTCATGGTGGGAACTGTTGGGTCTCTGTAAATATAAAGAGTCGGTCTAGACTTGCTCTATTCGAAAAAGTGCCCTGAGATAACTTTGTTATGATATGGCGCTATATAAATAAAACTGAATTGAATTGAAATGTCACCACTGGTGTCTGATTTCAAGTGTAACAGTTCAGAAAAGGACGGATGTTTTCCATCACTGTGTTGGAGGTCAGATAGTTGGAGCTGTGTCTTTATCGTTAAAGACTGCCAGCATGAGGCAAAACCTCAACATAATTTAGTATAATCAGTAATCCAGATGGGATTGTGTGTGTGCGTGAGTGAGTGGTGGGGGTGGGGCAGGCTGGCTAGGCTGTCAATTCTCCTGACTCACCAGAGGAGTTACGTAAGGATCAGCTATATCTGTGGCACTGCAACAGTGTGTGTGTGTCTGTGTGTGTGTGTGTGTGTGTGTGTCTTCATTTTACGGGAACTGCCTTTTCTCAGATGAGGTAATATATATTAATCATGAAGTTGGAAGGTTTTGAAAGAAATATCAGCAGGGATCCCTACTTTAAATCTGTCCACATATACTGTACAACAGTGAAACTGGAAGTACCATCAGCTTTAGAGGAACACTGTGACATTTTGTCTAAAATGCTAGTTTGCCGTGTGAAGCAGGGGAGATTAGAGAAATCATGATTCTACATACATCATGTTGTTCACTGCAGCTACAAGTCCTGAGAGGTTTCATTGATGAAAGTGGAAAGGGAAGTTTTAATTGTCTTTTAATTTTGTTGTGGTACTTAGTGAAATGTGTGTAGGGCATCCTTTATTACGGCTGTCACTAACTACACAACTAACATGTAATTTGTGGGAATTAATTTGAATGCAATCCATATATAGCCTAATCCCAGCAGCATTTCCTTTATCCAAGACTTGTCCTATGGTCCCCAGTGATGGCAAGAATTAGTGACTGTCTTATCTGACACAGTGACCATCTCATACAACAAAAATACCATGTAGTCTGGTCTGGCATTAGATGTCACCTTCTCTAACACTCCTGGTAATTTTACTGCATAAACTGTGAGGCTGTGTAGAATACCAGAATATGACCGACCAGCTTTATGTGACAATAGAACAGGTGCTATTTGCACAAAATGTAATCAAGGTTACCAATGCATCTGGTATTTGTAATCACAAAGGTTAGAGCCTGTAGATGGAACACAGACCTGCTGCCTTCAGACGGCTGTAAAGACTGTTAATTAGCTGAAAGGGAAAGACTTCATACATAGTGTTGTTGCAGCTGACAGATGCCGATAAGAATCAGACATTAAATGCTGCCTTCCTGGCAATAATAATACTAATTGGAATAAAATTGTGTTTATTCTGTATAATTAGATAGGTTTACTGTTTGCAGGATGTCCAATGGAAATAAAAACAGACAAGACGAACATGAATAAAAAGGGTTTGTGTCAGGTTTGTGATGCCTACAAATGCAGTCAGTCTGGACACCACACTTGCAGAACGTTGCAGTATGTGACACATTTCTGTGTCCCATATACTAGTGTTGTGCTGTACACAAGAAATAAAATCTAATTGCCAGAATTTAATTAGGACATTCATACTCCCAAAAGATTAACTCTTTTTTGGCCACTGCATGAAAAAAAACACAACCTCGTCATTAAGTTCAATGAGACCACTGTGTGAGCACAGTGCAGAAAAGTTGAACCTGGGTCAACTTTTTCCACAGCACAATGCAAGGCACTATGTTGGCCAATCAAAGCGATGCAATTAATCCTGATAGATTGCAGTAATTCTACAGTTCATCTTGCAATCATTCATGATAAGATAACTTCAAACAAGAGTTGTAAAATCCTTCCTCATTGAATTGTAAACCTCTTTGCAGAGGTTTGTTGTGTGAGAAGCCCTTAAACTCATGGATCTGTTTGCCAAACTGGACTTCCTGGATTATTTTTCCTTGTCTCACTGGTACTAGCAACATACACCCACCAAAGCAGGCCATGTAAGGTTTTGAGAGTCTTTTACCTTGCAACATGTACCTTGGTAATATTGTCCCATTCGTTAAATTGTTTTTGGTTAATTGGTAGGGTCTGAAATAGATATAATAATCTTGGAAATATGTAAATTTCAAATAATTCAATTCTTGAGCCAAGACTTAAGAAGTTAGGTTAGGTTCCATCTTACCAAGTCCTCCTTAATTGTTTTGTTTATAGGTGAATAGTTCTGATAGTTCTGCAAGATCCTTTGGTAATATGATGCCCAAATATTTGAAATGCTCTGTCTGCCATGCCAAGGGCTACATATTTTTAACTTCTCCTGGTTGGCTGTAGTTGTATGTAAGCTACTGTGCTTATGTTAAACTTGTATCCTGTATCCAAATATAACCTTCTGCTGGTGCGTAGTTCAGGCAGCAGGGTAAGGACCCAAGTGCAGACAGCACAGGCAGACTGGAGCAGTTTAAAGGTTTATTTAGCTTACACGCAGGTGCAGGTTCAGGTACAGGAAACATCCAAAAACATCCAAAAACAGGAAAGAGAAACTAAGCCCATGACTCCAGGAAACCAGTATGAACCGACACAGAACAAAAGAAGGGAACCAGTAAATGTAGAGAGTAACTGATGAGGCAATGAAGTGCAGGTGGGGAGACTGGCAGGGAAGCTCAGGTGAGGGGAATGAGGTGACTGAAAGCAAATGGGAGTGGCAGGACCTAGAATGGCAGGGGAGGAGGGACAGGGAGACAGACTGTGACAACTGCAGTTGGAAATAAAAGTTTTCTTTGACTAAAGTGGTCCTGACTGAAATATTGCAAAGAGTAATTGCGACCATGCACAATAATAACTAAGACACTTACTCATTTGCAGTGGGAGAAATCACAACAGAACAAAAAAACAAAAACAAAAAAATCTCACACCCTCCTCACGCTGCGACATTGCTCGCAGTATATCTGGACAATTTCTCGCGTTTCGGGTTTGGTCGCTCGCTGTAGCTATGTTAGGAAGAGGTGCCAGGCCGACCCCTGGAACTTTAGAATACAGATTTTTGTAGAATAATAAAGAATTCCTGAATTTCACTTAATTTACTTTTTATTATTTTTGTTCTCGGATCCCTGATTTTGTGAATTGTATATTTCAGTTTCCACGCCAATACGTTTATAGATTTAGATCCACTTTCATAGTGAACATTGGATTTTTCTTGATTTCTTGTGTAGCTAGATTGTTTATTTTGTTCACATATTCCTAATTTCCTCCAATGTATTCTCAATTTCTGTTTTCTTTCTACTTCCTTCAACTTATTTTATGAATCCTCTTATGTTTTATTCCTTTTTTTTTTCTTTTATAGCAAAGGTATTGCTATAATTTTTGCTCTTAAAACAGCCTTCAAAGAGACCTCTCCATTTTAATTTCCTTTTTAATTTGTTCCTTAAAATTGGGATCATTGAGTAGGCTTGAGTTTGGTTCCATATATTATTCTTTGGTTGTAGGTCTAAATCAACAGATACATAGGTGCATAGACACTTAAATCTACTGTCCCAATTCCACAGGTGTTTATTTTATCTTTATCTTTTCCAAATGTTATGAAATAGTCTATTCTCGTTTCCTTTATCATGATATTAATAATTTTCTGTAGAAACTAATATCACTTCCAGGGGGTGCATATACTTTCAGCAAAGTCACTGAATTCCCATCTATATTCCCCCTTATTAGAATAAATCTGCCATTTCAAATATCTTTTCAAAATTTAGCTTGCTTGAGATGAGAGTAGCAACTCCTCTCCTGTGTCCTGATTTATATGCGTTTTTAGTTTATCATGCTCTTCATCATTTAGATGGGTTTCCTGTAAGTATACTATATTGGCTTGTTCTTTCTTCATTTTAGTTAGAATTTTGCTGCGTTTGATTGGGTTCAAGAGTCCATTCACATTGAGGGAGATGAATTTTACTTTGCCACTAGCCGTTTATGTTTAACTGTCTGTGTATCATTGAAATAGTGAAATAAGACATAATAGATCTACCCCCTGAACATACATGAACAAAGGTGTGATTCCAAGGTAGGGGTCTCCCGTGGATGACCTGAGGATGAGCTAGAGGAAACGTCTGGCTGTGGGGGAGAGCCTCTCTCACTTGTGGACTAAGGGTCCCCACCAGCATCAAAAAAATAAATAAATACAAGTTAACCAGAACTTAAAGCTCTTCTGAAAACCCGTAGTTTCTCCATGATGATCGGTGTGATCACTCGGACAGTCCTCTGTTCTTCATGTCAGTAGTTGCCTCCTCCACCGTCTGGTACAGCCGCGTGTCCTCATCATAGAATACTCGTAGCTTGATGGGGAACGGAGACTGGAAGCGGATCTTGTTTTGCTTCACCTCAGAATTTTCTTTTCAGAATCAGAATCAGCTTTATTGGCCAAGTATGTGTACACATATAATACTTTTTTGGAGGAGCTGTTATCTTTGGCTGCCATTCAGGGTGATTACGTCAAGTAACACAGAACATGGCTGTGCTGAGCACAGTGCACTGATGACCCACTCTGAGCAGGCCATAGCCGACAGTGGAAAACCTAGTCAGCCTTGACACCACAATTGCAGTATACTGTCAAACTGCTGGTGACAGTGACATCCCCTACTGTGCTTTGTTCTGTTGGTCTGTTGCTACATCCAACATTTTAGACAAGAGCAAGATATTCTGACAACTGCTGGCCTGAATAAAGAACATTTGGTACAGATATTCATTGCCCCTATAGGTTTTGTTGACCTCCTGACCTTTCCTTTAAGTCACCTCATGCCGCAATTTTCACTTGTATACAGGGACTAACATTTAATTGGCAGAATACTATGACATCTACTAGGCACCAGAGAATTAACCCTTCATTCGGCTAAAATCTCATCTTTGCACACAAGATGTTTTGTAAGTAATAAGTAAGTAACATGTTGAGCACAGTCATGGACTGTTGGGTGTATGTACTGTATGAAACAATGACCGGAAGGAATTAGTAAGGTGAATCTCCTTCACTGTTGATGTTTTGAGGGTCAACTGAGTTTTTCATACTATATATATTAGAAAGAAGCCGTTCACATTATGACTTTGTATGTTTCTTTTCACAGTGAAGGTATTTGTTCTTACATGAAAAATTAAGTTAATTTTCATTGGCATTAGAATGGGTTTTACAGTATATTTATATTGTTAAGTCTAGCCCAGTTGATTTAGCCCAATAAAGAACCATATCAAATTTTTACAGAGCCAAATCATTCAGGTGTAAAACCAGATTTGATCAACAAGACCCCTAATATATACCAGCTCACATTACTGCCACCACTTAAAAAGCATCCTTTAGAGCATTGTGCTTTTTATTTGCATTATCCAGGAAGCCAGTGGCTTCCATTCCATGGTTATACTGGCTACAGATTGATTTGATAAGTCTGCATTGCTTTGTCAACAGTAGGAAATGAATGGTAACCAACAGCTGCCTGGAAGGTAGATATGCCACTTTCATAAACATACAGCACTATGATATGTTTTGGAAAATGTTTAGCAGTGATGTTATACATGATTCTTGGATTGGACAGTAAAACCACACATTCAGATGGCTATTACATTATCCATCAGCGACTGGTCACATACAGTTAAAGCACTGTTCTTCTCCATCCCTGCCACAGTACAGCTGCTCCAGTTAGCAGTCGACTAAAACAAAACTACCAGTTAGTATTAGCTGTCAGTCTGCAGGGTCAGATACAGTAAGTAGGTTAATCAATGTCACTGATCACTGCTGTCCCCCCACAGTGGAGAGTAGATGGAGTCATTTACATCTATACCATATTATGTATGACTGTATCTAACGCCTTTGCTTTTTTTGTAATGTTTTCACAAAACAATAAACATATCAGTGATGCCACAATTAATGTTTTAATGATATAATCAAAGTTTGATCCAACAACAGAATGGACAAGGCTTGATAATACCTGATTGCTGCAGAGAATGCTACAGATATCAATCCTGTATATGTTAGAAATGTAATCAAATACTAAATCATCATTTCATCGGGAAAAATTCATCCGCACTCACAAGTTTAGTTGGCACTAACATGGGTACATGAGGCCTTCCACAGATGGAGCTGATACAGTCAGCAGACAGATGGTGCAGATCTGTACTGGTGATTCATCAACCTCTCTCTTTGTCTTTTACATGCACATCACAGTGAATATTCAGTCTGCTGGATACTTTGGTCAAAGTCACATTAACATGGTGTGGCAATTAAGTTGTAAGCAAGAATTGTTTGGAGTATTAAAATGGCAAATGGCGGCATATTGCGCTTTTATCCAAAATACTGTCATTCACCCATTCACACAATGATGGCAGTGAGCTACCATGCAAGGTACTGGCCTGACCATCAGGAGCAATTTGGGGTCAGTGTCTTGACACAACATGTGGACAGCAGGGGACTGAATCGCCAACTCTGTGATTACTGGACAACCCCCTCTACCTCCTGAGCCACAGCCATCCCATAGTTTGATCAACCAACAACCTCACTCTTGAATGGAATGTTTTTTGTCAGCTGACTGTTAAATGTTGGTTGTTGGCAGTAATTGCTCGCAACAATATTGGTATACAAAAAAATTAGATGTTACGATCGGTTGGTCCACAACTTTCAGTCCACTATCCTGGGAATTACGTTCATTTTGGACGATTCCACAGGTCACGATTTATGTCCAATTCCAACATTGAGCACCAATACAGGAGGTACTGTAGTGTGTCCTGTATGTAGCAAGGAAGAAAGGAAAGGTGTTAAGGTCAGGGCGGTGGGTGGCCGTGTAATGCATTTAACTTTGATGTGGGAGGCTGGAGTTCACATGCTGTCACAGACGTTGCCGGTTCCACCCGTCGACCTTTGTTGTATGTCGTACCACTCTCTCTCCCCCGTTTCCTGTCTGCCTGCGCCTCTGCTATCTAATAAAGGTGAAAAAATCCCCCAAAATTGTAACCACAATCTTTCCCTAACCTTAACCATACCGTAGCTGCCATGTGCTGATCACTTTGATGTGGGAGGCTGGAATTCACATCTGATGGAAAGACATTCTTTTAAAAACATGGGATGGATTGACATGAAATTATATGCAGACTTTCATGCTCCCAGAGGATAAACCCAAACTTTGGGGATCCCCTGAGCATTCATCTAGTGCCATCACCAGGACATTGCTGACACCCTAAATGAAGATCAGCATGTTGACATGGCCTTGTTCTTGTTGTGTGAGAGGAAGGCTGGCTGCTATCAACCATTACTTCTACCACTGCTGCTGTAACAAATAATACTCCTACTATCAGAATTACTACTACATCTGCAACTTCACTTGACACATAAATGGAACATTTGCATGAAATATGTATTCATCTTCACCAAAGACCCAGTCCTCATGACTGTCATCAGGTTTAATGCCACTTACTATTAAATACAACGCTGAGTTTAATACAAAAGGAAAGATCAAGTATTATTTTTATACACTATTTTATCTGTATCGTCTAATCACCACAGCTGTAAGTGAACACAGCAGTTCTGATGCTCATGTCATTTCCATCGTGTTATCAGATTTAAATGTCCCTACAAGACTATAAAAGAGAGAGAAGGGCTTACTGCTGTGAACCCTTGTCTGCAGCTCATTAGGAAAATTGTTTGCTTTGGGGTCAGGTTTAGGATTAATGTTACAATTTATAATCAGAGTCCTTCGTTAGAGAGAAACAGAGAAAATAGGTCAGCAGTGGGTGTTGGGAAGTTAAAAGGATCTCTCTGAATTGTGTGTCGTGCTGCTGAGTGGCATTTTATTTGCCACTGGGTGGGCGATGGATGAGAGGGAACAGTGATAACAGAAAGGAGAGGAGCAGGTGTGTGTGTGTGGGTGGGTGTGTGTGTGTGTTTAATTCTGTGCATATGCATAAAAGTACTAAGATGTGCTCTGTCTGTCAAGGGGACTGAAACCATAATCACATCGCACCATAACAACATTCTGCACTGCTTTTATTCCCTCGCCTACACACAGTATATAGATATTTTATTGCTTTATAATGCCAAATATTTTATATAACAATCAGGGCAGGCTACAGTTAAGTAATGCTGACATCATGATGCCACGTTTCCTCTAAATTCCTGAAAGAGGTGTTTGATAAAGTAGTCAATTCTTAGTTAGTTCCTCCAGGAATTTGAGATTCTGCAAGAGACCTTGCAATTTTAAGCTTAACCATCTCTAACTTAATACCTGAAACCAACCATGTGATCTATGGAGCTTGTTGGGAAAAGCACTACCTGAAAGGTAAAATGTCCCTTAATAAAGTTTGACGTCCTGGCTGTCTATCTGCATACACTAATCTGAATGTAACTAACTATGAATTGTTAAACAACGCAGGTCAGTAAGAAAACTCTTTTTGCAATTTACTGCCATTTTTAATGTAGCTAAAGCCACTGCAACCTCGATCATTTTGGGCTGTAGTGATCCCAACAAACGAGGTAAGAACTGGTGGGACTGCCTAGTACTTCATTTTTTCCATGGCATCAGCATGTTCTGTTTGAAATATGCAGTGGTCTAGCAAATTCCTGCTGCCCGTTGGGCATGAATGAGGACTTCTCAATTAATGACTTTTTAAAATTGTGTTTTATGAGTTCTTAAATATTTACAAATCTCTTATTTATGTGGTTTTATAATATATGTTATAATACTGGCTCTCACTCTTTTTATCAGTCACAGCAAAAATAACGGTCATTATAGAAGAAAGACAGTCAATATGTAGACAGGAAAGCTAAAGGAAACGTGATGGTCTCTTAAGAGGTCGATTGGCTTGGGCCTACCTTATTTGAAGAGAAGCTCACATCGACAACCTTTCTGGGATGCAAACAGGTTAATCACCATGTCATTAAAGTCTGGTGATTTTTGGATGAAGTCCCACTCAATAGACAGCATAGCCAGTGCATTCAGCCTGTCCTGTCCCATAGTACTTCGGAGAAATGATTTGATCCTCTTAAGTGCACCTCTCTGACTCTGTCGATGTCATGGGGTTGTGATGGCTATTTGCGTTCATTTCAATGTTTCAGAAAAAGTGCTCTGAAGATTGTTCTCAGTCCACATCCTCAAAAGTGACATTGCAGACTTTAACTCTGCAAACTCCACACTACTGTACATCACCATCAGCTCACCTTTCAGTTTCTCTTTGCAGATCATTGGGAAATGTTCACTTGCAATGTCCAGCTGCTTCTGAGGGAAACTGGTCTTAACAGCGGAAACAGTTCAGAGTCAATAAGTTCAAAAGACACTAAGTGTCGGGCTTTCTCAAAGCGAGCCTTTGACTGCTCTATCATTATTTCACAGCACTGTGCGGCTACTGACACATTATCAGACCGCCGCAGCAACAGCTGTGTCTGCATCTGGATGCGGCTGGGTGTCATCTGTGGTCAGCTTGTCTTTCATTTCAGCTATGGAGCAGGAAAAATTCTCCAAGGCCTGTCTCATTGTGTCTCTGCATAGCGATGCGGTGGCCCTCATCAAGTTGACATGCGATGTTAACTTTACCCAACACTGATAGCTTTACGCTATGTCCAATGTGACTTGTGCTGCATTCATGTTTCCTAATTTTGTCGGACAAATGTTTCAAATCCTTGTTGGGTCCAAGTCGTGTCTCCCCCAAAAAGCAAGCATGGGAAACAGAAAAGTGAATTCTTAGCTGCACTTGCCGTTAGCCAGTCCTTTCATTGAAACCAAGTAACACAAAACTTATGATTTTGTCGTTGGATGGATGAGAAAGTAAATAATCCACTTCGTTCATGCTCACGCTCATGCTAACACCCGCCATTGCCACAGTCCTCACGTCTCCCTCCCCACTCTCGCATAGTACTGTAGCACCTCACTGTACGTACCGTCTGTACCGCTGTCATTGGTCAAAAGTCAGTGGCCTGTGGGCTGAATGAATTTAGCCCAAATACTCAGCAAATCAAGGGGGCGTGCCACGACACCTGTCACTCACTTAACATGAAGATGAATGGAAGCGGATGCCACTGTGTTTGGGCTGTAAACAATAAGCCCATTTAGATATATTCTGTGTTTTTCTTGTGACTATTTGGTGCTGTTGCTGCTCTAGGTTTCACCAAAATTTAAAACAATCTGTTCTAAGGTTTTTTACAATAATTTTCTCATATTTATTGTAAGGATAGGGAGGGCTTAGCCCTGTTAGCCCATTTATACCAGCTGTCCCTGTATATATATAACACTTCGTAAAGTATGCCACATGGCGCATTTTGGTTTTTGACTTCCTCTATACAAGTTTGAGTTCCGCCCCTTAGATGCACTACTCCTGTTTATGGACCAAATAAATGTCTCTCATGTCCATTATTGGGCATTCCTCCAGTGGTGAAAGGTAACTAAGCGCATTTACTCAAGTACTGTACTTAAGTACAATTTTGAGGTACTTTACTTGAGTTTTTACATTTTCTGCTACTTTGCACTTCTACTCCACAATATTTCAGAGGCAAATATTACTTTTTACTCCACTACATTTATTTGATAACTGAAGTTACTAATTACTTTGCAGATTCAGATTAATAATACAATGTAGAATCAACAAATAAATGATGATGATGTATTATTATGGGTTAAGATAAGACTTTATTGATCCCAGCAGTATATAAATCCATTAAAATTAGCCCCGACTTTACCAGCTCCAACATTAAAAGTATGTACACATTAATGCGTTTTACTTTTGGTACTTTCAGTATATTTTGATACCAATACTTTTGTAATTTTATTCCAGTAAAATTTTGAATGTAGGGCTTTTACTTGTTTACTTGAGTATTTCTACACTGTAGTATTTCTACTTTTACTTAAAGGTACTATGTGTAGCATAACATGTATTAATCGCTTTGTAATGCCCATGTGTGAACGGACTGTAACGTAACTTAAAAAATGAGACCTTCCCTGACTTTCTTGGTTGCCTATAACAGCCTGTGGACTGATTTCTATGTAAAGGACTCGGGACAGTTTTGCCGGGAGAGTTTCATCCAGTTGGGTTTAAATGAATGTGTCTGTGTTTAGAAACAACACACATTGTCTAGCTGTTATTTTGTGAAGCCACTTTATCATAAGTCTGGGTCCCACTTTTCCATAATTTTGTGAGGTGAAGTCAGAATTTAAGTCCTAAAACAGTTTATTTATATTTTAGCCTGGTTTCTATGCCAGCTGTACAGAAAATCATGTAATGCAATGAATGAGAGAATTAAACACATGACTATCCCTGTGGAATACACCTTTCTAGGTGAACAAAGATTCCAGTAATTCCATACTCAAGGGAACCCTGTTACTGGATACACATCTTGATGGATCTTGACTGTCTGGTTGTCTGTCTGTTGTTAAACAGCACCCTCATGTGGTCATTTACACCAGTACATGAAGAAGAAGAAGAAGAAGAAGAAGAAGAAGAAGAAGAAGAAGTACTTTATCAATCCCTCTTGGGGAAATTATTTTTTTTCAAAGAAGGGGCGAATGCCTACGATGTATAGTAAGTGTGTTTGTCCAATATTCACTCTCTTTTAGCTCTGGTTTGGTCTCTACCAACTCCTGAGGGAAATATCTGGCTCTTTGGCTGCTAAATGCTCCACTATGTTCATCAGCTAGTCTCTAACTGTGTCTGTCTGCTGCTGAGCAGGTAGTGTACAGTGGGATTTTAGAGCTGTTTTTCTGAAAACAGCTGCCAACACTATGAGAGTGACAGTGACGTGCGGTGAGGTTCATGACTGGTGAGGCACTGACTCCTCTGGAGTCAGATGTAAAAATATATGAACCCAAAATAGAAGCTTATATTTCAATTTTGACCTTAATTGAAACATTTAGTTGTTTTAAAAGCTTTTAATTATGCTTTAATCAATTCCACACTGTTCAACAATACGATAGCAAGAAAAACAAAAGAATATTTAATATAAGGTCAAATTCGATTCCCCATTGTGTCTATGGGGCTCAGCACTGCCCCCTATCAGTGCGGCGCGGTGCTTTCTGCCTCACCTGTCTCCCCTGACTGCACGTCACTGGAGAGCGATAAGAGTGAACCAAAACAGTAGAGTTGTGGGCTGGACAGCTAAACTCACTACAAAGCTCTGTAAGGACGAGGGGAGCTGCAGATTCAGCTGATAATTCTCTGTAGGTTCATCAGTACCGGGGACTTTCATATTGTTTTAACATTGTCATTTGATACTTTATGTCAATTATAACTAATGATTTACATGCATGAATTAACAGAACATAACATTAAACAAAACTGTCATAATTTTAACGTTTAATGGAAGCAAAAGATAACAGGAAATATCTGGAGTGCATCCATGTATCTCCATCCAAAATCAAAACAAAGCTTCATTAACTCCAAGTGGCTCATTTAGATTGTCCATGGCTTGACAACTTTCACTGCATCAGTCTACACTGGTGTGCCGCTAACTGATGAAGCTGACCAGTATTGAGTAAACCAATGTAGCATTAAAAGTGTATAAAAAAACAGTGTTGTGGGGACAAGGACGAATGGAATAAATGACTATGTGAAATGAATTCAGTATTTGTAGACACCTCACTACCAAAAACCTGTCCCCCCTAAGCCCTGAGCATTGAACCCTCACAGACTTTAACCAACGTCGCCTGTGTGACATCAGCGTGAGTGTGTGAGGGCTCCAAACACTGTCTGAGGAGTGGGACAGCACTTTGTGATATCATGTTACCTGGACAGGGACATTTCAGACTGTACGTAGTTTATTGAACTGGAGTGTTTGTTGTTTATTTTCTTTTTAGAAGTACACTTCTGTCAGACTAAATGAACATATTTGGAAGTCACCATCATACCGTCATGAGACATACAACTACACATACACATTGCTGGTGAACAACGCGTGATTATAATGAAAAGGTAATGTAATTTTCCATGCGCTTTCTCATGTGCAATTCCACTGCCATCGCCATTTTAACGTCACAACACTATACATTGTGGGTTACTCTGTTTGGCAAAGTCTGCAGAATTGTAGATACAGGACTCAAAAAATCAACCAGAGAGCCCTTAAACACTTTTCACTGTCGATTTCACAGTGGGACAGACTTAACAGGAGCGTAATGGAGGGCATTAGAACTGGGCCACTGCTGCTAACACTTTGGGTGCTCCTCCCTAACCAACCGGAAGAACTTGACACTAATTCGAGAGCATGAATTTATGATTTGTTTGCAGAAGTCTCTTTTGTCTTGCTATGCTGTTGACTGTGAATCACTGTCAGAGAAACAATGCCCCACAGAAGACACACAGAGCTAGAATTTGCAGATCTAACAGCAAGTACCTTTTTGTCATCTAACTACACTGACAATTAGAAGAGTGTATTCTTTCTTTTTGTGGTCTAGTGTCAGATTTGGTGAACATTTATTGTTTGTTTTCTAGTAATTCTTATGAAGCAACAAACCATTAATAAATGTTTAACATTGAAAAGGCATTCTTTTTGGTGAATGGAATGCTTTTATATAGCACTTTTTTTTTTCTTCGAATAAAAGATGTGGCTGGTTAATGTGTATGTTTTCACGATGAGATAGAATGTAATTTATGTGATGAATCTCGGGGCCACTGGTGCTGTATGATGACGCCGTACACATGAAACTGTAGGCAAGGTGGCGATTTCGTTCGTTTCTGCAATAACATCTCATTGTTGTTGCCTTTACACACTTTTCAGGAGTGTGACTTGTTCAGCCTGGTGTCAGATACTGGCCACATTAAGAACGTAATGTAAACAGTGCAACACAAACTAGATCACAGCAGTCAGTTAGATGTGAGCAGCGGTTAGTCAGTGAGAGTTTCAGTCAGGCATGTGACAGGGCAGCTAATAGTGAGGCCCTGGTTGTTGTCATTATCCACTTCCTGGTTTTAGCCGGGCGGATAGTAGAGGATCAGTGTGTGTAGCAGCGTGCGACTCACTTGTGTGTGCATGTGTGTCAATGAGCACCTCACAGGGAGTGTAATTAAACTCAGCAAGTAACTGAAGAAGAAGAGAGGCAGGAGGAGGAGGAGGAGGAGGAGGAAACAGTCTAAACTTAGCGAAGAAGGGACACAAAGAAGAAGAGAGGGAAGAGGAAGACAGAGCAGCGAAAAGCTGAAGAGCAGACAGAAGAAGAGAGTGAACACTGACAGTCACAGACCTGGATTACTGCTGCACTGATATTACTGCTTCTGACAGCACTGAGTAGGAGACGTGGAGAGGAATGCTGGGAAGGATTATCTCTCCCTCAGGACTCAACACTAATCTCTCTCTCTCCACACACACACACACACACACACACACACACACACACACACCTTGTGTGTTTTGTAAAAGACCTTTGGCATGTGGATTATTGACTTTGTAGCCTCTGCAGGGTAGCCATGTTTGAAGTCCTGGAGCAGTTTAGGCGTAGTAATAATTCAACGTAGTAATATTACTGAGCGTAATGCTTTTAAGAATGGCAGTTTGAGTGTAGTACCTTCATAGTACTACTCTATTTAAACACAAGACAAGTATAGTATTTGATGAACAGTTAATTGCTTTAACCTTAATACTACAGTTTGTATTGCTGTTGTTGCTGTACCTGGAGCAGAATACATTTAATTTAGCAGTTTCATTATGATACTTTAAGTGTAGTACTTTGAGTATAGTACATATATTAGAGTCCTTGGAGTACAGCTGTTGAAGTATAGAGCTTTAAGTATATTTATGCAGTCAGTATTTTAGTATTGTACCCTGGTGTGGTCCTTTGGTTGTAGTTTTGAGTACCGTATACACATACTTTATTAACTTTATGACCTAACTTCAGTGAAGCAGCTGGGGTCCGAGACCTTGTCCAGTATCTTACCAGAGTAGGTGAAAGAGTGGGCACTTCATTACATTTTTAAGGATGATTCCATTTGCCAAAATGTGACGAGTTATGAGACCACAGGAACTGAACAAATTGTCTGTCATGGATCCTGACCCGGTAGCAGACACTGATCTGGGACATCGGGCTGGACTTGAGGCCTGTGGTGGTGCTCCTGAAGAAACAAGGGGAGTGACAGAAAGAGAAGGAGAAGGGTTGCTAAACGTAAAAGGAGGTGATAGAAAATTCAGCTCTGCATCCTCCTCCTCTAATTCCTCTCTGCCCGAATCCTCCACCCCCCCTCCAGTCTCCTCCCTGTCCCCCCCAGTCTGTTCAGAGGAAGAGAAGGATCTGCTGAGCGGCTGCTCCAAGTCGTTCTCTGGACTCAAGCTCTTCACCAGGAGGTAAGACTGAATGAGAGTGAAAGAGAGTGAAAACAAGAACCAGAATATTAAATGGTTTAAAAAAAGATTGTACATAAATAATCTACCCTGCACTGGTGTAATATCTAATATTGACCAGCAGGTGGAGCCATTGGCTGAGACTCTGCCTCCTGCCCTGATTAGACAGGATGTGAACAGATGTATAGTACTTGTCACACAAATTGGCTCACAGCTGCATCCAAGCCTTATCCACACACACATGCACACACACACACGTACACTGTTGTAGATGCTCTCTGACACACAGAGGGCCTTGCACATTTCTAGTAAAACAGACGTTCAACTGTAGACCATCACACAGACATTAGCTAACACAAGGTCTCCTATGTTATTAAAGGTTTAGTTCACATGTTTGGAAAGAATCTGGGTTTTTCCCACAGTGCTATTTCCTGCTGTGAGTCAGCGCAGGATCAGATTATATTTGTGTGTGTGTTTGTGTGTGAACGTGAGTATGTGTGTATAACCTTGCCAGTGGGTCACCTAGTCATCATGTGGACAGGGGACATGGTTCCCATGGCAACAGGGGCCTCAGTTGTCATGCTAACAGTAACAACGATGACAGTCGTGCCTCCAGCTTGGCTAGACACTCCAATAAACAGTGTCAGTGCTCATGGTTGGGAAGCAAGGGATCATGGTGCAGCGCTGGTGGCTAATGCCTGTCTAGTGCCTGTTTAGAAGGCAGCAGATGTGTGTGTAGTCCATGTATGTCGCATTACTCTGGTGAAACTCTTTGACTTTGTGTATCAGAGGAGGCTCATGGTCATTACTGGTTTACCACTATTTATCAGCTTATGCTGATTAACCGTTTATTATAGGGCTGAATGATTTGAGGAAAATATCTAAGTGTGATTTTTCTGACCAATATTGTGATTAAATAAAATGAACTCAAGGCCTGTATTTGTGGTCTAGATAGTATTAAACAAGATAAGTTCGTATCACAAACTTTACCTTGTTTCTTCTTGAAAATAATCTGGTAAAATAATGCATTTGCTTGTTGTCCTCTCAGGGTTCTTCTTTGTTCAACTTCTAAGTAAAATTGGCAAGGTTTCTGTAGAAAACTGAGGAATTAATTTCACATTTATTAAAGTTGTTCATTAGTGGTATTCTTGAAAATACAGTAATTTCCAAATATAATCATGTCATTCAAAAGTGGTGTTAAATGTCTTGATGTCAGCTACATATTGCCCACACATAGTAATAATAACATACTGCTGGTAGGTCATGCCTACAATAACAATGCAAAAGTTGTGATAATGGACTGAGGACCCCTTATGATTCTGACAGTTCTCCACTTTAGCTGCTGAGCTTACTTTAGCTTGACTGACCGGATGAGCTGCTTCACCCCATTCTGCTCCAAATCCCGGAGGTCCTGATTCATTTAAGGTGGTAAACTTAAAAAAATGATATGATTCGACTACGGCTCACTCTTCACTAGCTGTCAATCATTTACAGAGCTACTCTACTTTTCAAACACCAAAATCTTTTGTACTTGTCAAAACATGGTGTTTTTTTTTTTCATGGCTAATAATGAGAATTGAAAGTAAAAGTCTGTAGTAGTGCAGTAGCAGTGCTCTTGCACTCTCTCAAATTGTAATTTAGATTTAACAACAATAAATCATTACCTACTGTTAACCCCCAATATGAACACAGTGATCCAGGTAAAACTGGTACATGTTTGTGTTGGTGTTCATTGTTCATGTTCATGACAACAAATAGAAATAAATTAAAATAAATCTTACAGTATTAAATTGAATATTTTTGGAAAACAGTAGAAAGCAAGCAAGCAAAGCATGAAAATAACAAAGGTTGGTATGGGTTGTTGGAAATTTGAATTTTCAATGATCAGTGTTTGTATAAATCTTATTACTCTATCCTTAATTCACACCTCTAGTTGATGTAATTTGATATTGAATTACTCAGCAACAATGTGCTGTAGAAAGAGGATGTAACTCACCTTTTTGTGTAATGTCACAATCACTCTATCTTTCTTAGGCCTGTTTCCTCTTTCTCTCAGTGCACTTGATGTTTGTGTGCATGTGCGTGTGTGTGTTTGTGTGTGAACATTTATCAGACAGTTTTCCACTCAGCTTGTCAAGGAAGTACACTAAGTTATTTTAGTCCTCACTCAGGCTCTCTCTCTCTTTCTAGGCCACACCCACTCTCTCTCTCTCTTCCTCCCACCACACTGGCGGTGTCTCTCACCTCTTCCTCTGTCTTGCACTCTCTGCTCTCCGTTGGCGGTCACTGTACACCAGGGTTTAGTGTAAGCTCGGCAAATAGATGAGAAAGAGGAGTGGAAGCAGTTTTCTCCTCCTTTTCCAGGTTGGCTACTAATTCATTCTTTGTTTTTTAGAATATTTATTAGGATAAAGAATATTGCATGAACTTTATTTAACATTATTAAAGTGTTGAATTTAGCAAGGATTAATTTCACACAATTGCTTTTTTGGTTGTTATGTTGGATTACGAAATGTAAATGAACTGTTTAGTCTACAACTCAGTGAAAGTAGTACTTAGTGATGTTGGTCAGGTTGTTAGTGGGCTGATGCAGTGCTGTGTTCTTCCTAGTTTTAGTCAACTCAGACATACTTTAAAGAGGGGCCTAACCAGCTGATATGAGGGAACTTCCATGACAAATAAGGCAAAAATACAGATCAAAATTAATCTGGCCGACAACAAGGTCATGCTACCTCAGTGCTTCCCACAACTTTAGGTTTTAGGTTTTATTCATGGTGGTCGACTCCATTGTAGAAAGAGGATGAGTTCTGGCACAAAAGGCCTTTGGAAGATTCTTTGTACTTTCTTAAACAAAGTCACTTGTGCTTTATCAAGAAATGTCAATCAAAATGCAATACCGTGTCTCAATATAAAACAGTTTCTGTTTTTCAAAATGATACTGCCCTTGCTCACACTTTGAGTTTGAATATTTTATTTTCCTCAGCTTTTCAAATAAATTGTGTGTGTTAAAATGTTAGCAGGTAAAATCCACTACATTCAGGCCTGGCCTTAAGGAGAATTTAAATTTCCATCCCCCTTTTTTTAAACTAAGAAATGTATAAATTCCTTCTGTATGGCGTCATTATTATTATTATAATTATTTTCTGTCCCACCGAAAGTTAGCTGAGAAGATAATTGAGTCCCTGTGCATTAAACACAGTGGTAGATCAGTGGCGTGTTAGGCTAGCATAGCACAAAGACTGGAAGCGGGGGGCAACAGCTAGTCTAGCTCTCACAAAGATGTATTCTGATAACTCCAAATGAACTTATTTACATGTTGTGTAGCATTTAGCTGACGTACCGCTGTCACCGGTGTTAACTTTCATAACTCCATACAAAACCATGCTATTCTTGGATGTATTTGGAGGTTACCTTGCTAACTAACAAGACACAATATTTAAAGGGGCTTTAATCAACATTTTCATAATAACAGTGGATCAACTATGGATGGTGTAATGGGAAATTTCGATAGCAGTAATGAACCAGAAAAGTATCACCCGACTGCAGTTCCCCTCAGGTCTATGGACCTTTTAAGCTTCTTTCAGCTGATTGTTTTGGGTTTCTGGCTTGCAGCTTTACTGTTGTGGTTCAGTCTTACTGCTCTTATAGTGTTGTTTCCAGCACCAAGCTGCAGACAAACAAAGTTGGACACTAGGGCCAGATATTTTTCTCAGCACTTAGTGGAGACCAAAAAGAGAGTGAACATTGGACCTTTATTTGCAAAGTGGTCAGAAGCACAATGCCAATGAATGCTAATGTATGTATTTGCTGGATGTGTAAATAGGCAACTGTATGCTAACAAGTTTGCCATATCAACTTGTGATGAGATAATGTGAGCTAATAGGTGGTGCAGTAGTTAGCACGGTGGCCTCACAGCAAGAAGGTTCTGGGTTCGAACCCACTGGTAGGCTTACTTAGTTTATGAAGCTGTACTGTCCTTTACTTAGTGTTTTCTGGCTTGTGCGCTTATATCATCACTGTAAGAGTGTAACTATTAATAAGTAAATAATTATAGAGATTTAATTCAATTCAATTTTATTTATATAGCGCCATATCATAACAAAGTTATCTCAGGGCACTTTTTCGAATAGAGCAGGTCTAGACCGACTCTTTATATTTACAGAGACCCAACAGTTCCCACCACGAGCAAGCACACTATGCGACAGTGGCAAGGAAAAACTCCCTTTTAACAGGTAGAAACCTCGAGCAGAACCAGGCTCAAGGTGGGCGGTCATCTGCCTCGACCGGTTGGGTTGAAGGGGGAAGGGAGCAGGAGGAAAGAGAACATGCAGCAGCACAATACAGTTCCACATAGGGATGTAAAGCAATAGCTGTGGTAATGGTATTGATGTTAACACCAACAGAAATAATACTAAGAGCAATATTATAATAGCAATACTAATAATAAGAGCAATAACAGTAATAGCAGCAGCGGGTGCAGAGCAGGAGCACGGGGGCAGCAGGTGGCTGCAACCACAGATCCAGACTCTACAGCTCCGGAGGCAGAAATACCTGCAGAAGGGGAGAGAGAGAGAGAGAGAGAGAGAGGAGAGAAAGCACACAACTACAGGAAGAAGTTGAATTAATAACAAGCATTGATGGGATATGAGGGCGTACAGATGGAGAGGAAGAGGAGGAGAAAGGAGCTCAGTGCATCATAGGAAGTCCCCCGGCAGTCTAGGCCTATAGCAGCATATAGGAAAAGGAAGACAGTCAGTGAATGATAACTGTAACATTGAGCTAATAAGTTCAGTGAAAGGATAATATTAGATAGATATGTTTGGACTGAAAACATATCTCCATGCAGAGAGACAGCGAGAGAGAAACTTTGTGTGCACAGGGTGCAGTTTGGTGAGGGTATGGCTTTTATCTCATGCCATGTGCCAGGAGTAAAATTTGTTCTGTGTATAGAATTAAAATGAGTATCTTGATGATTGGTGTTCCTGGAAGATAGCTGCATGTTATGCCAAATGAGTTGCCAGTCCAGATTGGAGCCATGTGAGGATATGTCCCACTTCCACAGTCACAGTTCCATACAGTTAGTAGGATAGATTATACTGCAGAGACCAGTCTCCTGGGCCTGGCCAGTGCTGTATGAAATGGATATGCAGAGAGAGGTGTGTGTCTGAAGATGAAAGAAGAAAGAGGTGCCAAGCAAATTCAAATGTTTCTTGATGTCTTGGACTTGATGAAGTTTGAGTTTATGTTAGAGACGCTCTTTCCATGTATTATGAGAAATTATGTATAATGTATGTATGCAGATCCTGTTCATTCCTATGAATGTTGCTCATCACACAAATGTTTTCTCTCTTCCTGGATTGCTTCCCCATAGTGTGGCCCACTGCACATTCTCAGTAGGGTTTCTTTGCCTGAACCCATTTGGTATGTCCAATAGACTTTACACTGAGATGACATCACACATAAAAATAGCCTTTCCAGACTAGGGAGTTTTTGTAAATAATAAATTTTCATGGTTTAAACGCTCATTATGAGTGTTGGCCTTGTGTGGCATTCGAGGTGTCCTTTCAACAGTTTTACAGTCTCTCTTTTATAATGGCGGTCTGTGTGTCAAAAATACTTTTTGGGCCGTAGGGATTTTTTAGTGGCAGAACCACAGCCAGTGGGGCAAATTGGTAGCAAGGCTGACGACTCACTGCACTGTATCCAGCTCTGTTAATCCATCAACCACGTGTCTAGTCAGCCAAACTACAGAGCCACGGAGGCTGCTGAAAGACATTTTGGGAAACAAAATCACTGTAGAAGTAAATGGACTGTATTTATGTAGCACTTTTATACCTTAACGGACAAAGCTCTTTACAATTTTTCTCTCATTCAACTATTCACACTCACTCTCACACACTGATGGTGGTGGAGCTGTCATACAGAGAGCCAGCATGCCTATCGGGAGCAACTTAGGGTTCAGTGTCTTGCTCAAGGACACTTCGACATGTGGACAGGAGGAGCCAGGGATAGAGCCCTCACCCTTGTGATTAATGGACGACCTACTCCAAGTAGAAGTGGAAGAAGCAGGTTGAGGCAAACATCACATCAGTAGAAATTAGAATAAGTGGATTGCAGTATGGGACAGATGGATTTTCTACAGACAGTATGACATAAATCATATATACATCCTCTCTCACAATAAAGCATGCCAGAGCCTTGCATTGCTACAGATAGCTAGAAGGCTTGTTCTCACCCCAGTAGAGCAAAACCACATTGCTGTAGAACACTATTTATGTCTGTGTATTTGCATAGTGTTCCACTATTTTTCATGTAAATATTTAACCCAACAGCACAGAGCTCTGGATAGTCTCACACTCACACACACACACACACACACTGACAAAACCTCTTTATTCTTTCCATGAAGTGCACCCAGGCAGTCCACCTGAGCTGGTTGCTCATTCTCTTTTGAACCTAAGAAATGTTCCCGGAAGTCCAAAATCAATGCCCTTTTAGCTTACTACTACAAGAGCTGTCAGGGAGGAAGTCGGTGAGGATGGTTGGGCGTACAGAGTTTTCTCATGCCATCTCTTACTAACAGTCAGTGGGTTTTTTTAAAGCATGTTTTTTAAAGGTTATTCCATAATCTTAACCACGTGTTTATTATTGTAACTCCTAACCGTAACGAGGTAGTCATTTTAACACAAACCGCGATGTTTCCTGTACCTTAACAAAGTGCTTATTTGAACTCAAACCATGATCCTTTTCCTTAACCTAACCAAGTAGTTTTTGTGCCTAAACCAAACCTTAACCATAGCTTTGTCAAATTACTGTATAACATTTATTTTCCAAAAGTGATGTATAACATTTTGGAAGGCACAGATAGATGGTGTTGCCCTGCTGATAGCATGGACAAACATTTAATTTGGAGGACTTGTTGTGCTGTGAATATTTGTGGTCTCCAGAGGATGAAGCCGAAAGCTTTTGAGGACTGTAGCTTTCTTTCACCACTTGGATGAAATGTCCACTTGTGTACAAGAATATTATAATATAATAACCAGAGTGCAGCCGTGCTCTCTGGAGTCCCTATCTGTTTTCACTACAGCATTGCACATATTTCCTAATATTGGCAGATGGAATCCCATGAAATTTGCTGGGCACACTCTCAAAGGGACAAACCCGTTTGATTCATCCTGGTGGTCTTTCCTGTCGAGCCCTTCTCAGGACGTGTTATTACAATATAACTGGTAAGGTCTTGTGAACAGGAAAATCAAGCAGGGCTTTGGAAAATTACTCTTGTTAACAACAATCTACATTAAAGTATACATGAGTAAGTATAGTGCAAGTAAGCAATAAGTGAAGAATGTCATGTTCTGCCCATATGTGAGAATATGTTTATATGTCCTTTTTCAGCTTGCATGGCCCACATTCCAAACACATGCAGCTGGAAGCACCCAGTGCATGTTGGGATATCTCAAAATAGGAAAGCAGTTATATTAGTTGATTAGTTATAAAAGAATAAGAAATTATCATTAAATGAGTATACTATTGGACTCCGGAGAGGCTGTTTGATTTCAGTCTTGTCGCAGCCCTGACTCTATGATTAGTTTCAAGCATCATTTCAGCCACTGCTCTGTCTTTAAGGGGAGTCCTGCTCTTGTCAATAGAAAGTCTCTATTTCTGGAAACAAGAGACAGGAAGATGTTTTCTGTCTCCAGATGCAGACTGAAATATCTGTGTTTTCAAGTCTCAATTGAGCCAGACAAAGAACGTTAAACTGTGTTGACATGCAAATACAGACTCAGGTGAGTAACGTTTCATTACTGAGTACTCTCATCTCATCTCTCCCCGGTTATGGTAGGGGATTATCGTTGTAGAAGACAGCTGTTACATAACAGCAACACACACATGCACAGTGGGGAAAAACACAGACATAATTGTTTAGAGGCAAAGATGAGATGAGGGATAGAGAGGGAAGGATCAGAGAAAAGTCATTTTGAATTGTAGAGAAAGTAAGTCTCTGCTAAGCAAGCATTCATTATTTAAACACTATCATAACTATATTCACTAACTATAAACAAGGACAAGTAAACAAATTATAGATTGACATATACCAGATTTTCTATATTTGAGTTTATGAAAATCTGATAATAATATGGTATAGCAGCCTGATCAGGCATTTTTTTACATTACACAACATTTTTGATATGTATCACTGAAAATTGGTTATTAGAAAAATGTTTACGTTAAAAATGCATGGGAAACGCCTCCAGCAAATTCAGCTTCACATACTGTATGCTCATACAGCAGTCATAACGTGCTGTGGTACCATTTCTCTGATCCCTGATCAATGTTCAGTGATCTGTATGGGTGAGAGATAAGTGATGTGTATGGGTGAGAGAGCTGTGTGACTGAGGGTCTACGAGTGAGACAAAAGTTTTTCTCATCTCTACAGACCATCTGTGGTAGTCATCTATGTGTTTATGTTTATGGCTTGTTGTTAGTTATCTATCTAAACGGTTATTATTGTAACTAAACTGCTACAGAACATATTCTTCTTTCTATGTTTTTTACAATTACCAAACTGCTTCAGGAGCTTTACCACCACCCTGGACTGGAGTACTATAGACCCTGAGTTGCATGTAGCTGGAAAACCAAGACAGACTGTAATCAGATTTGTGATCTGGCTAATGGAGACACATATATGTGGCTAAGTGAAAATGTATTAAATCACATCTGGAGTTTATCTGCATACAAGACACTGTGACAAGTGTAAATGGGGTCTGTATTTATGTATATATGCTATTGGTTCTTCATCTTATCTTACTGAAGAATTGACTGTTGTTGGGAACTGGGAAGGTGCAGTCACATTGGTGCAAAAAAATATCACTTTATTCCCTGCAACAAATATGGGTGGAACGGTATGAGTGATGAAGTGGGGGTTCCCAGAAGCTCAACATTTAACCACATTTAATACATATTTGATCTCCGGGTTTACTGAGACACGGCCAACCATACAGCCTCTCTTTTGGCTTATATCTTAGGACATTAATCGACTAAAGTACAGTTATACCAAACATGGTGAGAGCGATGGCTGATGGTTGATATTTAACCACGGGGTCGCAACATCTCACTTGTTCAAGTGTGTTTAGGTAATACAGATTCTGCTGGTCACAGTTCAGCAAGTTTGAACTCAGCGAAGTGAGGAGGCAAAGACAGAAAAAGTTTGTTATTCCTGCTCTTAGCATGTGTTTGAAGGGGAATAGAAAATCAAAATGTAAAGTGGCCGCAGTTTCAGAGGTGAGCTGGCCTTAAATCCTCAATGTAATGGCTTTATTTGAAGAAATTGCATATCACCTCAGACTATGGTTGTCATTAGCTTTACTGTGTGACTTTATGAAAACCAGTCATCACTGTGACAACCCCTGACCTTTGTGACAGGATATAGAGTGCTTGTGTGTTTAATGTCAGTGGTGGGATTAAGTGAACAGCGGAGGTTTCAGTGGTGCTGATGGTTCTCTGTGATGGGACTTCCTGTTTGAAACCATCATACAGTCTAAGTGCAGCTTAGGACTAAGAGTCCTAAGCTGCACACACTTATACTGCACTGCTCTCATCTGATGTCTTGCGTTACATGATATCCTATTCAGCTCTTATACACTCTAACAACACTGATCACACCACATGTCATGTGTTCTGTCCCATGCTCTTAGCTATAGTCTCATCTGTTGTACCAGGTTAGGTTAGTTTGTAGTGGTGTGGTCTGCAACAGTGAGTTGGTGTGGCCCTGACTCAGTCATTCTGTTTCTCGTAAGTTCAGTGGTAAAACTAGAAACAAATTCCAAACACTCTTTTTCGCAAGAGCTCTTTTTTGTTTCATAGTTTTCAACACATTTGCATTGTTAGCTATTCTTCACATTAAAACAGCTGAATAGCAGTTAAAAATGAATAATAATAAAAAACTGGATCATAAAAATAGACATTTGCAGGTTACACATTCTGTAACTTCATTGTTTTAAATTTCTGGTTGGTCAGCAGCATAATCAACAGCCCTTTGGAGCCTATTGCTGTCCATTTCCTCTAAAGCATATTCTGAGTGTCATGTTTAATGTAAACTGTACTAAACTGTGTCTGCAGCAGAAAACACAACAGCAATTTGATGTCCTGTTGACAGTTAATAAACGACGAGTTTATGATTTCACAGTTAGTACAAAAACTGTCCATAGTCTGACAGGATGAGTCATAGACAGTACAACTTAAGTGAACTTTGCTTTTTGGGATGACCATGTTTCAAATGTGTTATGTCAACCTAGAGACCTCTAAATCCTGCCTTCATGAAGGTTCTAAAGTTTAGTTTTTGCTTTTTTGAGATGAAGGATGAATAGTCTAATGAGGTAGATTTGTTCACAGTACCTTAGCCATCCAACAAGATAAATCTGCCCATTCACACCAGAAGGAGGTACAGTGAAATTTATTCTCATGTCCTTATGAAAAAAGCTGGTGCTAGAACCTTGGTGATTTAGTGACTGCTTGTGGGTTGTGCAACATTCCTAATATGATAGCTTCCTTTCTTTAGACTCTCTGTCTCCATTCCCTCAAGCAAACCCTCAAGGTCAGCACTGTCGAGGCGGTTTTCAACAGGCCAAAGGCACAAATTTGTGTGTCAAAGTTCACAAAGTTGTGTACTACACAAAAGCACTGCATACATTTAGTTAATTTCCATGCCAGACATACCCAAGACATCTAATTTTAACCAGTAACACCAGTAAAATTAGTGTCAGTATTATTGTGAACATCTCTGAATCTATGAAAAATTAATGGGGGAAGGTGCTCTATAGTTGGCCTTGGTCTAATGTGAAGCTGCAGAGTTCAGATTTGTTTTCATGGTGCTTTCTCAATTTACCTTTAGCTCCCGCTTCTGCTAGCGGCAGCATAAATTGATACATTCAGACTCAGCTAAATTTGATTCATCAAACATCTCAGGGCTCACAGCAATAGATTTATACTTCTCTACACTATAAGAATGTTTTTTTTTATTCCCATCAAGCCTGGTAAATGAAGAGAAATCAGAGTGTGTCCCTGGCTCAACCCAGTAAACTTATGGACTTTTTTGCCCCGATATTCATTATTAGTATTTGCATTGCCACGTCTTATCAAGAAACACAACTGCACTCTTTATATTTGCACTCTTTCCTACTTGTACTGATTGATATGTCTAATATTTGCTGAAGAGACACAACACAGAGTCATCAATTAGTTTTTTTTATAATTACTGTTGTGCGACTGTGTTGTCTGATAAGTGTCGGAAATGAGAGGTGCCAAGGTAAAAAGCAAGATCAAAAGCACCAGAAGGGCAAGTCTTTATTTCACAAATTCTTCAGCTTGTTGGGAAGTCAACTTATGTCTGTTGAACATCAATAACGTTGATGAAAATGACAATCACATCCCTAACATCACAGTAGTACAGGGTTGTATTCTGAAAGCTGGAAACTGTAGCAGTTGCCAGGCTTGTGTTTGGTTAGTCAGTGATCTTAAATACTTACAGTAACAATACTGTAGGATCCTGCAGTCAAAATGCAGTAAATGTTTCTGGATCCTCCTGTCAAAAAGGGACATATGTCAGATGAGGCAGCCCGAGGTTTGGGCTGAGAGTCAAAGCTCTACTTAATGTGAAGCATGTAAACAGAACACCTTGTCCAATCATTTTATTGAGCTCTCAAGTAAATTCAGTTGTACTGATTCCAAATGGGACTGATTTTATTAAAGCTGTATTAGTTCAGTTTTCTGGCATTTGGGGGGCAGAGGAACTCCACAACAAGCTGACAGACACACAGACATTCAGTATGTCAACATCCAATATTCACTCTCTTTTAGCTCTGTTTTTGGTCTCTACCAAGTCCTGAGAAAAGTATCTGGCTCTTTAGCTGCTATAGTAAATGTTCCACTATGTCTACCAGCTAGTCTCTAATTGTGTCTGTCTGCTGTTTGGTGCTGGGCTGGTAGTAGTTTTTCATTGAAAAAAGATTGATAAAAAACCCTAGACTGAGCCTAAAACGGCAAATGAACCATAAAATCAAAACTATGAGCTAAATGAGGCTAAAGCTACAGAGTTGATTAGAATTTTTTGTAGGTTTGTCAGTACGAACGACCCATCACATTACATTTAATTGTTAATATAGCATTGCCACAAATGTTTTCACATTCAGTTTGAATGTATGCAGGTGTATTATATAGGTTGTATTTGAAATGGACTAAATCACACAAAAACAAACATAACTGCCTGTGTGTGACAAAATAATTGATTTTAGCTCAAAGGTCTTACTTCCTATTTTTTTGGAGCTTATGGTCTCCATCAACAAATGGTTTAAATTGGTTGAAAGCTCTGAAAAAGCTATTAAGTGGTAACTTGACGCGCCAGATGGTTTGTTACACAGAACCATCTGAGAAGTTGTCCTTGGAGACTGTTTGTTAAAGGGCAGGCACTTGGCAGGCTATCACAGGCTAACTTCAACCAATCAGATCAACGTGTGAAAACATCTTTTCCATCGAGAAAAGCCTTCAGTGCCATTCTTTGCTCTTCTTTCAATGAAGAAATACTCTACAGTCCTTATATAACGGATGCGATAGCAGCAGCTACACTAACCTCTTTAGGAGCTGCCATTGTTGTTTTTGTACGACCAGTCTTGCTGTTGTCACACCTAAACCACGCCCGTAGCTGCCAGTAGTTCCTCATAGGAACTGATTGGTCCAAACCACTGTGGTTCGGCCACAAGAGCATAACTTGAAGCCTGGCAAGATGAATTCTTGTGTGATCGTGAGTGAACCTTTGAGTAGAAATAATTTTGTCCCAGATATTGTTCCCAATTTGAAAAATAAACATGTTGACTGTGTTCTAATGTCCAGGTATCTTGGAGTTGCTACTGTGTAAACTTGGGTCTGACATTTAAGATTGTGCTACAATTTCTGTGTTCATACAGGACAAAAGACACAGTAATGCACAACTCATGCTGTCATGACACCACATGAGTGTCACTAAACACTGTAAAAGCAGAACAAGTGAATGAATCAACCACACTGTGAATGTTGAGGGAACCAGTGAAGGGGCTACTGGTTGATACCAGTTTTGATGACTTGACTGACTTTGAACCAGGCAGCACTGCATCAGTGATCCATTGATGGAATTAAACAGCTGGTAACTTTATTTTATTTTAGAGGGTTTTACTGTTTAGCCATTATTTATTCCGTGGAAGGAACTACTTACTGTATCAGTAAGGTTTGTAGAAACAATTATTTGTTGATGTCATCATCTAGGGAAAAACATACATTTAATTAACAGAAAAGCCTATTTGCCCATTCAGCATTTCTAAGGGAAGATTGGAGAGAAGCTGGACTATCATCTGGCTTTTGGTGGAGGAAACCCAGTTATCATGGATACCATCTCCTGTCGCATGGATACTAAAACATCATGTGAACTGATATCTGATCTTTAACCTTTAGCTTGGTGTCAGAGAAGACATGTTCTATGTTTTTTACCCAAGCATATCTTATCTGGTGCCACATATCATTTTTAGTACCTTCCATTTTGCACTGCACTCCAAGAAATGATGGATGTCTTCTTCCAACGCCATTTCTGCCGTCGCCAAAAAAGACAGAAGCATCCCGCCGCAGTGCATCAGTCTGGTCCTGCTGTTCAGAGCAGTAAAGCCAGGAGGCGCTCTAGTGTTGGTCTGCCCTCCATAGCATTAGTACAGTCCAGACGCTCCTCCATTGGTTTACCTCCAGTTTGTACTGACCAACGTAGGCGCCTCAGTGCTGGCTTACTGGTGGCCAGTGGACAAAAGCGACAGTCCATTATAGAGCTAGGATTAGCAAACACAAGTGAAGCAGTGGGAGGATTTGGAAGAGGAGCTGAGAGAGCAGATGGAGCCATCAAGAGAGGAAGAAGGGCATTTCAGTATAAACCTCACCATGCTCATAGTGCCTCTGGCACCGTCTCCTGCGTATATCGTGGGCTGGCGGTGCGATATCGACGTCCTTCTAAAATAAAATCCATTGAACCTCATTTACTTGGACCCTCTATGTTACTTGCGAGTGTAGTCCAGATGGGCAGAGGAGTGAAAGAGAAGGAAGACGAAGAGGAGGAACTAGATGTCTCCCTGTGTTCCTGTTCTGAGTCAGATGGAGGGGATGGGAGTGATGAAGAAGTGGAGAACACAACTGGAGGAATAAAAGATGTAAGCTTCAGGCCTACAGCTCAGATGCACTTAACCCAGGCAGTCATTATGGAAAACATTACACCCCGCCCCTTGCTCCGCCCTCCTCGCTGTCTGAGACGAAACTCCTCCCACCTCCTTCCAGCAGACTCTGTGTTTCGGAGCAGTGAAACAGGTTATGGAGTTTATGGTCGATATAATCGACGAAGGTCAAGTCAAGGTCACTGGGCTTCAAATAAACCAATCCTGACTTCCACGACCAGCCCCAGTCTGGGTGAGCTGGCCTCAACAGGTCTGAGCTCTGAGCCTGGGGCTGCTGAAACAGATGTGGCCTACCCCGGGTCTACAATCCATAAAAGCTGTTCTTCACCACTGGGGGGACCAGAGGGAGCGATATACTATGATCCTTATCTGGATACATGGGAGAACTTCCTGTCGTATGTAACAAAAACACACACGCACGCACGCACGCACACACACACACACACACACACACACACACACACACACACACACACACAAACATATGCAGGATAACATAGTGTGTTTTGCATTTGTAGGCAAGACTTCATAATATGCTTAAACTAATTTACGGCTACCAATTAGACTTTTTCTGCAAAGCGTGCAGTGTTTCTTTAGTAATGATGTCTGGCTAGATGTTCTGACAGTCCAGCCATGTATGAGAGCAGTTGATTTAACAGTAACAGTGTCTGTCCAAGTCTTCAGTCAGGATGGGATTCTCATCAGCCACTCCTTGTATCCTTTGGTCCTGAGTGCCACTCTAAAGTTTCATACTTAGGTCACAGGATGACAATTACATTACAATAAATTACATTACAATGAAATTTACAATTTTTGTGGTTATATCACAGTGCAAAGCCTTTTGAACTCATATTCAAGCTTGTCTTTGAGCAATTTCTTCCCCTCTTCCTTTTGGGCTCATTGCTGCTTCAGATAAAGTGTTTAGAATTTTTACATTTAGTGCAAATTTTTTTGTCAAAGCCTAGTTGAATCATTGGAAAGGTTTATCCAATGCTCACATTTTGCTTTAGAAAGGGCAAAAAAAAAAAAAAAAAAATGAACAAACAAACCACTTCCTTTGCTCTACTTTGAACAGACTTTATTTGCATTGTCAGCCAGGATGGGAGCAAGGCAATAACTTTTAACAATGAGACAAAATAGCAGCATATAGTCTGATGGTAAATGTGCCAGTCTCAGTGTTTAACTTCACCATACAGATGACATGAAATTGCAGTATTTTACTAAAATAAATTATTGGTTTCCAGACTTATAAAAAGTGGGCAGTATAGGCATGTGGGGCCTCACTGTGTGGAGTCTGTGTGTTTTCCTCATGTCTGTGTGGGTTTCCACAGTCAAAAGACATGACTGCTTTGGTAATTGAATTGCTCATAGGTGTGAATGTGAATGGTTATTGTCTCTATGTGTGTCAGCACTGTGATAGACTGATGACCTCACCCAGTGTGAGCAGGTATGGGCTCCAGCTCTAAACATGATAAGTGGTTTTCAGAACGTATGGATAAAAAGTATAACTGTTGTGCACTATGGCCTATTGTGTTGTGTATATTTTGTTAATATCCAGGTCTGTTTAGATGTGTCTTGTGTTGGCCTGTCGCAATTATTACACGTTCGCTTGATCGCAATTATTTGAGCTGGCCGTGATCATTTTACATGGATTCCACAATTAAGGGAATTTTAAGCCAATGTTAGAAATGTCGCAACAAATAGAATGCAAATTAGGTGCGTTTCCATCAGCTGGGTTGAGGTAAATAAACGGTTTACCTGAGCACAAGATTCCAAGGTTCTTGGCTGTCTAGACTAGAGATGTGCCAATAACGGCTCTTTTGATTCACACTGGTCTCCCCTAAGGGTGCAGCAGTGTGTTTGACAGCTCTGGGGAAAGTTATGCTGGAGATCATTTACAGACAGTTCTTTGCTGCTTCATTTCAGTCTATTTAGACCCAGTTAAAACAAAAGTGTGCAATGTAATTGGAGCCATACAGCTGATCTGTCATGTAATAGTCATGTAATATTTGCTACATCATTATTTATTCGACAAATGCGTTATCATCACCTATTTGTCACAAAACCTCTCATGTCAAGCGAGTGTAAAACCTTTTTTAACAATGTTATGGAAGTTTAGGCGAATTTTGTCGCTCCATCCAGCTTTTCTAATTAAATAATTTGCAAAAAATGCTTGGATGGAAAACATGGCTTTGAGTTTCCCTGTTGCATATTAACATTTGAAAATAAAATGAAGTGTCCTACATTAATTAACTGTCCTGATACAATCTTTTCTTTACATCATGTAGGACTTCCCAACAATTTTAAAATAAGCTATTAGAAATACATCTATGTGCAGCAGAGGGAGAGATTTATTTGAAGCAGGTTTATTAGAGACATTATTTGGAAACCTTTGTTACAGAATTATGCTCTTAATACAAGCTCAACACTTCCTGTACCTGTTTCAAATTACAAGCCCTCTAGCATTTCAGTGGACAGAAACCCTTCATTTCACTTTAGATGAGAAATACAGAACAAAGTGTTGAAAATGGCATGATTATATTGTTGAATTTATTAAATGAAAGCAATGGAAATGCACATTATGCTTAGTTGGCGTGCAAATGTATGACATGCACCAGGAGTTTATCCACCCTTACCTGTATTTGGGACTGGCCTTTGTTTGTGGGGACCACGCCCCCAGCCATTATTTTAGCTTTTATTTGAGAAAATACGGTATTAGGCTTATACTAAACAGTGGTATAAAATGAACAGATAAAGACAATTCAATCTTTAATCACAATTATTTGTAAGACAATTAAACTAAAACTTCAACTAAAATTTCATGATTATGACAGCCCTAGTGCAGTAGTGATGATGGAAAGGTGACCCTTGCGGGAAATCAGAGCTATACAAACATATTCAGATTGAGCAACAACACTCACATGCTAATACTATAACAATTTTCCAACTTATGCAGGATTCCATGTAGTGTCAAAAGAGAAACCTGCAATACACTTCTGCAATGTACTTTTTTTATACCCATCCCTGGTTAGCAAGGAAACTGAGATAACTTCAAGTGCTACACACCCCAAAATATGAATTTGAATCTTTCATTTTCATTTGTTTCTTTTGGATTTGAATCTGTTGACATTAGAGAACATCCTTTAAAAAACACAAGTGAGCTTCACAAAAGGAGACCACAGTTTACTTGGTGTTACATTCTTCTTGAATATGTTTGATATGCTGATATGTTAGTGGAAGTAATGTTTGATCAGGAAAGGTTCACACTGTTAAGAGCATTTCTAAATATTAGCAATTGCATTTTTCAGATTTCAACCTGTTTCAGTTTCAACATTCCAATCTGTGTGATGCTGGGAGATTTCAGATTTACATTAAATATTTTCTTGCCTTTCTCAATTTTATTGTCAAGAAGAAAAGCATTCACAAGTTTCTGTGTCTTTGTTTTTCCAGAAAGGCGATAGCTAAGTCCGGCCTGCACCATCTGCCCAATCAGCCCAGTACATCGTCTCTGAACAGGACCGACCCAGAAGCAAATATCTGCAGTGCTGTGGATTGGACTGTGAGTCTGGGTATCAGGGTATCAGTATGACACAACAGGGGTCTGAGAAAACACACACAAATGTTATCTGTGCTTTACCTTTACCTCGTGGCTATAATGGCAGCTCAGCAGCTCTGTTATCACTAAGGACAACACCCCCTCTTGTGTATTATTGCTATCATGCCAAAGTTTAGCTGTTGACACTACTACGACTCATAAAAAGCTTAGTGAGAAAGTAGATTGATTAAAATTTAAGAAGAAATTAATGTGCCAGGATGCTTACGGATAAACATGACTTGACTTTGCCTGGCACAGCCTTGTACCAAGGATTTACTGTCAGTGGATTCACAATGATTTTTCAATACATCACATCTGTGGCTCAGCAGTGACCTATCAATAATAAATGCCAAAAAATGCCCATCATCATTTTTCTGTGACAATGAAACAGGTTTATAGAAAACAAGGTGATTTTTCAGTTTCTGCCCTCCTCTGAGCCTCTGCTGTGTGTTTGTCTCTGTAGGAGTCTGCTCTGTATGGAGATCATATCTGGTTTGAGACAAATGTGTCTGGAGACTACTGTTATGTGGGAGAACAACACTGTATTGCCAGAGCACTGGTTAGTATGACACTCTGATTATATCTCCTCTCCTCCCTCTCTTCTCTCTCCCTCTTTGTGTTCTCAACAACACTGTTTTCTACAAGTTACCTTCATATGCAGCTGTGTTGATTTAGCAAAGTGTATTAGGGTAAGGCATCATTTTCTCATTGATTATGTTTTTCTTCAGTTTATCAGACCAAATGTTTATACGTCTACATGTTTGCATCTCATGCATGTTTACACATCCACAACATTTTGCCGTCACATATTCCTTTAATATCTTTACCAACTAAACATCTGAAGTACTTGTAAAAGGGGCCTGTTCATCCAAATTACAAACAAATAAAATGGAGGTGAATGTAATTTTGTTTGTGGTGGTCACAGCATTGAAAAATTCAGCAGCAACATCTCCTTGCAGAATTTGTGTCCCTGTTACTTTACATAATCTACAAACATGCTGTCAACAGTTTTCATAGGAACAACTTTTAACAAATGAATAGTCCTCTTCCCTGAAAGTAGCACAGGTGGTTTAGATCGGTAAACCCTACCAGTGTCTAGAAAAAGCTGGCGTGACCAGAGAAGCACAAGAGTAGGCACTGAGCATTAAGTCAACTGAAGCAGGGATCTACTACATCAGACTGGATCCAAGATTCAGACTGTGCAAAGATGACTTTGCAACAGTTATTCATAGTAATAGGATGCAAAAAGCAGGCGGAAACAACAGTAGCTGGGTGTCTTAACCATGCTGTAGGGATCATGTTGCTGAGTCTGGGTTTCACATCCCAGGTCCAGATGGGAAACACTGCAAAGGATTTGAGTATATTAGTTTATTCTTGACCTTGGATTTGTAACAAAATAATCCCAGCTTCTTATTTCAAGGTCCACTTACTAGGTTTTTGGAGCTTTTATCCACATCTCACAGACTTCATTTTGCTTATGGAACAGGCTCAGCTGACGTGAATATTGTATATGAGGGGACAGATGGTAACCTGTCTCTGTTCAAAGATGGTCTCTCATGTCAGATGTGAATGTCCTCCTTGATCTCTCTCCGGTCATCCACTGTCTCCTTGACATTTGACCCCCTCCCAGTGGATTCTGTGAGTGGTTTTGGTCTGGTGTTCACAGATGTTGATGTTTTTTCTGGTCTTTACGTAGTTAATGTCTCCCCAGAGCTAAGATAGGATTGTTTCACTGATGTAGTGTTCCCTACAGTGGTCACATGTGATGTCATGATGATGTCATACACCACTCCAGTCTTCATCCCTGGGGGGGTCATGTTTTACAGATTAGATTATTTTGTTACACAAACTTTAAAGCAGAGGTTCCCCTCCCCTGTGCTGTGGGCCATTGTATTTTTGCGGTTATTACCTTGAAGTTGGCTCAGTCTGTGCTGCATTTTCCCCTGTCTGTATGAGGTCAAAATCAGTGTGAGACCTCTACCTGAGTGCTCTGGGAGGTCTATGTGGGATAATCCACTCTGATACATTTACTAAAAAAGAATACCTTATGCACAGTGATGCTACGGTGATTCACCTTCCGCCTCGACAGTCATTCAATGTCATCAAACATGGTCATGTCATGTGTTATATTTTTACTCATGTCCACTCATATCACGGTAAAACATATGGTCACATTACACACACTCAGAGTTGTCAAGTGTCATACACTATCATGTCATATAATTTCTATGTATCTGGTTTGTATCTGGTTTTACTTTTTGCAATACAGGACTGACCCCCAGTGGCCAGAGATGGCATTACTGCCTCATATTTTGTTTATTCAAAAATCACTCCTAGCTGCTGAGGATCGTAAACCAAATTACTAAATTACTGTTAGTCAAAATACAAGTTGTTTCACTTGTGTCCCTTGTTACTGTGATTTTTCCATACTTCAAAACAGATCATGTTCTCCCTTTATTTCTTTCTAATTCTAGCAAAAGTCTGCCAGTCGAAGGAAGTGTGCTGCCTGTAAGATAGTTGCCCACACCATCTGTGTAGAACAACTGGAGAAGGTAAGTTCTCTGTCTCATGTATTCAAAATACTTTTACCAAGCAGACTGAACCAGGGAATCCAAATGAGTTCACCTTTTAAATCTTCTTTATGGGGACAAGAAACATAAAGACGCAGGTGTAAAACTTCAGTCATCACAGACAGGAAAGCCAGGTGGAGAGAATATTAAAGAAGGATGTTTAAACCATCTTTCATGAAGGACAAAAGGAGGCAAGAATAAAGAAGGATTCAACTTTCAGAGGCAAAAGTAGCTCAGTCACTTGGCTTGGGAACCGCAGGGTCGCCGGTTCAAACACGGATGAGTTGGTATGGAGTGTGGACTGGTAGCTGGAGAGGTGCCAGTTCACCTCCTGGGCACTGCGGAGGTGCCCTTGAGCAAGGCACCGAACCCCTAACTGGTCACGGTGCTGTGTTACGCGGCAGCCCTATCACTGTGACATCTCTCCATAATGAATGCATGTCTATAGGTCCTGTTTGTGCATGTGTGTGTCTTTTGGCCCTGTGTGTCCCTTTAATTGTTTCACTTAACTGTTTCATTTCATTCATTTTCATTTGTGAAGCAGAGGACAGCACATTTGAAAGAACGGGCAGGATGTCTTTAACTGTCCCTCCTGTCTAACCTGCAGTTTCCCAGCTCTAGAGCCATTCTGTTGGATGCCACCCTGCCCCTCAATGACCCCAACTTTAGAGTGAGATACACAAAGCTCCTTCTTTCTCTCCTCTCTCCCCGTATGTTACCCTCAATCTGACAGAAACACACAGACCAAAGGTGGTGTCTGGACCTCACGTCAATCAATTCATAAAGAAAACCAGTGCATAACATGACATCAGTGTTTACTTCAGGATGAGAATTTATTTGGAGCAAAAATATAAAAAAGAATCTTTGTAGGTGGGGGCAAATGTATGAGGGGCTGCAGCCCAAATAAAAACACTACAGTATATGGGAAACACAGATAGAGCATGTGTTCTGTTTGTGGTTTGTAGATAATACACTTTTAAAATGAGTGAATTGAATTGGAGTCGAATCCAGGTCAGACACACACCCTCTGAAAACTTCCGCTTTTGTTCTTGCATCATTATAAAAGTGTCATTTTTATTTCCTTAAATCATATAATCTTCTGTCTCTTCGTCTCATTTTCTTGTTGATCAAAGTGGTATGATAAATCTGACAGGTTTAAAGGGTTGGCTCTGTTGATTTCAAAGGGTAAGGAGACCTCAGCAAGGGATATGGTAATAAGGCCACTTTCTGAAACAGTGGAGGTGGAGGCAACAACAAAGAGGGATCAGGACTGGTCACAAAGTCAGGATGGAGAAAACACACAAACACACAATGCTGACTGAAACTGTGTATATAGCTGTTTGACAAAAATAATCTTAACACAACGGCCACTTACTGGCAACTTTGAACCACATCCCACCCTCTTTATCAGCAGACTTTACTGTTGACATGGAGACAGCTCAGTGGTCCTGAGGTAAGTGGGAAACATCAGTCACATGGCAACAGGTGGTCGTAAATGTTGTGAGATTGTAACCCTCGGCTGTGTCCGGAATCTCTTCCTCACTCAACACTGACAGCTACAGTGTCGCACGACTGTGGTTATCGCATCCATAAAATGTGACATACAGCGTTGTAGGATTATTAGCAAAAAGAAGTGTGCACGCCATGGACACTCCTCTTCTGCCCTCACTATGCGTGTAGGTGGGCAGCTATGTGATTTAACTAAACACACTTTCAGTAAAGGTTGAAGACAGAGGATTGCCTTTGAGGTTTTCACTGGAAACAATTGTGAAACTGTGAAAACAGTATTGGACAACAAATTCAATGATTGTGATTACGAATCAGAAAATGATGAGATTCTATAAACAAAACCAAAGGTTAGTACAGTAACAAGGTAACTGGATTCACAAAAGGAAACAAGTACCACCAGTGAAAGATCACCATAAAGTTATCATAGAAAGTACAACACAGTAATTATTCTAGTAAACATACACATAAAGTCCACAAGAGTAAAGTTAAACAAGTAAAATTCACAACAGTTATCCCAACAGTAGTTAGCTTAATTCAACATGTTGCATTAGCAATACACAGCTGTAATGAAAAGAGTACCTACAGATAATGCTCCAGCAAGAGCATTTGGGGAGTTGATGAAGATGTGTGTCAGTATTTGCCCAGACACAGATCTGACAACATGGTGGATATAACAATGTTCCCCACTGCTGGTGGCAGAATAGTTCCATTATGGATATTTTGATGCACTGCAGTATGTAGAGCATGAAGTTCACACTGAGAATTTTGACAGTCAAATAAAACAGTGAACAGTAAATTAAGTAACCTATACAGTAAATAGGGAGTGATTTCGGACACAGCTCCTGTCTCTGTTCAGTGATGGTCTGTGAATGTCCTCCTTGATCTTTCTCCAGTCATCCACTGACTTCTGGTCCATGACGTTTGACCTCTTCCTAGTTGAGACTGTGAAGGTTTTGGTCTGGTTTAACTACCTGTTCTCACATGACTGATGCCCCATACTTAGTTCACATGATGACAACTGACCCATCTCCATGACAACGGAGCAAACTCCAGGTGCTGATGAAAACTGTGAGATGCCGTTTAGCAGTGGAAAAATCTACTTAGTGGACCTCTGAGATTTTGTCTTTTTTCATGGTCAAGAATAATCTTTCATGCTCATTGTTTATATGGCTGTTTATAGCTGATATATTTTGATGTACCCACATTAGTCAACTGTTAACAAGAAGCAGAATCAGGAGGAACACTGTTGACTGCTGACACTGTTGACAGTGTATAATATAATGAATAGAGTCAAAGTCACATTAAAGAGGGAGTGGGGTCATTAGGCCTGTACAAATCCCTCCGTTTCACTTGGTTGTGAGCTGTTCCATTCTTGAACCAACATTTGATTTGAAGTTTGTTTAAATTTAAAATAAGAATATACTCAGAAATAAAAACATCCCCTACATTATGACAGTGTCACATATACTGAACTGTACAGTCTTGATCTGTTTTTCCAACATGTCGTTGAAACCACTGTATAGCATGTGATGCTTCCACTAAGTGAAATGTAAGACTACATGTTTTTAATTGCTATGTGGAAATATTCCACGTCTTTTGCATCATTTTATACACATTTCCCCAGGATCAAGTCCGATGTATTTGATAGCAGATCATTTCTGATTTGAACAACGTGAGTCTGTTAATGATGGACCCATTAATGGGTCTGAGTTTAAGAAGTCATCTTATTGAGTCAGCTAGGTCCTTTGGTATCTAAACTTGTATTTCTTCAAGCTGTTGCCCATGTGATGACATCAATAGTATACCGCTAATCATGTGAAACTAATGACCAACTGATGCATCTTTCATTATAAGAACATGGATACCACCGAGGTCTGTGTCTGCACGGCTGAACCATGATTTGTAGGAACAAACAGAACTGTCATCAGAATGAGCCAGAACAGTTCAGCAGGATGCAATGGCCTGTTCCATACACCTTCCCCCAAAACAGCTTGGTTGACGTAACAGTGTTCAGCCTGGCAACCACAGTGTCTGGTGGTGTCCCTGCTCTGGTCAGGGTGGCCCTGGTTTTTCTTTTCTGTGCGCACTTCACTTTGGGGAATCATGGTGCCTTCCTTGGAGGTGGATCCCACTTTCACTGCTACAAAGTCACACATGTCTGAATCTCTTTAGCCAAACCGCTTCTCTCTCCTAAAATATGTTCTACCTGCCAACCTGATCGTTGGAAATCATTCCAATTATGGCTCTACAGATGTGTCCATGTTGTAACAGCTGTCTGTTCTGGAACTCCATGCTTTTTCCTTATAACCTCAGTACCCAGTAGTTAGAAGCCCAGTTATCATCTATATATTTACACCTCTCTTCCTCTAATTCTCCTCCAGATTAATTTCAGGTGTAAGCCATCTTTCAGAGAATCAGGCTCTAGGAACATTCGAGAGGTGAGTACTGGAAGTTTCTTTCTACAGATTCTTGTTGGGGATCCAAGCAGTGCTGCTGCTGGATCTGTTTTAGAATGACTGATTCTTCATCTTACAAGCTCAGGAACCAACAGGGAAATCTTAGAAACTGCAAGAGCTACAGCAACAATCCTCACCTTGTTTTCACTTTGTCATATTTTTCATGTTGTTCATATTAAAAAACAGTCATGGATTCAATGTTATAAAAAGTGAGCTATAGCAATTTGGGTTTGGAAAATTGTGTTATTTGTGTGTGTTCAGCCCATTGTGGTGCGTCATCACTGGGTGCATCGGAGACGGCAAGAAGGCAAATGCAAACAATGTGGGAAGGTGGGTGATAATTCTGGTAGTATTTTTCTATTGACCAATAATTTAATAAGAGTTTTTTAACATTAGTACAGTAAAACAGTCTCTCTTTTGCAAGTCCCCCAAATTTATGGAAGTGTTATCCTAAATTGCTTGAGTAACCCTTTAACTAAATATAGATGAAACTGGCAGTTTAAATTCATTTTTCACTAGCAGTGAAGAATTCACAAAAGAATTTCTGTTCCTTTTTTCTGTGCAGGGTTTCCAGCAGAAATTTGCTTTCCACAGTAAAGAGATTGTGGCCATCAGCTGCTCCTGGTGCAAACAGGCTGTGAGTATGTTTGGAAAAGGGACTGAGTTACAAACTGGGACAAGACAATCCTTTGACTTAAGTTGAACTACCACAAGAAGTCTTTATTTTTACATAATGATATTGTTTCTATTCTACAGATCTCAATAAATAAATTTATTATAATTCCCTCTTTAGTACCACAACAAGGTGTCCTGCTTCATGCTGCAGCAAATTGAGGAGGCTTGTCCAATAGGAGCTCACGCTGCCCTTATAGTTCCACCCACATGGATCATTCGGGTCAGACGCAATCAGGTAACACTGCTTCCAGTCACTCTTAACCCGGTTTGTCTTTATGGGGGTCAGAGACAGTACCTAACTCTACAGTACCTGTCTTGTTGCGCACTAGACTCACTGCCTCATTATGCATGCAGGAGTGTGTTTTACATACATATTGTGTGTTTTGTGTCTCTAACAGTCATCTATGAAGTCAAGTAAGAAGAAGAAGAGAACATCTTTCAAGAGGAAAAGCAGCAAGAAAGGAGCAGAGGTCAGTGCTGCACTATATCCTGTGACCCTCTAGAAGCAGAGCATGAAGATATCACTGTCTCTGTGCCACCTCTGGCCACATGTGGCCACATATGGTTAAGGTACATATATACATACGCTCACCAGCCACTTTATTAGGTACACCTGTTCAACTGCTCGTTAACACAAATTTCTAATCAGCCAATCACATGGCAACAACTCAATGCATTTAGGCATGTAGACATGGTCAAGACGATCTGCTGAAGTTCAAACCAAGCATCAGAATGGGGAAGAAAGGTGATTTAAGTGACTTTGAATGTGGCATGGTTGTTGGTGCCAGACGGGCTGGTCTGAGTATTTCAGAAACTGCTGATCTACTGCGATTTTCACGCATGACCATCTCTAGGGTTTACAGAGAATGGTCCGAAAAAAGCTCTGTGGGCGGAAATGCCTTATTGATGCCAGAGGTGAGAGGATAATGGCCAGACTGGTTCGAGTTGATAGAAAGGCAACAGTAAGTCAAATAACCACTTGTTACAACCGAGGTATGCAGAAGAGCATCTCTGAACGCACAACACGTTGAACCTTGAAGCAGATGGGCTACAGCAGCAGAAGACCACACCGGGTGCCACTCCTGTAAGCTAAGAACAGGAAACTGAGGCTACAATTCGCACGGGCTCACCAAAATTGGACAATAGAAGATTGGAAAAACATTGCCTGGTCTGATGAGTCTCGATTTCTGCTGTGACATTTGGATGGTAGGGTCAGAATTTGGCGTAAACAACATGAAGCATGGATCCATCCTGCTTTGTATCAATGGTTCAGGCTGGTGGTGGTGTAATGGTGTGGGGGATATTTGCTTGGCACACTTTGGGCCCCTTAGTACCAATTGAGCATCATTTAAACACCACAACCTACCCGAGTATTGTTGCTGACCATGTCCATCCCTTTATGACCACAGTGTACCCATCTTCTGATGCGTACTTCCAGCAGGATAACGCGCCATGTCACAAAGCTCAAATCATCTCAAACTGGTTTCTTGAACATGACAATGAGTTCAGTGTAATCAAATGGTCTCCACAGTCACCAGATCTCAATCCAATAGAGCATCTTTGGGATGTGGTGGAACGGGAGATTCGCGTCATGGACGTGCAGCCAACAAATCTGCAGCAACTGCGTGATGCTATCATGTCAATATGGACCAAAATCTCTGAGGAATGTTTCCAGCACCTTGTTGAATCTATGCCAACGAAGAATTAAGGCAGTTCTGAAGGCAAAAGGGGGTCCAACCCGGTACTAGCAAGGTGTACCTAATAAAGTGGCTGGTGAGTGTATATATACATATATACATACACATACAGATAAAATTCCCCATGGGGATCAATAGTGTTATATTCAAATGGCAGCATACACATGAGCAATAGATGGATTTTACCACATGACTGTGCTCAGCTGATACCGGATACTATAATCTATGTATACTAACTACTTAGTTAGGGTGCACACAAAATGAAAGAAAACACCAAACATCAACCATATGTCCACTTTTTCTGCTCACAGTATCGATGAAATTTAATTTGTCCACCCAAGGTTGAAGTCATTCTTATTGTTCGTATTGCTGATACTGCATACTGTAATCTATGTATAAAGACTACTTAGTTATGGTGCACATATAAAAAAAGGAACCTGCGTTTTAAATTTTCCTCACAGTGGTTTTTTTTCTTTGCTTTGTATGTGACATACTCTGAAACTCTCTTAAGGATAAAACCTTATTTAAAGATATTTCTTAGGGACATGATTTTTGGTAAATTTGAGCTCATGTTTGTCTAAGGAAATCTACAAGTGAAAGGCTAAAGAGCTGTTAGTTTTCTGTCCTGGGTTAAATGTTTAGGGACACCAGCCTGTAGATCAGCCCCAGGTTAGACAGCCTTAACGGATAAGTTCTGCGATAGAAAGATCTGAGCATCGTCTTCTTCTCTGACAGGAAGGACGACAGTGGAAGCCGTTTATAATCCGACCCATCCCTTCACCACTGATGAAACCACTGCTTGTGTTTGTCAACCCCAAGAGTGGAGGAAACCAGGTATTCATGAAGAAACCAGTCAACCTGGTCACAAACCAGTTGATTAGTCAGCCAGTGGGTAAACTATTGTTGTCATTAAGAAATGGGTCAGTGAACCAATCAACACATCCAGTCTTTATGCTAGTCAGTCATCCATTTACACAGTTATTCAGTCAGGAAACAAGTTAGCAAGTTAGTCAACATATTAGCTAAGCAGTTATGGTGTCACTAAACCAGTCTGCAAGTCTGGAAGCCAGTTAGTCAGTCAGTAAATCAGCAAGGTTTGGACTTGAGTCACATGACTTGGACTCCAGTCAGACTCAAGTCTGAAAAAAGCAGTATACTGGATTTGTACTTTGACATCACTGACTGGTGACTTTATTTTGATGTTGGCCTTATGTCTTTAAAGACTTGGTCCCATTCCTCAGCCTGAAGAGAAATTAAACTGACACTACATTTAATGTAGAACACATAATCACTTGATTAAGACTTAAAACCCAACATTTAGGATGTGGACCTTGACCCACCTCTCTCAACCTGCGACTTCACTAGACTTGAGTCTCACAAAGCTATGTCTCTGTTCTAGCTGTTGTACTGTAATTAGATTCTGGGTTAGTTTAGTTACTTTCTAGTCTTTCAACGTCGGTTTCTCTGTCTGACAGGGCAATAAGATCCTGCAGTCCTTCATGTGGTATCTGAACCCCAGACAGGTGTTTGACCTGAGCCAAGGAGGACCAAAGGACGGGTAGGTCTCTCTCTCTTTCTCTCTCTGTCTCACACACACTAACATCAGTGAACATCTACTAGTTATGTCAGATTCATTTGGCTGAAGTTACCATTAACCAGTGTCAATCTTGTAGCCTGGAGCTGTATCGTAAAGTCCATAACCTGAGAATCCTGGCCTGTGGAGGAGACGGCACTGTGAGTAGCAACACACACACACACACACACACACACACACACACACACACACACACACACACAGACATACACCATTAGTATACACATAGATGTACTTGTTATTAGTATTGCTATTATAATGTTGCTCTTAGTGTTGTTTCCGTTGGTGTTAACATCAATGCCATTACCATATCTATACTGTATTGTGCTGCTGTATGTTCTCTTTCCTCCTGCTCTCTCTCTCCCGCTCCCCCCTTCCCCTTCAACCCAACCGGTCGAGGCAGATGACCGCCCACCTTGAGCCTGGTTCTGCTCGAGGTTTCTACCTGTTAAAAGGGAGTTTTTCCTTGCCACTGTCGCATAGTGCTTGCTCATGGTGGGAACTGTTGGGTCTCTGTAAATATAAAGAGTCGGTCTAGACCTGCTCTATTCGAAAAAGTGCCCTGAGATAACTTTGTTATGATATGGCGCTATATAAATAAAACTGAATTGAATTGAATTGAATAGATGTTTAATAAGAAATGTATTTGTACAGTATAACATTTAATATTCACCATACAAACTGCTCAGAGGATAGAAATTTCAGACAGAAAATAGTTAGTAGACCAAGAAATACAATGAAACATAAAATTGCTAAAAGCTTAAAAAAGATAACTAAAACAATGAAAAAGACCAGTAAACTGATGTGATATTCTGAATGGTTTAAAACATGAATATTTATTGGAAGGTAGTTTGAGCAGATTAAACCAGGAGTGATATGAGCACTGAATTTAAAGATGATGAACAGTAACTTTCTCTGTATGCTGGAAAGACAAGATGGGCTTCATCCAAGATATATTTCTGAAATAAAAGAAGCATGACTAAACCACTGTAGTGATATACTGATTGAAATTCGAACAAAAATCCAAATAAAATCCTAAATTCCTAGTTTATAGCCACTATATTGCTAGACAGCAAGCCCATGGAATGTGGGTCAGTGATTACAATGTCTGTCTGATCAATATTTAATTGAAGGATAGATAGATAGATAGATAGATAGATAGATAGATAGATAGATAGATAGATAGATAGATAGATAGATAGATAGATAGATACTTTATTGATCCCGAGGGAAAGTTAGGTGTTTTTTAGGCAAACTCTGATGCCAAGAAGGCAATTTTGTAAAATAGATAATCTCCTAATATTGTGTGGATTTAAAGAGTGGTGTATGTCTTGTAATCAGCATAAATATCATGTCGATATCATGTTGTCTGATAATATGAGCCAGTGGTAATGTATAAATTAAAAACAGAATGTGCCCAAGAATGAAACCCTGAGGAATCTTGTGGATATGAAGTGGGTATTCAGCTGATGAGTAGTTTCTGATGGACACACAACTTCCTGTTTAAGAGAGATAGATGGATGGGGGGATACAGCCTTTTGTCTCTGTAACTACATGTTCGTGTGTGTGTGTGTGTGTGTGTGGAACCAGGTGGGCTGGATTCTGTCATGTCTTGATGAACTGGCATTAAACCCTCAACCTCCTGTTGCTGTGTTACCACTTGGAACAGGAAATGACCTCGCCAGGACCCTCAACTGGGGAGGGGTGTGTACAAACACTGACAAATTCACACCCAGACACAACTAAACTGTATGACTAAATACAGATAGTCCAGTAACCTGCTGTTGGAAATCTGAGCTACTGCTGGCTCATTTCTAATTCATCAGTGAGCCCGTTGTATGCTAAGCTTCTGCATTTGCTTTGTTTATTGCATTAATTTGTCACCAATCTGTACATACCTTTGGATTAAGCCCAGAGGAACGTATGCAACAGCTATATGTTCTTAGCAGAGTTCCCTCAAAACACGCATCTGCAGCTATTGTTATTCAGACTTAAGAAAGTTAAGTTAATCTGATTCAGCACCTTTTTCTGAAGTGATTGTCACTTCAAAGTTAAAATCCTGTTTTCTGTTATCTATATGTTTTATGTACCTCTGCATATATTCCAGGGCTATACAGATGAACCTCTGTCTAAGATCCTGTCCCATGTTGAGGATGGAACTGTTGTCCAGCTAGACAGATGGAATCTACAGGTTGAACCAAACCACAGTGCAGGGGCTGAACCGGACGAACAACAAACTGATAAGGTCAGTGCACATACACACACTTGCAAACAAAGGCATCATATCAATATATTCAGAGCTGACCTCTGAAACCTCCACTGTGGACACTTAACTCTTCTTAGTTAAAAACAAATTCACACGTTCTACATCTTTAACCCTTCAAACTAAATGGAAAAGTTGACTCATAACTGCTTGGCTAATTCAAGTCAAGTCAATTTTATTTCTATACCACAATATCACAAATCACAAATTTGCCTCAGGGGGCTTTACAATCTGTACAACATATGGCACCCTCTGTCCTTAGACGCTTGATTCGGAAAAGGAAAAACCCTTTTTAAATGGGAAAAAATGGAAGAAAACTCAGGAAGAGCAACAGAGGAGAGATCCTTCTCCCAGGACGGACAGACATGCAATAGATGTCGTGTGTACAGAATAGACCAACATAATAAAATTATAGAATGGATAATCATGACGACAAAATTATAAATATATTGTATGAATCCAGGACTATAAGTACTAGGCTTAATAGATTAATTGAGACTGAGACTGACCTGCTGGAAAGATAATGGTAATAGGTACAAGGTAATCAAAGATAAGCAGCTAACTGAAGGTAAAGGCGAAAAGATGAGTTTTTAATTTGGATTTAAAGGCCTCAACAGAGTCAGACTGTCAGATGTCAACGGAAGTTATTCCGGAGGAAGGGGGCCTGATAGGAAAAGGCCCTGCAGCCAACTGACTTCTTTTTAACTCTGGGGACAGACAGGAGCCCTGTATTCTGAAAGCGGAGAGCACGGGATGGAATATATGGTTTAAGGAGATCAGACAAGTATGAAGGGGCGAGCCCATTTGCAATTTTGTAAGTCATCAGAAGCACCTTATAGTTTGATATGACATGAATAGGGAGCCATTGAAGGTAAACTAAAATTGGTGTGATCAAATTTTCAAGTTAAGATTCTAGCTGCAGCATTCTGAACCATTTAAAGCCTTTTAGTGCTAGCAGGCCTGACAGCAAAACGTTACAGTAATCAAGTCTGGATGAAACAAAGGCGTGAAATAGGATCTCTGCATCAGCCAAGGACATGGGAGACCTCATTTTAGCTATGTTGTATAGGTGAAAGAAGGCTGTCTTGGTGATTTCTGTAATGTGCTGATCTAAAGAGAGAGTAGGATCAAACATAACACCAATATTCTTGGCTGTCAAACTTTGAGAAATCACACAGTTGTCAAGAGTTACTGTCATTTGATCAAATTGGTGTCTATGTCGAGCCGAGCCAATGACCAGCATGTCAGTTTTATCAGAATTTAGGAGCAGGAAATTATGTGACATCCAGTTTTTCACAGCAGACAAACAGGTCTCTAATTTAAGCTACTGAGGTACTCCATATTTCACATCAGAAATCTGATGTAGTATTGTTATAGGAAAGACACTGTATTCTTTCAGATAGGTAAGACTTTAACCATGCAAGAGCCAGGCCAGAGGTGCCAAATTTTCCAGTTGAGAGAAATAAGCTTGGCTTTGGCAGCGGACAGAGCACACTTGATATTCAATACACTTTCATGCCATGCAAGGTAGAAAAATTTGATTTACGCCCTTTACATTCCAATCTCCTACAGGCCTTCTTAAGAGAATGTGTTTCATCTGTAAACCAGTTAATCAATAGTCTGTCCATCCAACAGGCCGAAAAAGCCTCCGTGGGCTTCCTCACCCTTCTGTGTTTTTGGGCCCATAGAGCGTGCACACTAGAGTCCTCCTCCAGCTGAGTTGGTTGAGAGCATGAGACTTCTGCTAGCCGACTGAATGGATTAAATTCTGATAATAAAAAAAGTCATTTTGGGGGTTTGTATTTATTCACTGTTTTACAGCCACTCCTTTTCCAATGATTGAGTATGGAAAAAATGCTTTTTGGGCCAGTTTGTCAGGTGATGAACGTGGAAGTGCAATAACCTGAGTGGCCACTATGCCAAAATTGCTTTACAGCCCAGCTTCACACCCCTCGTTCTGTTGTCAAGGACCACCAGCAAATCTGAAGTTTGTCTTGACGAACACTTTCGTTAGTTACAAGGTGTCCTGGGGCTGTATTCACACAAGTTGTTTTCTCTTACCACAAGGAGTCCTCCAAAATGGCGCTAAAAGTTCTTAGCAAAGGGTTTCTGCTTTTCTGCTGAAAAGGTATTTTCATAAAGCTGCTTAGAGTAGCTTTAACTGAGTGAACAACTAAGCTGAGAGAAGGGGTGGGGTTGCCCCCGTTGCTATGAATGACATGTTTCTGAATTCATTTACTCACTCTGTCTACAGTGACTGGTTGACAGCTGACCATTCTGTGTCAGTGAATTTGAAGTAAAATATTCACCAGTACACAGGAGCATGAAAGGAGACCAGAGGCCTGTACTACGAAGCAGGATTTGGGGTTAGCGAGGTAACTTCAGGTTTAACCCTGGGTTTTCAGTACTACGATGGTGGTTCACTTCTTACCATGGTAACTTATGCTGCACGCCTAACCTGCTCGGAGGAGGTTATGTTCGAGATAACAGATCAACGCGTACAAAAGCACCGCCTACTGACCAATCAATTCTCTTGGAAAATGGCATCACCAATAGAAAAGAAGTGGAGCTCGGTACGTGGATTGTGAGAGGAACTCTTTTTATATGAGATAGTTTCTCGTTGGGAGGTACCGACTTATCTGTGTCACCTTCTTGCAAGCAATGTCAAAGCCATTTCATTGTGCTTTTGTATCCCGATATCATCCAACAGCAGAGACTGATTGAAGCACTAAAGCTTTGTACTTATAAGAGATGAATGTAAGCCTATTTACCACTAAATTATGTTTTATATTTATTTTTTATTTGCTCCCAAGTCCGTTTGACACCGCCAGGGTTGCAGCTGAAAGAATCGGGTTAAAATTGTCATACACGCCATAAGAATACATCTAAGCAACACATTAGCTTAATGGAATACTACTGACGTGGCAGTGATATTATAAGCCCATTAATTTGCGCATTCACACATTCAGCGATAGTTTTGCCAGCTGTCTTTCCTGCGTTTGGCAGTTGTGTTGCTTTTAGCCTGGATGAGGGTTAAATTCTTCATATTTCCCTAATATTACAGTTTACTCTTCATTTATAAAGTATGCCGGTCTGCTGCCAGTACACCTGTCATGTTTGCGATTGGTCATATGCTGCAAACACCACCCCCTTCATGTGAACGCACTCATGGCTTGATCGGGAAACCCTGGGACCCCTAGCGTCGTGTGACCGCTTAGCGTGATTGCGGTTGTTAGGTTTAGTGAATCCAGATAACGAAAAGATATCCTGGGTATGTTGAAGTGGCGTCGTAGTACAGGCCTCAGATTGGACTATATTTTTAACCCAGATGTAACTGGTGTGTTTTTATGTTTGTGTGTGTTTTGTGTGTATGCTCTTTCAGCTTCCTCTAGATGTTTTCAACAATTACTTCAGTCTTGGATTTGATGCCCATGTGACTCTAGAGTTCCACGAGTCAAGAGGTACGTTCATATTAGTAATCAGAAGAAAGACAAACAAATGGTACTGACTGCACACTACACTATATACTTTAATACTGATGCTGTATATATGAAATATTTTGTTGATTTACTGTCTCTCTGTCTGTCATTGTTTTAGAGGCCAACCCAGAGAAGTTTAACAGTCGTTTTAGGAATAAGATGTTCTATGCTGGGGTGAGTGCACCTCCATGTTAAAGATCAGTATGTGAATCTTTGTTTAATTCTGTTCAGTTTTAACATTTTAACACAAAATATGCTTGTTTGCTGTCCAACCCACAATCAGATGGCAAGTCATCATTTTAATCTCTCTGTCACGGGCTGTGTGTAGTGTAGCTGAACACAAAGACTGAGGGAAACTGTTAGCCTTCACTAAATGTACAGTATCCTCCAAAGTTGTGTTCAGATAATCCAGATATGTTATTTCTTCTTTTTTAATTTTTTTTCTCAATTACTTCAGCCCACTTTCTGAAACACTATTACAGTTCTCAATACACTAAAAACAATAACCACATAATTTTATACTGAGCAGCACATTTCATTTGTCCTGCATCAGGCCATCATTCACTCCTAACATTTTTATACAGTTCAATAAGTTAATCAGTCACCAAAATAACATGTTCCTCTATTATTGCTTAAGACAGTCAAATGTTTAAGGAACTGTGTCAGTGTGACAGAAGACACTAAAATTGTGTCATTTCTCATTGTATTTACATACAGTACCCCAATAATAAAGTCAAATATTCTCCACAGTCAAATTAATAAACTTGTCATACAAACACCAGTTTCAACAGTCTATTCACAAGTTTTTCACTGTCGGTGTTCACCTTCCTGGTAGGTCCCTATTCACAGTATGTATCTTAAAGTCCAAGGGAAATCACATTTCCTTCAAAATGGCGCTGCAGATGGTGGACTTAACCACAGGACTTAATGACTACATACCCATCACACTGACCTCTGTGGTAATGAAGTCATTTGAGCGCCTTTTGCTGTCCCACCTTAACGCCATCACAGACCCACTCCTGGACGCCCTGCAGTTTGCCTACAGAGCCAACAGGTCTGTAGACAATGCAGTAATGGCCCTCCACTTCATCCTCCAGAACCTGGACTCCTCAGGAACCTATGCCAGGTTCCTGTTTGTGGACTACAGATGGGAGATTGCCATCTGGTGATCTGGTGCAGTCAGAAGAACTTGGAGCTCAGTGCTCTAAAGACAGTGGAGATGGTTATGGATTACAGAAAGAACCTAGCCCCATCCACCCACTCCTGGGCTGTGCACATCTTTTGCCAGTTTGTAAGGATGCTTTCTATTGCTCCTCTGTAAAAGTTAACAAGAACTTGGCATGTAGACAGAGGTGTCTGTCTTTGCCTCCTTTTTCCTAAAATCATTTGAGCAGGAGGTTGCAAGATTGTTAATTTCCTTGTGGTATGAAGTCTCATCATTGTTTGAAATCTGGCAGATGATGGTAGTGTCATCCGCAAACAACCCCAAACATGGAGTTCTCTCAGTCGTGGGTGTACAGCATGAACAAAGGGGGCTGAGCACAGCGATATGTTGAAAATGTCAGTAATGACATAAACTAGCTTGTTGGCATATGTTCTTAGTACACGGCCAGGAATGTTATCAGGCCCAGCAGCTTTGCTCACATTCACTCTCAGCAGGGTTCTTATCATATTTGCTGTGGATACTGACAGTGGCTGGTCCTCTGGAGGCGGAGTAGACTTTGCAGCTCAATCTTTGTTGAAGAGATCAAAGCAAGCATAAAAGGTGTTAAGCTCATCTGGCAACATGCTCTCACACAAGACGAAAGCAGGAGCGCCCACCCCTGCATTTGTAGCCTGTGATGGTCTTGATCGCCTGCTACATGTTTTTGGTGTTGAGGTCTCTCTCCAATCTCTCCTGATGCCTCCTTGATGCCAGCTTTCATTCTCGCTCTGGTGGATATGTATGCTTCCTTGTCACCTGACTGAAAGGCAGCTTTTTTGGCTCTGGATAGGCCCTCACCTCTCCATTCATTCAGGCTTTCTGGTTGGGGAATGAATTGCTGTGTCTCAAATTGCATACTTCCGTACTTACACTTAATATTTTGAGTGCATAAGTGCATTCACACCGACAGGTATGGCAAAATGCAGTGTACTATGAGTACCGGTCAGAAAGTTGAGTGTGGAACGCTGCACACTTCTCACCCTCAATGGTCGCCATCTTGGCTACGTAGCGAAAGGGGAGGGACCACCAACGTATGAAAATGGCAGCCATGGTTGCGATTTTATGGCTAAAAGTAAAAGCACGTTCACTTTTTATTGATTAATATAACTGAACTGAAGTCAAGTGAGCAAACAAGCTGGCAGATATTTCGGCGTGCAGCAATTGCAGTAAAATGTTGGCGATAATGCTCCACCCGGTTGCAATTGGCCATTAAAAAAAAAAAAAGAAGAAGAAGAAACGGTCAAAGGTTGTGATCGTCATTTCCGGTAAGTGCACAACAGCAGTGTTCGACAACACTACCCTGTCAACATTAACGCACTACACAAGTCAGTACATAGTGTACATATTATACTGCATGTAAGTGTACTAACGTAAGTACGCAATTTGAGACACAGCAAATGTCTTTGTGATCACCACATCATTAACACATTTACTTTTGTATGATGTCACTGATCATGTATATTCTACAAGATTGATGTGGTTCTCCTGGGTGGCGGCATCTCTGAATATGTGCCAGTCTGTGCACTCAAAACAGTCCTGTAGAGCTGCTGTAGCTACATCTGTCCATACCTACTGAGGCTGTGAAGCTGCTCTTAAAATAAATAACAATTAACATAAACTACAATCCATGTAGACAAAGATGAACACAATGAATAAAGTCTTTTAAAACCATTTAACTTTCCCAGGGGTCGAGACCCTACCCCAGCGTCTGAGCTTTGATGAGGCATCTCCATGGTCAGAGGGGGAGATCTTACACAGGCTAGGAAGCAGCTAAGAGCACTCCTAATTCTCGCCCTACAACCCACTAACTATCTTTGCCATTGGCAGCCCTAATCGGCATACGAACGCCACCCTCCCTCTGGCAAAGAATGCAAAATACCTCTTGCTTGGCTGGGCTACAACCCCATGACATTCTCCAAGCACCACTCCCCAGAGACCAATGTGGCTCCTTACTCTGCTACTTTCAAGCCTACACAGTCACAGAGTCCTTCCCTTTGAGAGGTGCAGCCAGTTGTTCTAATTAACTCAGGTGCTGTCACTCGCTCTACTCACTTTCCCCTCCCTCTCCAACACACAGTTTCTCCCATTACACTACTGTCTGGCTGTTAGCCCATGTGACCATCTGCTCTGCCTATGATAGAACACTGATGTTGCTGATTTGGTTTGCTTTATCGAAATAAGGTCTGCATCTATGTAGACGGATACCTAACGGTATTCTGTTGAATTAATGCTAAACTAGGGAGCTAAACCATAAAAAATATAAAATATAAATTTCTCAATTTTGGTTTCTCAAAGGAGAACACAGGACACGTGATTTACTGAGCAGATATGTATTTTGTTGCATACATTTTTTAAATTTTATTTCAGTTGGACTTGTGACAGTTATGTAAAACAAAGTACAAAAATTAATGTCTCAGTACATCAAATTCATGTACATTAGGAACTATTTATAAATATAGATAGTGTCTCTGCTCCATGTTCACTATATGTGATACCTACATAAAAGTCAGTTTTGCCCCCTCTGTATAAATGTTTTTTTGCTAAATGATAGCTGAGCAGCTGCACCTGTAAACTACATTTGACATGTGATAAGTTGCACTTTGAGGATGAACATTTTACTAATTTAATTTAAAGATTCATCTGTTATTAATTATTTTAGTGACTCTACCAGATTACTGAAACCTATGGAACATTTATGTTAAAAAATGTTGTGACAGTTGGCTCAAATATTTTGCTAGTAGGATTAACACAATGAGCACGTTGATAAACAAGTAATTTAAGTAAGACTTCAACAAGAAATGCATACGCTGTTAAAATTAACCATAGTTTTGAGAACTGCACACAGTGTTTTGAGAATCATGGTTTTCATTCTATGCCTGTGCCAAAGCAAACTGTAAAATCTCCAAATTCAAAACCACAGAATACTTGTGATGAGAGGAACTTCCAATATTACTGTCTGTCATATGTTCTGGGGCCCTTGTTGTCTGGGAACCCTGTCTTTGCCAGAAGCAGTGGAAGATAGCTCCATCCTACTATGGGCTTAACAATGCACTCCTCTGAGAGAATCCTGCTTAACTGTCTGCCTGTCTCTGTGTGTCTGTGTGTGTGTGTGTCTCATACAGACAGCATTCTCAGATTTCCTGATGGGAAGCTCCAAAGACCTGTCTAAGCACATCAAAGTGGTGGTGAGTATCTGTCAATCAAGCAGTCAGTTATTTGTGTGAAAACACTGAGTCACTCCATCTCTCTCTCTCTCCCTCTTGCTGCCTCTCTCTCTCTCAATTCAATTCAATTCAGTTTGCTTTATTGGCATGAATGTAACAACGACAAAATTGCCAAAGCATCAGGTAATAATGATATTGAAACAATAATAATAATAATAAGGGTAATAATAATAATAATAATAATAATAATATGGGTAATAATACAAATAATAAAAAAAGGTACAAAAAATAGCAAAAAACTTAAATACACATATGTGAGACTGTGGAAGTGTGTGCTGAAGTTTAGTGTGTGCGTTGATGTTGGTGTAGGTGTGTGTGTGTGTGTGTTGATGATGTTGGTGGGTGTGTTGATGTTGGTATAGGTGTGTGTGTGTTGATGTTGGTGGGTGGGTGTGTGTGTTGATGTTGGTGTGTGTGTGTTGGTGTAGCAAAGAATATATTGACAAAGCTGAGTCTGTATTTTGTCAGGATATGTCTCTGCTTTGGATCTCTGACAGTAAAGAGATACTTTGGCAGTCTGTGTTCATGATTTAGGGCCAGATAGCAATTCAGTTTGTTTTGAGTTTTGGTTTGATTGGTCCTGTCTTCCAGATAAGCATCTTTTGTTAATTTAATAATTTGGTTTACTCTGATCAGTGGTTGGAAAGCAGTGCTGGTCTGTGGTTGAACAGTGTTGGGTGTTATTTGATCAGTAAGTCTCAGGACCATCTGACAGAAGGGACTCTTTTGGGGGTTCAGTTCTTGGGTTTGTAGTGACTGAAAACTCAGTGTGTCTTGGGGGCTCAGTTTGAGATGTAACCAAAATGTAAGTGTTCTTTTTTTAATGTTAATAATCAATGGGTAACAACCTAATTCTGATTTAGACTTAAAGTGTTATTTGAAACATTGAAAAATCTGTTCATGAATTGCAATGAAAATTGGTCTGAAGTTGCTTTTATTTTTGGTGCTGGTTATAAAAAAGACAAGGCAAAGAAGTGGCAACCGTTGAACTTTGTAGTGGGAAAGGCCAAACTGTCCATTTATAAAAGTAGAAAATGTTTCAGGTGAGGAGCTGCTTCCGGTGAAGGCCAGAGTCAGAGTGGACTTCAGGCTTTACTCACTCATGAATAATGTTGATGAGTTTACAATATGTCTCAGTGGTGCTTCACTGGAGCCATCTGTTTGGTTGTTGAGGGGGAGCTGTGCTTTAACCCTCTGTTTCTATGAGACATTTTTAATACTTTATATCACTGTTTAATCTGGTAACAATGTCTTGTCTTGATTGTCTTATTTATTGATGTGTTTTAAAAATTAATCAAATCAATCTCTCTCTGTCTCTATGTCTCCAGTGTGATGGGACAGATTTAACATCAAAGGTTCAGGACTTGAAGCTGCAGTGTCTGGTCTTCCTCAACATCCCCAGGTGATACTGCTACTACTGTTACTGATACTATCTTATACCATGTCTACTGCTAATTCTAATACACCATTGTACTTGTACTGCAACTTGTGTTGTGGTGTTTTATTTTAATTTGTTGAGTTTTGTCTACTTTGACTTCTTTCAATTAGTATGTCTTTTGGTATTAAGAAAAATGATATTTTATAGAAGCACAGCCTGACTTTAGAATTAAATACAAGCATCGTACAATCCCTTCAGACAGTCGAGCTGACAGAAGATATCCTTTATTACACAATACCCAGAAGTGTAAAATGAACTTGAATTACATGTTGTAGTTTCTTTGTGTAGTTCCACTCTGGATCACATTCCAGGCTGACAGATCATTGAATGCAACAAAGACAGAGCAAAGTACATAAACTAAAATAAAACAGAAAACTGTGGGGTTGTATTCCAAGCATTTAGGCCCAAACTGATAATATGTTTAGCTAATACACCTATTTTTTCTTTATTTATAAGAACACTGTGGGATTATGGAGGCTTTGTATGAAACCCAGGAACAATTTCAGGATCTCTGGAACGTTTCATCTGGAGGAACCAGGATCTATATATAAACTCTGCTGTAGTTCCTGGGTTCAAAAGTGTCAGTTTAGAGAGAGTGTGTGCGAACAAGAGACAACACATGGAAATCAGCAATAGAGAGGGAGCAGCGATCAAGAGAGTTAGCGAGGGAACAGGAGAATCAAAATTTGATGTTGTTTCATCATAGTTACGTACTAAAACAGAAGTAAATAACCATAAAACTCTCAGCACATTGTCTCCACTTTGGAGACAGATATTCATGTCAATTTGATTATAAATATAGCCTAAAATTAGGGATGTCCTGATCAAGTTTCTTTGGACCCTATCCTGATCTTAGTCTTTTAATATCTTATCTTATCCTTGAGTATCTGCTGATACCGAGTCCGATCTGATACTTATATTTACCTAAATGTTGATTAAACATATATTTAACATATTGAAATAACTAGCTGTAGCTACTAAATCTGACACATCAGATTTTTCATGAGCTACTTGAGTCTTAATTGGAGGTCTGAATAAGCTGAAATTATTGATATGATATGAAAGAATGCTTAACCCCTGAAACTGACGTGACATGATCTGCTAGAGACAAGAAGTGTCACTCCATTGGAGTTGTTGGAAGTACAGAAACACTCATGATTGTACAGTTGTGTTACAGAGTGAAGGTTCTCCGTCACCAGTAGGCAATACGAGGGGGTGATGCCATCTACCTTGTTAGCTAAATTACTGAAATGCATCCCGCTTGTTAACCTGCCATTCATCCTCCAGTAGCAGAGAGTAAAGCAGGTAATGTGACTGAGGAAATTAAACTGCACTGACCGCACCGTGCTCAGCTGCTACAGTTACATAATTCGAGGTAAAGCTCTGAATCACCTGTACAGGCCACCATCCCTCTGTTAAAATTTCACAAATTGACCACTGTCTGTCACAGAAGATCTCTGACCGAGTACAGACACCAGATAAGTTTAATTTTGGCCAGTAAGTTGTTCAGTGAATTAACATTAATTAGTGACAGCTGATATGACCTGCCATCGGCGAGGTTTGTCATTTTAACCCATGAAGATGACAGTCAGCGCTGTCTAAAAATGAGAAGATGCTAGCTGAATGTTTGTACACACACATTAGGACTGTATATCTGATGATGAATATGATTGGCGCATGACGACTGACGGGACCAAGTTGGGCCGGGTCTGTTCCAGTTTGGGTCAGTTGGTGTTGACAGTCGGCATATAAAATCATATAGTGTGTGATATGTAAAGATTCTAATCTTAAGTCTTCAGATCCACTGTTGCAGCCAGTCGTTCTCTGAAAGATTTTTTAAACATGTTTGATATTTGCGACTGACATTAGCGACCGATGACATCACTTGTGTGTAAACAGCTTTACCTGAAGTTAGCTTCCTTTTACAAAGTTCTCTTACCTCCAGTTCCCTCTGTAGACTATACTGTCCTGCATGCCTCTCCATCCAAGATCTCACCCAAACTCTGCCCTTTTTTCCTCCTTTTTTTGTTGGTCCAAAAATTCATTCTGGCCTTTTCAGCACAAATGTCACTGCATATAAACAGTGCAAGCTGCTGGTTGCCATCCATGTTTGTTTTGGTACAAGAACACACAACAGTTGGCGTTGTTACAGGATTTGCGGGTCCTCTACCGCCAGAACTCCAGTGGTTACTGACCAGTGGTGCAGTGTGTTGTCCAATGTATATACTCAGTCGTAAGGTTTGTGCTCCTTCCTGACTGTCAGAGACTAAAAATCTGCGCAAGTTGGTGGAAACAATCTTTACGTGTGGTTTGTCCAGTGTTTGTACGTTTCAGATAGTCTTCAGCTTTGTCCCAAGTTTTAGTGAATCCATGTATTTTTCCAACCTCAGTGTCTGAACTCAGAGTCACTAAATATGTACCCAAATCACTTTTCACATCCGCACACTCTAATTTTCACTTGGATATGCAGTGAAATGCTTGCAGTGTAAAATTAGAGCCAGTCTGTGGTAAAGGAGGGCAGCACTGTGACACTAGCAGGCTAAGGTGGACAACACATAGCAGAGTTCAGTAAAGAATGGACTGGATTTTGATCAGCTTTATTTTAACTGATACCAATCTCTTGAAATATACCCAGATCAGCCCTGATACAGATCCTTAGGATCGGCTTGGGACATCTCTACTCAAAATTACAAGAAGTCTTTACAATCTGTAATACATACAACAGTATCTGTCCTTAGACAAACCTAGACCCTAGGTTTGGATAAGGAAAAACTCCACCAGCAAAAAAACTCCACAGTTCTTCAGATGTGGTGGAAATATAAACAGGTATGCGCAAAATTTACTGTAATCCCTGTAGCTCCATAGTTCCTGGACTATTTGATTAAAAAGGGACATTTGTGTAATTGTCTCTCCCCCAGCATGATCAACTGTAATCACTGGCAACTGTTTTAAAAGGAAAATCCCTACTTTTAGTCCAGTGGTAAAGTAAGATACTACTCATTTACATTTCAATATCCAGTAATACAACAGCATTTATTTATACTGTATATTTTCAATATATGAGCACATTACAACGTCCAACATGAAAAAAAACAAACATGCAGTCTGGAGCCTTTACAGACTGTTATTTTACAAGCTGCTCATGACACAGAGACCAATATGAGTAAAATCTCTTTTTAATCTTGTCTATTGTCACACAACCCCAGTGCTAACCAGATCAGATGATGATGAGTGTTACTGCTGCTTCTGATAATATCCTTGTGTGTTGTGTGTATTTCTGGCAATGAAGCATAAGGTTAGGTCAGGCAGAGCACCGAAGTCGTGCTTGTAGGCTATTGGCCAATTGGCACCAGCTCTTGGCAATGTGTTTCACAATGATTGGCTCATTCACAACTCTGTGGCAAGTAACATCCAAACATATTCATGCAGGTGTACAGAGCAGACATTACAACCTGACAGTTACCACTACTCTGCTGCTTAGGCCGTTTTCACACAGAATCAGGCGTTGTGGCGATTCACTGCAGGGTTGTGTGGGAGTGTCTGATACTAACCAGCAATCCCAGCTTGAAGACCAATTCAAGCCAAGCCACTGCGCGGTGATTAACATCTTTGTGCTCCCTCGTGGCAGGGTTGAACACCTGATGTACAGTCATTACGGAGCCGATCAATCAGTCTCTCTTCCATATTCACAGTTGCTCGGTAAACAGCTAATGCTACAATGCTACAGGTAAACAAATGCTGTGTCTCAAACCGTGTACTTAGTACACTTACATGCAGTACACTGTGTACACTATGTACTGACTTGTGTAGTGCGTTAATTTTGACAGGGTAGTGTTGTCTCAGATCGAATACTGCTGTTGTGCGCTTACTGGAAATGACGATCGCAACCTTTGACCACGTCTTCTTCTTCTTTTTAATGGCGGACTGCAACCAGGCGGAGCTTATCGCATTCTCACATTATAGCACGCCGAAATATCTGCCAGCTTGTTTGCTCACTTGACTTCAATTCAATTATATTAAAAATTAATAAAAAATTAACATACTTTTACTTTGAGCTGTAACAATCGCAACTGCGGCCGCCATTTTCATCTTGGCTACGTTGAGGGTGAGAAGTGTGCAGCGTTCCACACTCAACTTTCTGACCGTTACGAGTACATCATATGGGTACTCATAGTACACTGCATTTTGCCATACTTGTCAGTGTGAACGCACTTATGCACCTAAAATATTAAGCGTAAGTACGGACGTATGCGATTTGAGACACAGCAAAAGTTCTTCACCTGGGCGTCTGCCGGTCTGATCACTGGCATGACTGGCTGCTGCAGTGTGACGTCGGGTTGCATTTCTCCAAAAGTTGACTCTGTTTCAACTTTTCGCCGCAGGCTGCTGCCTGAACACAGTACCCCGGTTCAAATGAATGGGAAAATCTGTGTTTTCGCCGCAGCACCTGATTCTATGTGAATTCGGCCTTTTGCTGCCGCAGCACACCTGACACAGTCTGAGCTTCCCCCTTTGAACTACTGGAGTAAATAATTGCGGTCTTCTGCTGACTGCTATCTGCAGTGGTCAGCTGCTTGTCAAACAGCCATCACTTTAGATGTCAGGATAGAAGCTGAGATTTCATGTATCTGGTGTCAGGGACCAACGTTATTCACCGGATTTTGACTTGCCTTTATGCTGGCGTCTAAGCTAAGTATCTGCTGCTGTGCTGCTTGTGCTTTTATTTCATTGATAGTGATATTGCATGCTTTGGCTCAGTACAGGTTGTATTTGCCTGGCAATGCTAGCAAGCTAGCTATGGCTGAATTATAAAATTATATATTGAAAGTTTCCCCGCTGTGGGACAATAAAGGCTTATCTTATTATTGTCGTCTATTTCTCGGTTCAGCTTCTCTGCTGTGCTGTTTATCATGAATTATTGGCATGGTTATGCGTGCTTGCAGGTGATGTTGTACTGCTGACTGTTCGGTTTCTGCTGAATCTCTGTGTATTCATTTGCAATGGTATTAATAAAAAAAAAAAGTTAATGTAGCAGTTGAGCTAATTTGTTGTGCTTTGCCTTGTTGCTAATGTTCAAAGTGATCATTTGAATGCTCCCATGTGGGCATGTTTTCCCTTGGTGGTTTGTAGTTTTGGGGGGTTTCTATTTGCTCATGCTATTTAGCTGATCACTAGAGATTTAACTTACTCAACTTCGGTTTATGGTTCTTCATATATGGAATATAATGGAATCTTTAGATGAACCCCTGCTTTTTGCTAATTTGGTTATATTTTTTATAAAAGAGGAGGCCTGGCTTGTCTAAGAGTAATGTTTCTGTACATAGTCTAGGTACATTTTAGTTGTAGAATATTTCCCTTGTATCATACTATTAGTATCTTCCCATATGTTTGAGAGTAATCAATAATAATGAGTTACATCTCAGATGAGAAGGGAAGTTGCAACATGCTTGTTGCTTCTCATAGGTTAGGTACATTTTGTTTAGAATATTTCACTTGAATCGGGATACTGTTAGTATCCTGCCACATGTTTACCTGAGATATTCTGTCTGAGCTTTATCTCAGATGAGACGTGCTTTGCTAGCATTCAAGGGGAATAGCAACATGCTGTTGCTTCACACAGGTTAGGTACAGTATAGTTTTTATTATATTTCCGTTGAATCAGGATACTGTTGGTATCCCTCAAACAGCAGATCCCTTTCCACCAAATCTAACTGCATAACCATTTGCTATAAATGGTCAGTTGTGTGTGTGTGTTGTGTTCTTCAGGTACTGTGCAGGCACTACACCTTGGGGAAACCCCAGTGAACATCACGACTTTGAACCTCAACGGCATGACGATGGATACATCGAGGTCATTGGATTCACTATGACTTCACTGGTATGGAGCTCACTATATCCTGGTAGCCATGGTTACTAGGGAAAGACGACCAGCTGCCCGCCGAGAGTCTGTCTTACTTAGTACAAATATAAATGTAATCTTACCAAGGGTGTTGGTTGTGTTGATTAGTATTATTACTATTTGCTGCACTAATTAACATTGGCAGTAGCCCCTGTTTGTGCCTCTCGTGCTCTCATTACATTTGAGTCACAGAGGCATTTTGACAACACATACTCCTATTTGAACATTATTTCCACAACCTTTAAAGACTTTTCTAACCATTGGGATAAAAATGATTCTGTCCAATAAGATTTTGAACCGGTTTCCCAAACTAGTATTTCCTAGTCCAAGCAAAGATGGTAGCTGGAACTGACATAGCATCTTGGGTTAAGTTTTATGACAAGAACCAAAATCCTGTTTGATATATTGATGTGACTTCTTATACACAATAACAAGTAAATATATTTTTCTTATGTTGTGCAAAACAAGCAATGAGATATGTTATTTCCAGCTACCACCTTTTTAGTCACAACTTGGGAAACGCATAAAAATCTATTTTACTGTGCAGCGGGTGGAATATTTTTTTTCATCCAGATGGTCAGAAGAGTGTTTGAGGATTAGGTTGTTAAATGACCGTTTTTGGTTTTTTTTCAGAAAAAAACAGATGCTGAGCTCTTAAATATCATGATGATGCATACAGACAGTACAGCTTTGTGTGTGTGTGTGTGTGTGTGTGTGTGTGTGTAGGCTACTCTCCAGGTCGGAGGTCATGGCGAGAGGTTGAACCAGTGCAGAGAAGTCACCCTCACCACTACAAAACCTCTTCCTGTACAGGTACATACTGTACATACACCTGTCACTGTACTGCTTCACTGAACTACAAGCATGTATGTAGCACCACAGTTGTTAACGTTCATACTATTCCATCTGCTTCGTATTTATACAATTACCCAGATTATTCACACTGTGCAGCTGCCCAGTAACAACCACATTCTACGAATAGTCCAATAATGGCCATGAACAAATAAAGGCCGGTCCCAAATACAGGCTGGGGGAGAAATCAGAGTGTATAAAGTCCTTATGCCTGTCATGATGTGCATACCAACTAAACATAGTATACATTTCCATCGCTTTCAACACTGTGTAATTCTGGATTACTCATCTAAAGTGTTATTGTCCGATTTCAGTTGCTGCAGGTGTATTTGTGTTAATGTCCCAGCCGAACTGTATTTTGTAGTAACATACAAGTAACCACAAGTAGGCAATAGCTACATTTGAAGTACTGTACAGGAACCGTGCAGGTCGCTGAATTTTCCACAACACAGTCCTGCAAATGTTTCACAGTAAAAGTTAGGAAATGAAGGGATTCTGTTCACTGAGGTCCGTGTCAGTGGGGATCCCGGGCCTTGTTGATGAGGCCAGCTGCTGACGGTAAGAAACTGTTCTTGTGGCGTGAGGCTTTGGTCCTGATGGACTGTATTCTCTTGCTGGAGAGGAGTATCAGTCACAATCTTTGCCTCATGTCTCAGGGTCCTGAAGGCGTACAGGTCCTGGAGGGATGGCATATTGAAGCCAATCACCTTCTGCGGAGCGAATGATACGTTGCAGTCTGTCCTTGTCCTTGACACTGGCAGCAGTGTACCATATGGTGATGGAGAAGGTGAGGATGGACTCAATGATGGCAGTGTAGAAGTTAACCATCATTAACTTTGGCAGGTTGAATTTCATCAGCTGCCGCAGGAAGTATATCCTCTGCTGGGCTTTCTTGGTGATAAGCTGTATGGTCAAGCTCGTGTATGTATATATATATATATATATATATATATATGTATGTAGAATAGGGCTGGGCGATAAAACGATAGTCATCGCAGTAGAATTTTCCACAATATAAATATAACAAATGTTCGATAAATGTTTATAAATTATATAATTAAACCACCCATACACCAGGAGAGGGGGTTATGCACCTTAAATTCTTGTTGACATCTGCCATTAAACAAGAAGAAGAAGAAGCAGAGCCAATCAGAAGCCAGTATTAAAAGAGCCAACCAGAAGCCAGGAATCAAAGAGCCAATCAGAAGCCAGGGATCAAAGAGCCAACCAAAAGCAAGGAATAAAATAGCCAATCAGAAGCTGGGAATAAAAGAGCCAATAAGGATTAAAAAAGCCAATCAGAAGCCTGTATTAAAAGAGCCAATCAGAAGCCAGGAATAAAAGAGGGCTTCTGATTGGCTCTTTTAATCCTGGCTATATAATAAAAGAAAAAATTATGCCAGCTAAGACGGGCAACACCACAAACCTGTTTCATGATTTTAAACAATGTCACCCATTAGAACACGCAGAAAGTAAGAAATTACAGTCCCTCAGATTTGTGAAATGTTCCGCTGTTTGGCAAGTGTTTGTCATGTTCTGACAATAAAGAATAGTTATACAAATAACCACCTGGTTTCTTCAACTTTCACTCAGGAGCAAAAATCAGCCTTTGAACTTGAAAGAAATAATGATTTGGCCTTCATTGTGATAATTATTGATATTAACTGATACGAAAAAATTTTTTGCGATAACATTTTGGCCATATCACCCAGACTTATTGTAGAATCACTGTCACATCATTACACCAGCACCACCTTTCGTTTTACCGGAAAGGTCTGTGTTGCGATCCGCTCTGAAGAGTTGGAAGCCTGCCATCTGCTGTGCAGAGTCCGGATGTTCAGCTCCCATTTGAAGTGCTGGGTGATGACTGGAGGTGCAGCTGTTGGTGTACGGGGAGAAGAGTAGAGGGACACAGCCTTGAGGAGAACTGGTGCTGATGGTCCAGGAGTCTGAGATGTGTTTCCCCAGCTTCACGTGCTGCCTCCTGTCAGAGACCTGCAGGTGGATCACAGGCACACTGAACTGGGAGAGCTTGTCCTGCAGCAGAGCCGGGATTATAGTTCTGTAGGCAAACTGCAGGGGGTCCAGCAGTGGGTCTGTGATGGATTTGAGGTGGGACAGCATAAGGCACTCAAAAGACTTCATTACCACAGAGGTCAGGGAGACAGGTCTTTAAGGGTCATTAAGTCCTGTGGTCCTAGTTTTTTTGGGTACGGGGATCATGGTGGAGGTCTTGAAGCAAGCTGGTATGTGACATGCCTCCAGTGAGGTCTTGAAGATGTCTGTGAACACCAGAGACAGGTGAGTATCACAGTGCTTCAGGGTGGATTGAGAGACAGAGTGTGGTCCAGCTGCTTTGCGGGGGTTCTGCCTCTTGAACAGGGTGTTGACATTCCTCTCCAGGATGGAGAGAGTCTTGTTGTGGTAGGGGAGGGGGGAGCCTCTAGGGTGGGCAGTTGTGGAGAAGCCCAGGCCCCTGCTGTGGTGGGGAGGTGGAGCTGGTGGATGGAGTCTCGGGGGATGGTGTCAGAACTGTCCCATTGTCTTTTAAAGCAACAGTTAGGCCTGTTACAATAACTACTTTTGTTGGATGACATATTGACCCAGAAATAATTGCGATAAATGATATCATTGTCATTTTAAGAGAATTTTATGCCACAGATATAATGATAATATAATAGCATAATAATGCAAGCACACCCTTTCGAAGAGCAATGGACTTGTAATTCTTAAGAATATTCAGACATTCAAATGTGAAAACAATATTAAAATGTCCTAAATAAATAAAACATAAATAAAATAAAACCACACAACCAAACAATAAATAAAATGGAAAATAGGCTCTGTTAACAAAAATTGCATATTAAACATTTGGCACAGTGGTATAGAGAGTCATTCCTTAACAGGCAATATACTGCCAAATACAGTTTCTCAATGGTTAGCATCTTTTGTTAACAAAAAGGTAGATAAGTAAGTAACAACAACAACAAGTAGAACAAAGTAACATGTTTGGCATAACAAAGTCAGTTTAGGACTCCTCCTTTTAGAGTGTCTCTGGATACTTGTGTGGAGATTTTCCATGTACAGTTTCTTCCCTGACCTTCTTTTCTCTGTAAAGTGGGGTGAAAGTGTACTTGTCAGGATAGAAACACAGAGCCCTCTTGTGGCCAAATCACACAATAGCATTTCTAAAAATACAACATACTACACTTAAAGCTGGGGTAGGCAAAACCTGTGCAACCTAGGCAAAACCTTCCGTCTCTTTCTGCTGCCTCGTATCACTCCGCTAAGCCCCTCCCACCAAACCCACAACTTTGACCGGCAGTAGAAGGAATCACTCGCCCTGTGAAACCGTATCCCTTGTAGGGCTCGCTCTCCATGGCGTGATCCTCACCGAGACCGCAGGATTTTACGCCATTAAATCAGGCTTTCACCGTCTGAAGGAACGTGTACGTGCATCTGCTCTTGTAGCTTAGCCAATACGAACGCACCGTCTCTCTGAAATAACCTGTGATTGGCTAAAGTCTCCCGTCACAGGCTAGATTTTCTGAAGCCTGAAAACAGAGGCAAGAGGGGGGCTGAAGTAGAGGTTTTCTCTCAGACCACTTGAATTACAATATGCTACACGGTTAATATGGCATTTTTGCCCAATGACACCAAAAGAAAACTACCTACCCAACCTTTAAGAAAAAAAAAAAGAAAAGACATATGACCAATGCGATGAGGCATTGTGCCTTCTGGAAATTATCACACATACAGTATCTGCTATAAAATCAGTTGTAAAAAAGCATCAACATGTTTACCTTGTGGGGCTTAAGGCAGGATCTCGCTGGGGTAACAATATTGCCAGCTGTGCTGAACATTCTCTCTGAGCTAGTGCTTGTTGCAAAAATGCACATGTATTTTTGTGCTAACTTGGCTATCAAAGGAAATCTTTGATTATCATGCCACCATATCAAAGGATCAGATGATCAAGTGCTTCTTCCTGTAGGAACTTGGTCAGCTCTGCATCAGCCTGCAGTCTTTTTGGTACCGATACAGCCTGGGTCTGACTTGTGAGTTGGGCTCTTCTGTTCTGGAGGAGGTCACTCAGCCTCTTCTTCTTGGGTGCTGGAAGTTCAGATCCATCATTTTCCCTTTATCGCAGCTCTCACCACTGGCACTTCTTCCACTTCCTTCCTCCTATTTCATGTATAGTAGCTCTTGCAAGAGCTGATGTTTGACATCACCCAAGACCTCTGCATCCTCCATGCTACCACGATACCTCGCATCCAAGATGGTGGTCTGTCTCAGGAGTTCTTGGATTTCAGGTGGCCTGTATTTCTCCATCAATACCCTGCACATGTTTTTCTTTATCTTTTCTGTCAGTGCAGTGTCACTGGGGTCTGGTGATAAAAGTCTGCCTTTAAGAAGTTCCAACACAGGCCTTACTGAGGACACAGTGACGTATTTTTCCCCTCAGAGAATATCAGTGAAATCTGCCACTGCCTTCATTGCTGCATTAATGGATTCCAACATTCCAACAGAAACATCCTGCCAGGTTGGGTTGAAGTGGCTATGTTTTCGATCTTCAACCAGGACACATCTTATAGCTGGGAGTTGCTCCAGCACCCTCTCTATAATTTCTTGCTTGGTGCCCCATCGTGTTGCGACATCCTGTGGGAAAGATAACTTTTTTTTTTTTCATTAGTCTATATCAACATTATACAATAAATACTAATACTAAATTTCATTTATCACAAATAATTGTACATGGTTATATCATAATCTAACCAATGATCTAATACATACATACACAAAATATGTATTATTATTATTATTATTATATATTATTATTATAGTAATATAAATAAAAAATAACAACCCTTCAAATTAACCCTTTAAATATTTTGTCTTGCCTCTTAACTCAACTATCAATGATTTATCCATCATTCACCAGTATCAGACTGTGTTGGGGGAGACTGGCTTCAGCCTGTGCCTTTCTCAGGTGTTTCTGTTCTTTATCCAGCTCAGGTTGAAGGTGTTGCGATCCTTGTCACTGTCCAAACCATGGGGACACGACCAAATGGAGGTTGTGGCCAAAGCATTTGAGCTATGGCAATGTTAGCACCATTGTCTGTAGTTATACAGACCATTTTGCACTCATCCAATTCCCAGCTAAAGCAGACTGAAGGGTTTCTGTGAGTATGTCAGCAGTAGTAGTAGTAGTTTTGAGGTATGTATCTGGTCTCTAAACACTGACTGCAGAGTCCAGTCAGCAGTTACATAATGCATGGTCAAGTTCATGTATGGGGTCATATTTGTGCTTGACCACATATCTGTAGTGGCAGAGTAAAAGGAGATGTCTTTTATCTCCTTCAGAATGTCATCTTCCACTTTGTTGTACAAGGCTGGAATGGCAGTTTTGGAGATGTACGTTTTCTTTGGCAATTCATACTGCCTGTCAAAAGTTTGCAGCATGTCTTTAAATGCTGGTTTTTTGACCATGTTGAATGGCTGCATCTCTTTGGCTATATAGCTATCTGTGAGCGTGTGCCATTTCGTGCTGTCACGTTTATATTTGCACTGTTGGGCAAAGGCATCCGTAATAGCCTATCTCCATCTCCAGCTGCGTTTTTTGTTCCCTGTTCGGAAAACTGGATGGGATGGATGTTTTAGATGAGCTTTTAGGTAAGTTGTATTTCCACTTTTAATTGCCACTGTTTTTAAACAAAGTCGACATACCAGCTCATTAATGGGCTTGTTAATGGGCTCTCCTCTCTCATTTGGCTTAGACCCAAAATGTTCCCACACCAGAGCTGGGGAAACAACGGGCAATATCAAGGTCAGCAAAAATGATTGAGGTCATGTCCACGAAAAGTCTCTGTTTTTTCCCACCAGTAACTAAAGTTCATCCAGTTTGTTGTACAGAGATCGCACGTTAGAGAGAAATATTCCCGGTAACGGTGTATGAAGACCACGTTCGCGAAGAGAGGCACGAGCACACTGGTATGTTTCCCTGTCCTCCAGCATTTCACTGCATGGACAAATGTGAGGACACCTTTGATGAGAATGTCCAATAATTACAAAGATGCAGTGAGAAATGTGGGAAATACATCCGCTGAAGTTGTTTCCCTGATGTTCATAACCTTTCTGGTGAAAGAGCTCTGTGTACTATAGCATAACACTGAATTAAAAGACACAAGACAAAACAATGCGCACCAACACACCAAGGCAGCCATCCGTGTTGCCATCTTGAAACGGATGCAGGAAGTGTTGAGTTTGTATTAACAGCATAATGCAGTAACAAAAACTTTACATGGCAAACGGGAGCGAATCAGAAAACATGGAGGCTTCATACTAAAATATGACCAAATATACTTTTCAAACAGAGAGAATTAGAAATCTCTCCTGTCCTGTCTCTAATACAAGTCTGTTTCAAATAAAGGTCTGGTACCCTCTGGAGTTGAGGTAATTAAGGGCCCCTGTCACTATTCGAGAATTTACGTTATGTGATTGATTGGTTGATTTGTATTGTTAGGTGGATGGTGAACCATGCAGACTTGCTCCCTCTGTCATCCACATCAGCCTCAGAAACCAGGCAAACATGGTTCAGAAAACCAAACGACGGACCTCACTACCACACCTCAATGAGTAAGTTTTACACACTCACTCACACAGGCTTACACAACCTTGGCCAGCTAAAGTCAGTAGTGGTTTCCGACCCCATGGCCATAGTAAGTAGTGTTATGATGTGTAACCTTAACTTTCCAACAGGTGAGCCTCTAACTGGACATGATAATGTATAACTTATAATAATTAATTTGTTAAAAGTGGTCTGGTCCTGTTTGTGTCTCAGTCAGCAGCCAGTCCCAGACAGGCTGAGGATCAGGGTCAGCAGGATCAGTATGACTGACTATGAGACCCTGCACTATGACAAGGACAAACTACGACAAGCATGTAAGGAAACACACACACACACACACACACACACACACACACACACACACACACACACACACACACACACACACACACACACTTACATTCATGTATGCAGTGGTGCCAACAATGTTTGCAATTATTGAACATTGCTATTGTTATAATCACCATCATGACACCACCATGACTTTATGTGAAATGGGTTTATTGCATTTTCAAATCAAAACACACACCAATAGCTGATGTAAAATCTGAAAAATACTACTAATCACAGGAAAACAAAAGACAGATGGTATCAGTATTTACTTCATGACATAATAGTGAACACATTACATGTGTTAAGTGTTCACAGGCACCCAACCGTGATAACCAGACTTCGTGCAATAGTTTCTCATGAACAAACATGTTGATCATGTTGACAACTGGTTACTAAATTCAAACCAATGCTTTTGTTATGCCATGTTCACAGAAAGTTGATTTGCTCAAAGCAGCCATACAGCTTATTCAATTATGATTGAAACTATTACCTAGTGTATCTCAAGCCATGTACTCAGGGCTCCAGACTAACTTTTTACATTGGTGGCACTGGTGCACCTAACTTTTTATTTAGGTACACCAGCACATAATTTAGGTGCACCCAATATTAGTTAGGGCCCTATGGATGCTTATTGAATCATAGCACATGTTCATTTCTGAATAATCTATTTAAATTTGTTGTCTTATTTCTGCCTAAACTAGAGTTATTGGGGTTATTATGTATAACATTGTTGTACATGCACCTTGTGCATAGACATGCTCCGTCTCCATGTGGCCAGTTAATGTTGGTCCCCTTGCGCAAGATGTGGCTGTAGACGATCTCACACTCTTTTTGTGGAAATGTCTGCATCTCCATCAATCATGAATGATATATACGTCAAATCCGCGATTTGAATAGAAGTCTTTTTCATAAGGATGATCTCGGACTTAAATGTAGTAAAAGGTTTCTTTTCTTCACACAGGGGCACTATATGTGCAAGGTGTAGGCTACATAAAACCCTTATGCGCTGATTTGTTCAAAGGAAAATGTCTGGTGTTTGTTAAAAAAAAACAACTATATATATATATACAGTACCAGTCAAAAGTTGGACACACCTGGTTTTTATTTATTTTAATTATTTTCTACATTGTAGATTAATACTGAAGACATCAAAACTATGAAAGAACACATATGGAATTATGTAGTAAACAAAATAGTGTTAAACAAACCAGAATATGTTTTATATTTTAGATTCTTTAAAGTAGCCCCCTTTTGCTTTGATGACAGCTTTGCACACTCTTGGCATTCTCTCAATCAGCTTCATGAGGTAGTCTCCTGGAATGGTTTTCCAGCAGTCTTGAAGGACTTCCCAGAGGTGCTGAGCACTTGTTGGCTGCTTTTCCTTCACTCTGCGGTCCAACTCATCCCAAACCATCTCAATTGGGTTTAGGTCGGGTGATTGTGGAGGCCAGGTCATCTGACGCAGCACTCCATCACTTTCCTTCTTGGTCAAATAGCCCTTACATAGCCTGGAGGTGTGTTTGGGGTCATTGTCTTGTTGAAAAACAAATGATGATCCCAGTAAGCGCAAACCAGATGGGATGGGATGGCGCTGCAGAATGCTGTGGTAGCCATGCTGGTTAAGTGTGCCTTGAATTTTGAATAAATCACCAACAGTGTCACCAGCAAAGCACCCCCACACCATCACACCTCCTCCTCCATGCTTCACGGTGGGAACCACACATGCAGAAACCATCCACTCACCTTCTCTGCGTCTCACAAAGACACGGCGGTTGGAACCAAAAATCTCAAATTTGGACTCATCAGACCAAAGTACAGATTTCCACTGGTCTAATGTCCATTCCTTGTGTTTCTTGGCCCAAACAATTCTTCTTGTTGTTCATCCTCAGTAGTGGCTTCTTTGCAGCAATTCGACCATGAAGGCCTGATTCACGCAGTCTCCTCTGAACAGTTGATGTTGAGATTTGTCTGCTACTTGAACTCTGTGAAGAATTTATGTGGGCTCTAATCTGAGGTGCTGTTAATTTGTGGTTTCTGAGGCTGGTAACTCTAATGAACCTATCCTCTGCAGCAGAGGTACCCCAGGAAAGGAAGACCAAGAGTCATGAGAGCCAGTTTCATCATAGCGTTTGATGGTTTTTGCGACTGCACTTGAGGATACATTCAAAGTTCTTGAAATTTTCCGGATCGATTGACCTTCATGTCTTAAAGTAATGATGGACTGTCGTTTCTCTTTACTGAGTTGAGTGGTTTGTGCCATAATATGGATTACAACAGTAGTGAAATAGGGCTATCCGCTGTGTACTAACCCTACCTCTGCACAACACAACTGATGGTCTCAAACACATTACAAAGGCAAGTAATTCCACAAATTGACTCTTGACAAGGCACAACTGTTAATTCAAAACCATTCCAGGAGACTACCTCATGAAGCTGATTGAGAGAATGCCAAGCGTGTGCAAAGCTGTCATCAAAGCAAAAAGGGGCTACTTTAAAGAATCTAAAATATAAAATATATTCTGGTTTGTTTAACACTATTTTGTTTACTACATAATTCCATATGTGTTCTTTCATAGTTTTGATGTCTTCATTATTAATCTACAATGTAGAAAATAATTAAAAAAAATAAAAACCATTGAATGAGAAGGTGTGTCCAACTTTTGACTGGTACTGTGTATATATATATATATTTTTTTTTGTGTCAGACCTGCTAAATTTCAGGCGCACAGGTGTGACTAATGAAAATGTTTAGTCGCACTCGACAGATTTTTGGTCACACCCTGGAGCCCTGCATGTACTGCGTTTCTTATTATCAATAACCAAAAACCTTTCTGGAAAAAATGTTTATCAAATATAAGCAAAATAACTAAAAAGATGGACATATAGTCCAAATGTTCATGCAGTATTTTTTAGATACAAACCACAGAATATGTGTACCATTATTTGCTTGAATCGGTCAAAGTGTGCAGGAGTTACGGCCTTTAAATGGTGTATAATTCCTAACACGAAAATGAGGAAATGTATGGAGTGCGAAACAAAACCCCAGAAATCAATAGGCAAGTGTTTGTTGAAAAAATATTCTTATTAATATTGTGATATTGATTTGAACCATATCATCCAGCCCAAAAGGTCAAAGGTCAACTTCACTGTGACATTATAATGTCCTGGAAAAACACTTTTCTGGCCATTCTTCAACACCATAACTCAGGAACAGAAAGGGAGATTGTGACCATATTTCCCTGTTGGTCGGATACTGAATAGATGACACTTTTGACTCAAAGGTCATTGTGACCTCAAAATAGGTTTTTATCCATAATTTAAGAATGAATTGGGCAATTCCAGATTTCACACATGTTGACAGGGACGACACAATGAGTAAACAATAACTAGCACCTTACAAGCTTTCCTCCATCTCGTCCATTCTGCCTTTCACTTCCTTCCTCATTCTGAATTTTGAGCCTCATTGGAATCACGTGACTGATAACAACACATTGGAGCGCGCCTAGCTAATCGTGATCCTGTGAGTGAGTGAGTTTCACTTACAGCTCACAGAGAGGCTTTGCATCTAAAAAAAATGCCAGGAGAAAACAAAAGCACCACATGTTGTGTAGCTATACTCTAAGAATTCACCTTTACATAGTAATCTAAGTACATGTGTACCTGTTTAGCCAATACATCTATGATAATCCTTCATTAATCAGTTCAACAATGTATATTCACTGGAAACATACATATGTATCATAAATGTAGTGATAACTTCGGTTTAGCCAAAAAATACACTTTATACCTTTTATTCCATGCATACTTCCAAGTATTCACTACATATATTATGAGTCTGGACAGACATGGATGTAAACTGCAACTTGACTGGTTGGCAGAGGCATACAACCATGGAGCGGTAATTCTAGTTTTCTGTAAATATGATTTGGTTGTGTGAGATCACATTTTCAACCAGCTGCTTCTTGCTTGTCAGTATGTGGTCAAGATGTCTATCAAGGAGTTTAACAGGGTCAAGAAGCTGTATGTCGATGTACCTGAAAGACAGCAGCATCTTCAGGCTGAAGTGGTAATAAAACTACTTGATGATTAGAAGGTGGAGCAGTGATGTGAAGGTCAACAAGATGATTTTCAACTGTTTCTCCGTTCGGCATCTCAATCAGTCTTCACTCCTCACTGCTGTGTGTGTCTGTGTGTGTGCGTGTGTGTCTGTGTTTACATGAAAGATGTCTTTGATTTACATACTAAGCACAACAGTGAGCAGCGCTTGCATCGCTGATGTTTCAGGAATACAGAAAGGGAAAGCTCCTCCTATCTGTTTCTCTCTCTCATTAGGAACAGTTACACTCAGCTGGCTTTGCAGCACACACATGCAGTAAGTTAGTTCATGTTAGCTCAGAGTTTTGACACAGGGTGGCGCTGTTACCTTTTACAATATTGTAAACGGCATGCTTTATAAATACTGTAAACTATTTATATTGGTGTAAATGTAGACATGGTTCTTTTTGTTTCTGTGTTTTTCATATCACGTATATGTATACGTATTTCATACTAATTCATACTAATAATTTATAATCACAAGTCTTTTTTTCTCAAATTTAATCCAAAAGTGTTTCTTCTATTGGTTTTAGATGATTTTTTATACCTCATCCTTTGTTCTTGTTATTTGAAGTTTGGGTTGTTTTCTCATTATGCAAATCAATCACTGCTCTCAACTTGTGGATGTGTCACACTTGGGGAGATGGTAAAAATATGTTTCATACCCCGAGGCACAGTGGTTATATCATCTCTCTCACTGTGGCTCTGAACATGGATATATAGAGATTGTTTAATAGAAATTTGGATGGACCTTTCATAACTACACAGGTATAATCTGTACAGTTTCTGTATAGAGTTATACAAAAACTATCATGTAAGACATTATTGAACAGTTAAATAAGAATTCTCATCAAATTACTATAATATAGTTTGATGCTCATATAACAGGTGACAAATGACTTGTTTTGTCAGACCAACAAGATATTTAAGAGAGCCATAAGTTATTATTTCTGACAACAAAAGTGCTGCATTATTTTAAATCTGGTGCCAAGTCATTCAGAGATATGAAAATAACAAGATAAAAGTACCAAATGTCCAATTTACAACAACAAAGCTATAGAATACACAGAAGAAATACGATTAGTTATGAATGCTTTAGTAGCTTATATAGTGAGTTATACAGGAAAAGGATGGTAATAGGAATAGATGTTCAGGAAGTTCAGGATAATGTAAACTTACTGTGTATGGTTTCTCTGCACATTAGCCTTTATGTAAATACATTGAAATATTGCATATAACTGTTGTATTGCACATTCTGGGAATTCTGGGAGTGAATGTAGGTTAGGCATATATAAGTTTTTTGCTTCTGCCTGAGCCTGTTCAGTCATTTATTAATACATAGACTGTTGTTTTTGTTTATACTGTTTATATTGTTTATACTTACTGTATTATGTATGATGACTGAATAAAAATACTACTACTACTACTAACTTATTGCACATGATCTCTAAAACAGTCTCCCTAAAAATGGAAAACCCAAAGGAATACCATTTACAATGATATAAAACAAAGAAAACCAATCCTCACATTTGAGAAGCTGGAACCAGAGAATATTTGGCATTATTATCAAAATGTTATCAAAATTGTTGGCTATTATTACTAATTGACTAATCAAATAATCAACTTGTTGTTTCAGCTCTAATATGTACAATGTCTTTGGAAATTGTTCAGTCCATTTTACTTTTTCCACATTTTGTTGTGTGGTTACAAAAATCCTGAACATTGCTTCTATTTATATGAACACTTCTACTCTTTTACAAGCACAACAGTGCATGTACCATCACCATGCACAACAGCCAGTCAGTTGCTACTTGTGTGCCATTTGAAAAGGTCAGTTATAAAAGGAACATCCTCAAAGAGTGTCTATGAAAAGAATGCAATAGTTGAATAGTTTGAAAGTGATGTTGTGGTGATTGGCTAATAAACTGCTTTGCTCTTCCTGCCTGTTATCTCTGAGGAATGTTTGGGGAGTAGTGAATTTGCAAAAAAAGTGAACAGGCTACACTTTTCAAGAATCTGTCAAGATCTGACTGGGTTTCTGTTAGTGAAGTTACTACTGCTTGCTCCCAGTGAAGTCTTTGTCATCCTCATTGAGGTATTTAGTATCAATGAGAGGTGTGTGTGTGTGGGTTCAGGAGCTCCTGGCTCGGTTTGACAGCTCTTCCAGCACAATGAGCTGTGTGATGTTCATCCAGCAGTGTTATGTTGGTGCAGCAGGCGGCAGGCCTGCGCTGCCTCAGGGAGCAGTCTTTATTGTTTCAACGACGTACATTGGCTTACTGATGGTGAGCCAGCTTGGTCAGGCTCATTTAATAACATAAAAGACACCAATGCCAACATCAACTAGGAATTTTGGCACTGGACATAAATTGTCAGATGTGAAGCAAATGTGTCACCCATGATCAGGCTGTATCGTGCTTTAATTATATTCCACACAGATATTCTCTTTCATTTTCTTTGTGATATTGAGCAATGGTGGGCTATACACTCACTTACAAAACTGGAGTTACATCAAAGTAAGTTCCAATTCGCTGTGTCTCATCTCTGAATAGGCGACGACTGCATAGATAATCAACATTTTTATGTTCTTTTATTCACTATGATACAGAGCAATTATCGTTGGGAGCAGAAGGTTGTCAGCAGGTTACTGTGCCTTTCTTCAACTTGAGTCTTTTTCATTATTAGCAATCCACTGGCATCAAAAACACAAGCAACCCGTTCTGACCAATCACAGTTCTTGCGGTCTCCAAGTGGTATCTCCATAGTGACTGTAGTCCTGACATGTAGGTACATTTTTAAGGGGGCTCCAAAGCTACACCATAACCCCTTAACACACAAATTTAAATCCCCCTTGACTTGTAATTTGACCTGAAGGACTATTCCAGTATAATTAAAAGCATATATTCTCATATCTCAAAACGAATGCAGCTGTGTTTTTGTGCCCCAAAACTCTCGATGTAGCCAGTTAAAATATCTGTTGACATGTTGCTGTTGGTGGTTCCCAATTTTGGTCGTCAGCACCCACAGTCCTGCTAGTTGTCCATACTACAATATATTTAATTACATTCATGTGGAGTCCCAGGGCTACATCAGTCCATGCTAGATGACCAGAATTAAAACTAGCAGTACTCACAGGGTCCTAAGGGCAGGAGTTGAGCACCACTGTATAAGTAGATATCAAAGTGCTGCTGGATAATTGTCTTGTTCCTCTGTATCTCCAGCCATTCCTCTGGGACTGATCGTGGTTCATGGTGACAGCGACTTAGAAACCTGCAGAGAACACATCCAGCGTTTGCAGGAGGTAAGAAGAAGAGGGGAGGAGGAGGGGAGGGTGGGAAGGGTGTAAAGATGAAAAGGGCACAGTTGTGTGCAGTCACACAAAGCCAGATGAAGAAGAGACGAAGCAGAAAACCCTTATATTTTTTTTTATTTTGGAACAACGCTAATTAAACTGTCAGTCAAGAAAGTGGATGTCAAGCTGCATAATGACATCCATATATATGGCTGGTACTGTGGGAAGGGCTCGGCTCACTCTGAAATTTGCATGTACTTGCTCATCCAATCAGTGCGCTGCTTCACAGTTGGAGTTGTCAAGTCTGTAGACCACTCTCCTCTCTACTCTCCTATGCACCCATCTTCCTCTCTAGGACTTCTGCTCTGTCCATCCCTCCTTCAGATGGTTGGGACTGCAGGTTGGTAGTTGGATGCTGGAGTTTGTTGTGTGGTTTTTGTTTGGCTCAGAGGCACATGGGAAACTAACAGCTACCACTAACACTTCAACATTCAACATTTTATTGGAAAATCTTACAGGCATGGATTAACAGTCAATCAATTCCTTCATGTTGCATTAACAATCAATACAGGCAAGCGACACTTACTAAAAAAGATATTATCACACACAGGAAAGACAGTATGACACTGACTGCCACCAGGATTCAATGTAAATATGATGGTTGTACTGGCTGAGCGTTGTATTGAAGCTACTGTATTCCTGAATTCCTGTGGTGTATTGGTAACACATCTGTCATATCCGATAGAAGCACCGTGGGTTCAAATCCCATTGTGACGACCTTAACAATACTGCTCCTGTTAACTGATTAGCCAAGAAAGCAAAGAATAGTACAACTGCCATAGCTATATCCATATCATCACAGATTCAAGTGTTACAGAGTGTGGGTTGCGGATGAAGGTTTTTTTTACAAATTATGGCTTAAGTCGCTGAATATTTCTGTGCAAGCGTGTTTATTACCATGTGTGCTCAATATATACAGCATCTCAAGTGAAGAGTAGAAAAAAAATTACAAAGTATTAAAAAAAAAAAACAATACAAAAACTAGCCACATTCAACACCTACAGTCCTGATCACTCCCGACACCAGTCTCTTAACAGCAGAGGATGAGGTCCTTTTGTACTCTGAGATATACCACTAGACTCCCCTAATCAATTAACAATAGTAATAATGTCAAACAAACAATTGCCACAACCCAAAACATACTGTATACTCAATAATAATAACTTCTGTATCACATAATAAACATACCGAATATCATATCAACTGAATAAACATAATAAACAGAGATAACTATACATCATCAAACCAAAATGGTACAGTCTACACAACTGCACATGCCCATGGTGGAAACAATCCACAATATAGTTGACACGTGAAAATCAGCTCAGCTTAGGACCCAGCGGAATGGGAACAGAGAATGGTGTGAGTTGACAGAAAACAACAGGCTGATCGTGGTTGAAAGATAAGTAAAATAAAAGATATTAACTGGTGATACTTTGTTGAGTGAATTATTGAAGAATAGAGAAAAAGGGGGGTTTATGGACGTGTAAACAAAGGTATGTTTTGTAATTAGGAATGGGAATTGATAAGATTTTATTGATACCAATGACATTATCGATTCTGCTTATCGGTCCGATCGATTCCATTACTGATTCATGATCAGTTTTCTGTGTGGCAAAAAAGTAGGCCTACACAGGTTTTCATCGTCAACGCAACTGTTTTTTTTTTTTGTCTCTGGGTCTGAACACAGTGTAGAGTAGAACAAAAAGGCATGCATCTAACTTACCTCTGGGAAAGCAGGTAACCTACCGAAATTCTGGTTCTACTACTACTGTTCTACTGTTGAGAAAGGGTGCAAACCTTTCACTACAAATTTTGTGACTGCACGGTGACACTCGTTCACCGTTTCTTTGCTCATTTTCTCTCCCTGTGCAGCAAGCGTGAAAGGGTTTTGCTGGCTGCCTGGGAGCTGATGGGCGAGTCGAGCTGGCTGTAGCAATAGTCTGTCTGTCATCGTCTAAAATGGACAAAGTGAGAGAATATTTGTACAGCATTCATTTTCATTTAGGTTTTCTTAGTCAAAGAAAAAAATTCTGCACCCAGTGGTTGTATACAGTCGGAGCTCAGCCTTTTGAAAGGAGTATAAAGTGCTATAAATGTCAAGTGTCACATCATCTCTCCTTTCTGTCGTATCTGCAGAGTGTTTCCCTAAACTGGCAGTGTATTATGGGTCATTGGGAATGCGAAAAGAATTGCATGGGAACGCAAAACTTAATATGAGGAAATGCAAAACTTATTGTGAGGGAACACAAAAGTAGTTCTGAAAAAAAATCCTCACTTAGCAAAATGGGGGCTCCGTAGCAAAATGTAAAATCTTTCTGGCGCTGTCTCACTGCACCATTGAAGGACCCACTGCACATGGCTCAGCTCAAAAACAGGCTCATACATAGACAGGCAACAACATTTAACCACAGGAGCAATAAAGAGAAAGACTCAAGTAAGAGGAGGAAGCAGACTGCTCCGCTAATATTGCTGCAGGTTTTTCAGGCTTGTTTGTTTTTTTTTGTTTTTTTTAAGTCAAACCATCAAACTCATGAGTAAAGCTTCCTGTCTGAATCCAGAGGTGGATTTTGGTAGAAAGGTTACATCTGACACCTGTGTGTGATAGCTGACTGACAGCTGAAGAAGTCTAGTTAAAGAGGGCTCTAAATGTTCCACCAATGTGAAATCCTGCTTTAAATTCTTCCATCACACACGTGCACACACACACAGACACACATCATTCTAAACAAACTAACACCCACACACATAAACAGAACAGATTCTGTACTCTAGGGGTTACAAAATACAGAATGTGGCCAGTAATGCATTACACAACACAATAAACATACACAAATAAACAAATAAAACCATGTTTTAAATAGAATGAGCAAAAAACACCCTCTTGCAGCACAACAGCACCAGGGTGGGATGGAAATGTGAACTGAGAACATGAATTGACTGATTTATGGGTAGATATGCCAGAACACTTTTTAAAATCCTCTCATTACTCGTTTACCTGCTCCAGCTAAGAATAACTGAGTTTCAGCTGTCACTATACACTGTTATTTAAAAAAACTTTCCAATAATGAAATTGATGCCAACATCTGGAGGATCTAGAGAGTTTCTTTGTGAGCTAGTGTTATTATTTTATTTCTCAACATCTAAATGCTTGTTCAAAACCCTTCCCCCACAGCCAGGAATAAATTCTGGAAAAATACCCATATTGAGTCAAAAAATACTGAAATCTGTCTTAGATAATACCCACCATGTGCAAATTTTTAACTGTAACATATAAACTTCCCCAAAGTTGCTAAAATTTCTAAAATCCCAGAAAAACATACAAAGGACATGAACTCAGTGTCTTCAATGGTAGCTGTGGTTCGGGATGAAGTTATTTAGCTGCAAAAAGTTTTAACATCTGCCACTGATGTAGCATGTGAGAGAATATTTCCAACTCACCACTGCTTTCCAACTCTGCTGCCATCATGGCAAGGAGAAAAAAGGGCTTTAGACCTTTGTCTTGTGTGTCACATGCTAAATATCACATGAGCATTGCAGCTCTATCCATTATGGTCCTTTCATGTTCAAACAGTCATTATGGAAAATCTCCCTAATGGAGACCTATGTTTGAAAGGCCAAAAGACCATTACTTAGATAGATTATGCCAGTAATGTTACAGATTACATGTCTGAGAGTTTGTCTTTTGTCCTCAAGACAACAGAAAGGATTCCACATGTGTTTAGTCATTAATGTCAGGTGGCTGAATACATAAAAAATATAACTAAAAGAGCCACCACTGGAGAAGTACAGGCCCTCCACCCTCAGAGATGAGGGGCAGGCCTATTAAAACTGCATATTCTAGGACCTGTGGTCATGCAACCATGGAGTCTGCTTAGGCCAGGCTGAGATGGTACATGTGTGGTCATTAATTTAACCTCTTGGTTCAACAGGTCTGAGTACAGACACATCTGTCTTAACACATATGGAAATGTGCAGTAAAAACTTTTTTGTGGCTGTAATAATAATAACAGCTTTCATGAAAGTTGTTATTTTTTGCCTGATGTGAAAATACTTTTATGCTTATCTAAGAAATGTATTATGTCCTACCTTCTAAGAAAATAACCTTAGCTACTGTGTTTGTTTCAGTACCGGAGCTTTTTGAATTGTGGCTCTATTTTCATTGCACTGTGTTGCGTTAATACCACTTAATTAAGGCAGCACCAAAATGTGTAGCTTAGGTCTAAATACCAATTGGTACAAAATTAAGTAGAGGGATGACACTCAACTTCAGCTATCAGAAATAATCAATATTTATACTAAATAACAGAATTTAACTCACATTTAATTCACATCGGGGCACCACCCTTGAAAAAGGGAAAAAGATAGCCAATTAATTAATTTAGTCTAAAGGATGCTACGGAGTTCTTGACTTGTGTACAGTGACTGTAATACTTCATACACACAAACCACATAATAATCAAGTTCTTTATGAATGAAAGATTTATTAAACTACTAACTACACACACAACTATAATTACTAAACATCCAAATGAATGAATAAATGCAACCATGATTAAATGCAATAAATACAGTGATGAACAATTAAGAAATGCACGAATGAAGCCATAAATACGACAGACAATTAATGCATGAAATGAGGACCATTTTATACCAGATGACGCAGTGAATTATTATCTTGAGTGTATTAACTTGTGTAAACATAGGAAACCACTAAGTGGATAAAACTTTAATATGGACCAATGAAATCACCTCGATGCACCGTTCAGTATCTGAGAGGTTATTGGGAAGCGCGAGTGATACTTTACGATTACCTATCATGATTATGTTGAAGGGAGATCCTACTCCTGACCTAACACTAAATTACTTTTAGTAATCTGTAGCATCAACCCTAATATCACTGGAAAAGTAAAGTTTCACCTGGTGGTTCAGATGGCCAGGGAAGAAGTCGCTCTGGAAGGGAGGAGGGAGACACTTGTCGATTCTCTTGTGGGCCAGCTTTGGAGCTCTCGGGCATCCTTGGGTTCGCTCGTTCCCATGTGGCGACTAGGCTTGAGTCTGCTGTCTCTCTCAGGCATTTTTGGGTGCGCTCTCAATCCCACGTAGCAATTCTGCTTGAATCGGCAGTTTCTCTCTCTCTCTCAGCAGGCAGTGGAATGATAACATCTTCACACAACCCCCCCTTGGCTGGGTGTGCAGGATTCAAAGTTTCTTCCATCCTAACTTTTGTTGTGTTAGAACACAGACATTGACCAGGCTTCTTCCAGAAAGTTCTTGATTTTAAAGTTGGCTGGATGCCGGCCTTCTGCACATTCTGTGTGGCTCGGGATGTAGCTAGTGGGCAGCTATCTTCTGGGCCTGCCCACATAGGCAAATGGTCAGGCACGAGAGGCAGACCCAAGAGCAGATCTCCGGGCGAACGGGTCAGCAGAGAGATCTTTGGGCGCCTTCTTGTTTTGTGGTCTTTGTAAAAGGGGCGGCGATGTCCGATGTCAACGGCGCGAACCTTTACTCCACCATAAAAATCAGAAACTTTGCCTTCTTTCTATATTATTTGTTGACATGACATAGCAATTCATGTACAGATCATTAAAGCATGCAAACTCAGTTGCTCTGTTCCTGAGTTCAGAGTGTTGAATCTTCTACCCATATCCTGGGATGTGGAGTTTTCAGTTTATCAAGTTAGTGAGGGTCATAAATTTGCCAATTGTCACTTAACTTCCATTAGCATCCTCTTCTGAGGCCTTTTGGGATCTGTTTTATGACCTGGAGGTCATGTGAAGACAGGATGTTTGGGGAAAGTTCCATCACTGAGTACTAACAGAGCCTGTTTCGTGACACAGAGGCCATGTGGGCAACACTTCAGGGAAATTTAATTATTTTCTCAATGAAATATGTAAAATTATTCATCATCGGGCTCCTTATCACGCGACAACAGCAAAGACTAGAGAATGCACCACCACTTGTTGGTATTTTCTTCATCTTCAAATGTACCTTTCTTGTCAGTGTTGATATTTGTATGATCAGCACAGCACGTGCAGAGCAAAGGTGGCAGGATGGGCACAAATAGATGGTAGTTTCATTTTAAACATGTCCTAAATGGACCGGACTGGCTCAGCTTTCCAGAGCTCCAGCCAAAAGAAATCTTGTTGTTCATGGCTTGTTCCCATCTGGTCTACATTCCCTCCTACCTCCTACCATCCTGCCCCCTCAACTTCCTTTTAGTCCTTGAAGCCAGCATTGGAGACTTTTATCTCTGAAGAACCTCAATATAGCACCTCTCTTTCCTGGGTAACCAAGAACTCCTTTGTCAATCTGCTAAAGGGGAGCCATAGCTTGAACTCCTGCCTTTACAAGGTGATGCTGCCCAGGCTTTAGGGTAGTCCCAGCCACCCTTTGGAGGAAGTGATTGATCTTCCTTTTGAAGCCCAAACATCAGCAGGGCCCATAGGAATTGTGTAGGTGGATTTTGAATGTTTCCATGTTGATAGATCCGGGCCTTCATTTTTCCTGGCAGCCCTGATCTATCCATTTCTGTCAGCCGTGACTTGACACCCGTGAGGATGCAGTCAGAGACCTTGCCCAGGCTCTTGATTAGCTTCTCAGTGACCAACACTATCTGATACCTCCCAAGGAAAAAGCAAAGCTTCATTGCTTCTTTTAAAACTCATCAAGGCCTTATGTAACACGTTTTTGAAGACTCTGGTGGAGCCATCTGCATCCAGGGATAGATGATGTTATCTTCATGACATTCATGATGGCTCTCACTTGGTCAGGGGCCCTCTTCACTCCACTTCTACTGATTTAAGGTGAACAGGATCACTCAAATGGTGCATCCAGATAATCCCCTTCTCCAGCTTATGCTGTATTGATGTTGTTCCAGAGGTGACTCTCATGTAAGCCCAGAATCAAGTTCATGATCTTGCCAGGAACATGGTGTTAAACTAGTGATGTTTCAACCAGCTTGTATGGTATAGAACCATAGACATTTGCAAGGTCCAGCCAACAGAACAACCAGGTCTCTTTGATCTTCCCGTGCCTCTCAGGCACTTCTAAGCTGACAACCCCTGATAACGCTCTACTGATCTAATTCTTACCAGTATCTGTCATCCACCACTGCTTTTAGCGTAGTTTCAGATTCAGCAACTGCATGTAATGGTTTTTATGTAGATCACTGTGTTGCAAGATAAAACAAGACAATATTATGAACAAAAAACCTGACTTTCAGTTTCTCCTCAGATGAAAATTCAACTTTAAAGGCCTCAGCATGGGTGCAGATTTGTGGTGCTGGGCATTTATGTCTTTTTACGCTGTACCATCCAGACAACTATCTATTATTTTCTTACTTGGAGAAGCATCACCTGAAGCAGTTTCTGATTCCTGATATTGTTAGAAGACAAAAACACACATACAGTTTTGTTTCCACAAAGATTAGTTTCCCCCATGTGTCTGTGTTACAGCATGATGCATGGACTATTGTCTGTGAATATCAGCGTTTGTGACCTTTACTAAGTGTATTTATTAACTGTGTGTGTGTGTGTCTCAATGTGCTTATGGCATCCATATTCTGTGTGTGTGCAGCCAAATGTATTGGTGAGTTTACTGTATTGTGACTGTTAATTGTTTATTCTGGGTTTGTCCTATAATGCGGAGGTGATTTGCTCTGTTCGGAGGCTGTTGATTCTGAAGGGATAAAACAAATGCTCAGTGACTAAAAGTTGGCCTTTTAGTAGGAGAGGCCTGAGAACCAACAACCAATTGAGAAAGACAATTCACAGGACAGTTCTAATGTTTGAAAAGTCTTTTTATTGTCTTTTCACAGTTTTTTGTTCTGTCACAGTCAGCAGAAGACAGGATCAGACAGAAAACCTAATTATAAATGAAACTCAAAGACCTTGTTACTTTTGAAATTAAGTCTTGACTATAAAATGAAATCACATTTAACTCTTGTAGATTGTTGTATTGGAAAATGTTGAATTGTGGCATGAAATGTGTTATATGAAAATACAAAGGGAGTTTTCTTTTTTTGCCATGGAATGCATTTTGAGTCATGAAGAAAATGTATCTAGCACAATTACAATATAATTTTCAAATGATTTGTAACCTTGTGGATGAAATGCACCTGGTCAGCATTTTATGGATGAAATTCTTTGCAGTTTCATTTATTATTTATTTAGTGGCATTCTGATTTTTGCCAGGTGTCAAGAAATTATATATGGTGCACAAAAGATGTTGGAGTCTTGTAGCAAACATGCATTATTGGCATGTAAGGGCCTGATTTTAATCACGCAAGCGCAGCAACAGGTGCAACGTGGTGGGTCTTGGGTGCACAGACTATGTGGGTGTCTCCACCTGCTATTTTGGTTCATGTGTGTGCAGCAGCACAAAGTGCAAAAAGTGCTGGGTGAAGTGGAGGGTGTGGTGATTAATAAATACACTCTCTGCCAGTCACATCAATGGTCTCATCACTCTGAAACAGCTGAGCTAATCACAAGGAAGAATGGCAACAACAGCTGAACAAATGGAAAGACGTGGCATGACGAGAACACACAGGACTACAAATCTGCAGCCATAGGCAGATGGTGTGGGGTTTTGCACCATTGTGCATTTCAAACATAAAACATGAAACGCCACAAAAGAAAGTTTGAAAGGAGGCATGGCAGAGGATTGATGAGCCGTTGTAATCCTGAGTCTTAATACAGAGTTATAACCAACCAGTCTGATGTGTGTGGAGGTGTGTGTGGTTGTTCTGTAGCCGCCTGGTATAATTTGCATTTAATAAAGGTAAACACAGTGTACAGCCGTGCGTAGTGGCACTGCACTCTGGTGCGGCACATCTCAGGTCAGAGAACATCTGACGTGCTGACGTGCTGAGGTAAACGTATTGTCTCATTTCTGGTTGCCGGTGCTTCTGTGTTACTGGTTGCAAATTATGCTGCTCTAGCTAAACCCAGTTAATTTTGTTCTTCGTTTTAGCGGTTAATTACCCGCTATACACTTGAGTGCACACTAGTTCTGTTTAAGCACTCATAGCTCTCTCCTGTTAGCGACTTTCTGCTAATCCCACAGTTGTTTACACACTATTCAGTTGCTTGCTTCAGTACTTTAGCTTAGCAGTTAGTGATGGCTTCTCTCTCTCCCTCTCCTACCCTCTCTTGTTTGGTGTGTCAAATGTTTAGTTATTCCTCTGCCTCCTTTAGCGATAATGGCACATGTAACAAATGTAGTTTATTCACCATGTTGGAGGCGAGGCTCAGTGAGTTACGCTGGGTTCACATATGAGGCAGACGCACATATTGGTGCCATTGGTAACTACAGTTATGTGATTTAAGTGTTATTTCATATAAAATTTTAATAACTTTTGTTTTGTTTTAGGGAGATGTAGCTGTAGATTTTTAAAATTGGCACTACTTGTGCTATAGTTTGGTAGACAATGTATTTTCAAAATGTAAAATTAAAATTTTTTAGCACTTGCACTTTTTCCAGTCCGCTATAAATGAGCCAGAATCTGTCGATCTCCTGCTCTCCAAGGAAGTCAAAGAAGGCTTCATGATCGGCCCATTCGCTCATTTCCTAACTTCCGCATCAGCCCCCTCGGTATCGCAACCTGCAAATACTCCAGAAAGAAACGGCTTATCATTGATCTTTCAGCAACCCATGGCAGTACCATCCCCAGCATTAATAGTTTGATCCCGAGCGAAGATTATTCTCTTCACTACGCCACCATCAATCATGCCATCACCCTCATCAAACTTGCCAGGAAAGGGTCGTGGCTCTCAAAAGCAGACATCACCAGCGCTTTCAAAGTTCTCCCTATCCACCCCGACTTCTGGCAGTACTTCAGCGTCTGCTGGCGAGGTGCTTATTACTTCGCTGTCAGGATCACCTTTGGTTGCAAAAGCAGCCCCAAACTCTTCGACACCCTGTCAGAAGCCCTCTGCTGGATTCTCTCTAACAACTATAAGATTCCATTCCTCATCCACCTCTTGGATGATTTTCTCATCATCCCCCACCCCCTCATTGCCACGCGCTTCCGGTCTCGTCACCCTGACTTCAGTTTTCTCAGACCTCGGGGGTTCCTCTGTCCGCAGAGAAAACAGAGGGCCCCTCCACATCCCTCGAGTTCCTTGGAATCACTCTCAACACAAATCTGTTCCAGGCTTCCCTCCCAATCGAAAAGCTCAACCGAATCAACCTCCTGATCTCCAATTTCCTCCTCGCCCCAGGCTTCACCAAACGTCAATTTCTCTCCCTTCTAGGCCACCTCAATTTTGCCCTACGCATCATTCCCCAAGGGCAAACCTTTATTTCTCACTTGCTGTCAATCGCTTCTTCCATCCCATCACTCTTGGATCCCGGGCAGAACTCCGTCTTTGGCTCAATCTCCTCGCCTACTGGAACGGGATCACTTTCTTTTACAACAAGCAATTGACTCACCCTCATGACATCCAGCTGTACACCGACGCCGCCTTCTGCTGGTTTGGGGTTTTTTTACAAAGGGAGGTGGTTCGCAGCAGAATGGCCCCCGGAGCTGGCAAGTGAACGCCATGTCGCTTCCTCCACTCTCTTTGAAATCTACCCCAAAATAGCTGCAGCCATTCTGTGGGGTCATGAGTGGTCCCGCAAATGCATACTCCGACAACCTAGCGGTTGTAGACACTCCGTTTCACATCAATACGTCCTCTGCGCAGCTCACATCCCAGGTCATTCCAACGCCATCGCTGACTCTCTTTCTTGTTTTTCATTCCAGAGATTCAGAAGCTTGGCCCCCTTTGCAGACAACTACTTAATGCCAGTTCCTCCATATTTGGCGCTGATATTCAACCTGTAAATCCGGCCTTACTACCCCTGATCGTCGACTCCAGCAGCATATCACCCTCGACCCACCACCCTTTCGTCTTACTGGTCAGCGTGGAAGAGCTTCCGCCACTTTCACGACCAGTACAACATCTGCTTCCCATCTTTTGATCTTATCACCATTACATCATTCATTTCCTACGCCCATTCCGTGATGGCTATCAAAACGCTTACCATCAAAGTTTACTTCAGCGGCATTAGCTTCTTCTCTAAATTAATAACCGGCAGCCCATGCCTGGCTTCCAGCCACCCTCAGATAACTTCCCTGCTCAGATGTCTTCTGTGCCAAGAACCAGCGCAAAATCCCCACTGCCTTCCTCTCACCACAGACTTGCTCTCAGTTTGCATCCACACCATCTGCTCTGGATACAGCAGTCCTCACGTTGCACGAACCTTAGAGGCCATGCTTGCCATTTTTGGTTTCCTCAGATGCTCTGAATTCACCGCCTCTACTACCCACTTCGACCCACGCTGTCATGCCTGCATTTTGGACTTGTCTCATTTCTCAGACGACACCATAGTACTCTACTTAAAGCAAACCAAAACAAACCAATCCGGTCAGCCTACTCTCGTCTTTTACTTCAATGTCCGATCACCGCTGAATCCTTTCGAGACCCTTGCAAACAACTTGCAATTCCGGAACTCCCAGAGCATAACTTCGTCAGACCCTCTCTTCATCTCTGAGTCCGGGCAGGTGGTCACTCGGTTCTGGTTCCACCACCACTTCTGCCGCGTACTTGCCTTGTCCGGCATTTCTCCCATCCATTACTCTGGACACTCCTTCCGGATTGGAGCCGCCACCTCAACCTCCCGCAATGGCATCCCAGAACATTTAATTCAAATCATGGGCCATCATGGTCCTCTCAAGCATACCACCGTTACATCTGTTCGGATCTCAAAGATCTCAAATCCGCTTAATCTCGTCTCAAAGGGAAGCTTTTGGGGGTCTGTTGTACCCGGGTGCTACGGCGGATTCCCCCATGAAGCTTCCCCACACCGCAGCATCCAATGGAAAGACCAAGCTGTTCCAGCTCGCAGTATCATTATTGTTCAATAAATCATTTAAACGTATCTTGTTGATGGTGTGGTCCTTGCTAGTGAATTGAAGCTATCCAGCAGAATTTCGTGAGCAGGACCACACCTCAATTATGCCGCATCCGGCATTCCATAAATACCCTCCTAACCCTCTCCTCCTCTTTCGCTCTTGCATACTGTGCCCCCCCACCACCCCCTTTCTCTCTTTTCGTTTCCTCCTCTCTCCTCTTTCTCCTCTCGGTAGGGTCCTGAAGGGGGTCCGTCATACCCGGGTGCTACGGCGGATTCCCCCATCATTTAAACCTATCTTGTTGATGGTGTGGTCCTTGCTAGTGAATGGGCATATTGTTGCGCTTCACGGCGCGTCCACCTCATATGTGAACCCAGCATTAGAATTGCGGCTCCGCACCATGGAAAGTCAGTCAGCTGTAGTTAGCCAGACCCCAGCTGGTGCGAGCCGACCAAAGGTAGCTTCTGCTAGCCGTCTCCCAGCAACTCCCTAGCAGCCAGGAAACCAGGGAGGCTGGGTGACTGTCCGAAAGAAGCATAGCCCTAAGCCAAAGCCCACGGCTCACCACCGACCCGTTCACATGTCTAACAGGTTCTCTCTGTCATGATCCCAAGGACTGGTGTACACTGTGTTTTGTTCTGTTTCCTGTTTTATTTTGAAGGTCTGTTCTTGGTTCACGGTTTTGATTTTCTTCCTGTCTTTGTTCTGTTTGCCACCAGTTTGATTAGGTTCACCTGTGTCTTGTCTCTCACTTGTTTCTTGTTTCCTTGTTGTCTCTCTTATTTATACCAGCCCCTTTCTTTTGTTCTTTGTCGAGTCATTGTTGCTGTTTGGTTGATGTGCGTTTCCTGCGTTCCATGAGATGTCATTCTTCCAGTGATTCCCTGTGTGTCTGTTCCTGTGGTGTTCTCCGTGAGTTAACTTTTGTGTAATAAATCTCCGACTTGCTGAAGCCTCCCGGTTGTCTGCGTTTGGGTCCTCTCCCTGCTGCCACAATGGCCCAGCGTAACACTCTCCACTCAGCGACACACCCGCTGAGAAACCAACTCTGATTATTGGCAGCTCTATTTTGAGAAACATGAAGTTAGCGACACCAGCAACCATAGTCAAATGTATCCCAGGGGCCAAAGCGGGCAACGTTGAATCCTATTATAAACTGCTGGCTAAGGATAAGCGTAAATATGGTAAGATTGTTATTCACGTCGGCGGTAATGACACCTGATTATGCCAATCGGAGGTCACGAAAATTAATGTTGAGTTGGTGTGTACATATGCAAAGATAATGTCAAAGATAGTGAGATAATCTTACTAGCGATGACATGTATAGCTGCATGTCATAATTCAACCACTGGTTGTCGAGGTGGTGTCCAGGTAATGATCTGGGCTTTGTAGATAATTGGCGGACTTACTGGAGCAGAGCTGGTCTGATTAGGAGAGATGGCATTCATCCCACTTTGGATGGGGCTGCTCTCATATCTAGAAATCTGGCCGAGTTTATTAGTGGCCCAAAGCTATGACAGCTCAGAGTTGAGACCAGGCAGAGTTGCAGTCCTACACACTTCTCTGTGCTTCCACAGTTACCCACCCTAAAGTCCACAGAGAGGGTGTCTGCCCCCAGATCACTTAAATGAATTGAATCAAAAGTTAACAGAAGAGGAGTTACACATAAAAACCTAATAAAAAGTAAAACCACCACTGCAACAGTACAACAAAATAGGATAATTAAATGTGGACTCTTAAACATCAGATCTCTGTCATCTAAAGCTGTACTAGTAAACAATCTAATATCAGATTATCATATTGATTTATTTTGTCTTACTGAAACCTGGCTGTGTCATGATGAATATGTTAGCCTAAATGAATCCACTCTCCCAGTCACATTAATACTCACATTCCTCGTGGCACAGGCCAAGGAGGTGGAGTTGCAGCCATCTTCGACTCAAGCCTATTAATTAAACCTAAACCTAAACTAAATTATAACTCTTTCGAAAGCCTTGTTCTTAGAATTGGCTGTAGTGCTTTGCAGGTTGGGTGTGAAAGACTATTTGTTATAGTGTACCGAGCTCCTGGACCATATTCTGAATTTTTATATGAATTCTCAGAGTTCTTATCAGGTTTAGTCCTTAAAACAGATAAAATAATTATTGTAGGTGATTTTAATATTCATGTGGATGTAGAAAATGATAGCCTTAGTGCTGCGTTTATCTCATTATTAGATTTGATTGGATTCTGTCAGTGTACATAAACCCACTCACTGTTTTAACCACACCCTCAACCTTGTTCTTGTCTTTCCACAGAATCCTTTTTTATGGGACCATTATTTAACAACTTCTGAATTCCTATTACTGCCATTAGGCAAACATTCCTCCACTAGATGTCTATCTGATAGTGCTGTAGCTAAATTTAGGAAGTAATTCCATCAGGATTTGATTCAATGCCATATCTCAATATAACAGATGACTCCTATGCTAACTTTAGTCCCTCCCAAATTGATCATCTTGTTGATAGTGCTGCAGGCTCACTGCGAATGACACTCAACTCTACTGCCCCTCTAAAAAAGAAGATAATAAAACAGAGGAGGTTAGCTCCATAGTATAACCCCCAAACCCGCAAATTAAAGCAAACATCGCGAAAACTTGAAAGGAAATGGCATTCCACCAATCTGAAAGAATCACGTTTAGTCTGGCAAGACAGTCTTAAAATTTATATGAAGGCCCTCTGTAATGCTGTAATGCAGCCTACTACTCATCATTAATAGAGGAAAATAAGAACAACCCCAGGTTTCTGTTCAGCACTGTAGCCAGGCTGACAGAGAGTCACAGCTCTGTTGAGCCATGTATTCCTATAGACCTCAGCAGTAATGACTTCATGAGCTTCTTCAATGATAAAATTCTAACTATTAGAGACAAAATTCAGCACCTCCTGCCCTCAGCCAGTACTGACTTATCTTAACTGTAAAACCTGATATACATTTAGACTGCTTTTCTCTCATCAACCTTCATCAACTAACTTCAATGATTTCTTCATCTAAGCGTGTCTCTTAGACCCTGTCCCAACTAGGCTGCTTAAAGAAGTTTTACCCTTAGCACTTCTTTACTAGATATGATCAATCTGTCCTTATTAAAAGGCTATGTGCCACAGTCCTTTAAAGTAGCTGTAATTAAGCCTCTTCTTAAAAAGCCCACTCTTGATCCAGGGATTTTGTCAAATTATAGATCTATATGTAACCCTCCTTTTCTCTCTAAGATCCTTAAGAAAGCAGTTGCCAGTCAGTTGTGTGACTTTCTACACAACAATGAACTATTTGAGGATTTTCAGTCAGGATTTAGAGTGCATCATAGCACAGAGACAGCACTGGTGAAAGTTACAAATGACCTTCTAATTGCATTAGACAAAGGACTTGTCTCTGTACTTGTCTTATTAGATCTTAGTGCCACATTCGATACCACTGACCATCACATTCTGTAAGAGAGACTAAAACATTTAATTGGCATTAAAGGCACCACACTAAACTGGTTTAAATCCTATTTATCAGATCGATATCAGTTTGTACATGTACTCTCTCTCCCTCTCTCCTCTCTCTCTCTCTCTCTTTATCTCTAAACCCAACTGGTCGAGGCAGATGACCGCCCAGCCAGAGCCTGGTTCTGCTCGAGGTTTCTGCCTGTTAAAGGGGAGTTTTTCCTTGCCACTGTTGCCTAGTGCTTGCTCATGGTGGGAATTATTGGGTCTCTGTTAATATAGAGTCGGTCTAGACCTGCTCTATATGAAAAAGTGCCCTGAGATAACCTTGTTATGATATGGCGCTGTATAAATAAAACTGAATTGAATTAGGTTGCAGAATTATCAACATATTTGCCATGCTGCCTTCAGATGTCTGCCCTTTACTGGAATTCCTGCTTTGACAACATTAAATGTTAAGTTTAGATGCTGATTTAAACACATCTACTGGTTGGAGAGTGACTATTTAAATGATTTATTCGCGCTGGTTGTTGCACTGCCACAAAAATATGGCCGTCAGTGCCATGTTATCAAACCTATAAGCTATTGAAAGAAGTGTATAACAGGTTACACAACTTTTCTGTTATTATACTAGGTTTATTCCCCCAAACATTTTTGGCTTCATTGTTTTCATCAGAGTGGTTCTGGTCAAAGCTAGCCAAGCATTGTTGGACTTTTAATCTAATGAGTCAAGCCATATCCTGATGTGTTCACGCTCACATTGTTTTCAGATGCTGGTTCATGTTAAAATCTATTGTTCATACGCTGTTGGTGAAAAGTAATTCAAATGATGTTTGTATCATGATGAGTCATTCTTGTGATGCCTCTGGATTGAACACATCATCAAATAACAATCTGAAAGTTTGTTATTTATTAATTTGTTGAAGTGTTGAAATTACACAAAGTTGCATTGGATGACAGATTGTGCAATGTGAATGTACTGTAATTTCACAGTAACTTGCGTTTATATCACTTTGTGTCAGACAACTGTGCTTTGAATTTAATTTGAATTTAATTGTCATCGTCAGTCAGAAAGGTAGTGAGCTGTTACCCATAGCAATGAGAGTGAATCGCAGCTCATAGAGAACAAATTCAACCATGGCAAATGTGCCAGTCTTAACATCTAACTCCACCATGTATATGTCAAAAAGTACTGTATTGTAACAAAAAATAAGTTAAAAGATTTCAGCAAGTGTGGACGCAGTGTAGGCAGTCTGGATCAAATTGGCAGTGATTTCAGCAAATCCACTCCAAGGTCATGCAATATATTTCTATACCCACACTCCTCTCTCTTGGGGAACTGGTAGACACTACTGAAAATCTTTTCATTCAAAGATCATTCACAGAATAGAAGAGAAAAGACAGATGGAATCACACATCCAAACACAGAGTTTGAATAAGAATCAGTGTGCAGGTTAACAACAATGCCTGTCCTTTTTCTTCAGAACATGATTACCAGTATCTTGCTATAACTCAGTCAGTATAAATCAAAGATGAGCTTGTTGAGATGTTTTGAAAAGTCCCAACAGCATTCAACAAATACTGTCGGAGAGGAGAGAAAACAAGCTCACCTGCTCACTGCTCCTGTGAATCACTCTTAAGGATTGTCTTTTTGAGGTTTGAGGTTGTTGTCCTTTCACAGCACATTGCTGGCCTATGCAACCTGAATTATGTTACCGAAACATATAGCCAGGAAGCACAAAAGGTGGTCACTACCTTTGCATTCATCAAGCTTCCAGCACCTTCTATTGAATATGAATTTCGCCAGGGTGGTCAGTACACTGTGACATCACTGTTGGGTGTGGTTACATGTGCAACAGAGCATGCTGGTCAGAGAGCACATATCTGAAACTTTCAGCCAGAGATTGCAGTGATACACTGTTGTTCAGCTTGGTGTTAGTTGTAATACTTGAGAAAAAAAGAAAATTGTCCAGCTCAATCTGTGAGTAGTGATATTTCCTGCCACAGTGACATGCCCACATGTTAACAAACCTTGTGAAGGGTATGAATGGCCATTTAACCAGGTTTAATCCAGCAGGGCTTTGTTAACTGTGTTTGTTTTAATTCCTCAACATGAAAAAGGAAAATGGTTTGTGTTTGTGGTTTACTCGTTGCTTCATACATCAGGACACTGCTAAAACCAGAGATTATCCCATTATTTAAGTGCATGTAAATGTAGTGAAGGTGAAAGTAGGTCTTGAACATACTGTATTTAGGCAGACACTGTGGATGAGATGAAAGTCTATGTTCTGTTCTCCTTATGTGGTTGTCATGTACCCCCATCCTTCATTTCACAATGAGCTTTTCATCTTCCTCTTCAGGAGCAAGCAGAGCAACACTAACTCTGTAAATGTTATTTTTAACAACACGATCCTGTTTATTTATATAGGTTAGATCACTAATACTAAGAAGACAGCTCATGAGTTGTTGTCAGACTTTTTGTTGCATAGCAACCAGATGATGTAACAGTCGTTTCACCGTTTGATCCCCTGCTCTCTGGTGACTGGTGATGCTCACTGGTGCAGTTTGTGTTTGAGTAGGAGGAAAAATAGCTCATTTCTGATAACGACCTAATAAGGTAAACTTTTGTTGCACACATTGCAGTATTATATTCAGTACATTCAATCACTTTGTGACCAGAGCAAAGCTGTATGATGTTTTTTTTTTACTATCAAACATCAAGATTACATTTGAAATATCTTCCATCTTCCGTCTTGTTTAGAAAGACAAGATTTTCTCACCAGTGTGGCCTCACCACCATACCCTGACTGCACTTCAAGACACCATGGTCCAAGTTTCCATACAGGTGTCTGAAAGTACTGGGAAAATTTGAGCTGCTAACTCATAAAATGACCTTTTGATAGCAGACATCAAAGTAACAAGTGAAACAGATGAAATGATGATGAAAGATGAAAAACTACGTGGGTGTGCAGTTTGCCCCTGTTTCATTTATGCATCTGTAATGCGCTCTTGTGTGCACAGCAAACCTTCACAATTATGTCAGGACTGTAATGTTGCAAATTTTGAGACACGTCAGCCAGCACAACTATCTTTGAAATGAATTTATTTGTTTGACAAATTCATTCATAACAGACTTCTAGACATTTTTGTGGTGCACTCACTCTTTGTCCTTAAGCTTTCTGTAGAATGAGGGTTAATTCATGTTTCTCTTCTCCACCAAAATCTTCACCTGCACTATTTGCACCTTGTCTTTAGAGGCGAAGAACATGTCTTCGAAAATTGTATGAACCATGTCACTGCTGACACCTGGAGCGACAGGTAAACTACACTTCCAGGCTGATTCTCCTGTTTGATAAATAACACACCTGACTCCAGTCGCAGAATGAATCAAAGAGGCCTAGAAGGCTTACTAAATCTGTCCGAAACAGAGAAAGAACTCAGCAACTTTATGTGTAAGAAGATGAGCAGGAGTGAATGGAGAGGAGACAGGAGAAGAAAGAAAGTGAAGAAGAGAAGAGTCAGTGAGTCAGACAAGTTCAGCTTTTGAGTCCGTGTTTGTAGGTTTGCTGTAAAAGCCTGCGGGCAGTTTACTCTGCTTGAGACTGCTGCTGAGCTCGACAGCAGGATTAGATAAGTACAGACAAACGCAGAGAAGGAGAGTAGGAGAGGTGTTTACTTCAGCCAGCCTTTCTGTCACAGGCCTGCATGAAAGGTTTGCAGTTTGAAAAGAAAATGACTTTACTTTCTTTGGGTTGTTTTTCTCCTGTCACATCTATTGGAAAGAGACTTTTTACATACAGTCACTTCTCTGCAGTGCTGAACTGAAATAGGTTGTTTTGTATTGAACTGAAGCTGCCAAAACAGCATTGATTATCTGTAAATGTGATCAGTTATATTCTAAAAATCTGAGTATTCACTCTTCTGCCAAGTTTTATCCCAGACACTGGAAATGCCTCTTACACAGCATGGGACCAGTGATGGCAACTGTATGACATGAGAGCCCAGCATCTGCAGGGTTCCATTCAGACCACTGCATTTCACTTAGCGCTGTGCTGTGTAGGGATGTTGATGAAGTGACCAAAATTAAGTGTGATAATTTTGGCAGTTGATTTAGATGTAGTTGTAGTCTTACTCTTTTGACGATAATGTATGTTGATTTTAGTCATTAAGTTTTTGTTAGTTTTAGTCAACAAAAGACATTTAGTCTAGTTTTCAGCAGTGACATTTTAGCCTCGTTTATGTTTGTGTCTTTTAAGCATTTTGAGGCTACAGCTGGCGCTATCTTTGTTGTGTACATTTACCATGGTTACAGGTGTTGTGCTTGTCTATCGTGAGGTTAGTGGAAAATGCACTGTTTACCTCAGCCTCCTGTTCTCTCCGCTGCAGAGCAGTGACTCATTCAGAAGCTGTTTCACTCACTTGTTCACTAAAATACTGTTCATTGTATAAGTAAGTTTTTATATAAGTACTTGAATTGCTTGGAAATTCATTTTTTTCACTCTGTTGTTATTTTTTACACACAAGCCTGAAGTACACACATTCCCCAAGCAGTTAGCATTGAAATCCAACTACAGCTACCAGCCCAAACTCCGTACCGTGTGGTCCGTGCTGGACTTGAACCGGCTACCCTCTGGTTCCCAAGCTACCACCGCTATACTGGCTGGGTTTAGCTTGAGAGGAGAAGCTGAAACGTTGCAGCTGTATTTCTTTAGTGAACATCTAGAGCAAGACTTAGATGGTTGGCTGCCAACATTAATGGAATTTACTCATTCTTTCTGATAGCAACACGAAAGATAGCCGACTGAAAGTAACGTTACAGTTACATCTACATCTAGATCCATATCCACTTGATAATGTTACATTAGCTTCATTTTAAATTGTAAATGTTGCAGCTGTTTTGTTGCTGCTTCTTGTTTAATTCTCAGTGGATTGTAGAATAATTTAATCCATAAATCTGTTTCTTCCATGTACTGGTAATGTCAGATGACATTACTGACAGAGACAGAATGTCACTGAATACAAGATGCTTCTTATTAACGGTAGTGCAACAGGTCAAGCTGCTAAATCAACTTCTGAACAAGAGATATTTTGTGCAGCAGAGCATACTGTTTTACTAATCAGGAGCTAGGCCACAGTGTGTGATTTCACAGATGCATGCAGATTGCTCAATAAGACTTTGCATTAATTAGTTCATTTGTCCATTTGTCCGTCTTTCACATTATTGTTTAGTTTTTATTCATTTATGGAAAATATGGTTCATAGTTCTTTTCAAATGTTGCTTTTTATTAAGTTTTAGTCTTGTTTTTGTCCTGGAAAAAAAAGGTTGTCAATGAAATTTTCTTGTCATAGTTTTTCTTGACAAAATTAACTGTTTCAGACATATAAAATGTCCTGAGTAGCACACCCATTGAAAAACAACAATTTAAGTTATCACATTTGTAATCATTAGACAAAGTAGTAGAAGTTTGTTTGATCTGGAACCAAAGTTTAGCCTTTCTTTCCTCAATTATTACTTAGCTTACCTTGATTTACACTCAGCTGTCAGTTTATCAGTTCCTCCTAGCACAAACGAATGCAGTCTATCCCACAGTACCTTCATGAAGGTTGTAATGTTGACTTTTTGTTGCAACTGTTTTAGGGAGGTGTTGATTCAACTTTATGGTCATTTTAGTGGCTGTGGTTTTTGTATTCGTTACAGAGAGGTATTTCTAATATTTAGTCTAGATAGAAATAGGATTGCCAAATATTAGATACAGTACACTTTCAGTGTAATGCAACACAATTGAACATCACCACCAGTTTTCGGGAAGCTACTATGAAACTGTAGCTGGTGAGCACACACATACACACGCAAACAGACATTCATGCATATCAATGCAGAGTGCAAATCATGTCAGAGTCATTGCAGGGGTAGGCAAGGGAGTAAAAGTGGGTCTTAAGACACTTTTTAAAGAAGTCAAGAGATTCTGCTGCTCTTATATTTTCAGGGAGACTATTCCAGAGCTGCTGAGAAGGCCCTGTCTCCAAAAGGTTTTCGACGAGATCGTGGGATGGTTAACAGCCCTTGATCTGAAGATCTGAGGGACCTAGCTGTACTGTATGGGGATAGAAGTTCTGTAATATAGGTCGGGATGAGACCATGCAGGGCTTTAAACACAAACAGAACAATCTTGTAAGGAATTCGATACAGAATGGGCGGCCAGTGCAAAGATGCTAGTACAGGCGTAATATGTTGCCTTTTTTATGTCTGCATAGGAGTCTGGCCACAGCATTCTGTAGGACTAGGACCAGCGGCTCCATTCTTTCTTCAATCAGAAGACAAGGAGGTGGTGGAGCAACAGACTGCGGTTAGCGGCGCAATCATTTCTAAGCCTATTTTTTTCAAGAGAAAGTAAAATGTATTGATGCAGCATTACGCTACACACAACTTAATAGTATAACATAATATACTAGCTATAATCTTAACATAATAGCTCGCTACTGGAAATGTTACATGGTTTTTAAAAAAACAGCTATATAGCTATAATACCTGACTGCAACTGGGAAATGTAGTTTAAGTAGTAGCATCATTACATTAAGCAGCACAAACAGCCTCCAAAATGACCATAAAGTTGAATCAATACCTCTCTAAAACAATTTCAACAAAAACTTAGTAAGTGGGTGTTTTAAGTTGAAAACATCAATAGAGTGAGAAGAACAAATTGATGGACGAAGACAATTTTACAGTTTTGGGGCATCTGCTGAGAAAGATCTGTCACCAGAACATTTAGTCCTTGATCTGTGGAAAGACAGGAGTCTTTGGTCAGAGGATCTGAGTTGAGGTGTGGTACGGGGGCAGGAGTTCACAGATAGAAGCAGAGCTAAGACCATTTAATGTTGTGTAAACAAAGAACAAGGGTTTAAACTTCAGTCTACAGCTAACAGGGAGCCAGAGCAGGGAGGCAGGAATCACAGTAACATAGTGTCTCTTTTTTGATCTTGTTAAAAGTCTTGCTGCAGCATTCTGAGTTAATTGGAGGCTGGATGAAAAGGAGTCCGAATGATACCAAAATACATAAAGTTGCAGTAATGAGGCGAGTGGATATGAAGGTGTGACAGCTTTCTCCAGGTCACAGACACAGAATTCTCCTGAGTTTTCAAACACAACACAAAGCTGATGGAAGTTGAATTTAATATTCATTTATCTGATTTATTTGCTTTGGGGAAACACACACACACACACACACACACTGAAATTTAACTGTATTTGGTAATTATGTAATGTAAGTCAGTATGGAACTATACACTGTAGACAGGAGTCTCTGCTAACGGTATCAATCAGTGATAAATCTGTGACAGCAGTTTCACATAAATGGGTCCAGCACAGTTTGAATGCACTTTCAGTAGACCATCATGCATGTCTTCTGTATGAAAGGGATGTTAGATTATTGTTGTTATTAAGCTGTAAAGGTAGGCAAATCTGTGTGTCGTTTACATCTATCTATCTAGCCTAATGGTAGAATATAAATGGAGAAAACGAGCAGAATGCAGAATCATTACTCGAAAGATCATGGCTATGTGGTCACATGGACATCACAGGTTTGCAGGGAGAGAGACCAGAGGACGTGAGAGGCTGACCTTTGACAGGAGTTGTGCCACTGAATGAGTGAATGTGGTTTTTGAAATAATCAAAAATAAGAATAACAAATAGGGTCTGGCTGGGGTCAGGCTGGTGGTGCTGGACATTTAACTAGTCCACTCTGATGTGAATTCATCTGGCAGCTAACAATCAGCTGATGTGGGTAGAGTGAATGAATGGTAAATGGTTGCATTAATATACTGATGCGCTTTTATCCAAAGAGCTTCTTTTAGTGCAATTTACCTCTCATTCACACACACAATCACAGACTGATGGCAGCGAGCTACTACAAGGTGCTGGCCTCAACATCGGGAGTTGGGGATCAAACTGTACCTCCCCTGCCCCCTATGATCTAATGCCTTTATGTTCCTGCCTGAACTTCTGCTATGAGCTCCACATTTCTTTGCCCTGTTTCAGAGAACACACTTGGCATGATGAAAATACATCATAAATTTGGGTCCCATTTTTATCTTCCACATTCATGGACAGTGCCATGAGCCCACCATTTCCTGTGAGGTCCTGTGTGATCCAACGCTTATTACAATATTGTGTTGGGTTGGTGGAAACATATAGACAAGACTTTACAGAATGGGATGGATTTGTTGGCATTGGCTACAAAAAAATAATAATAATGAACAAAAAAGGGAAAAATTTAACAACCTAATTAACAGGCCCAGTCCCCTCAGTGTTTTTTCAAGAGCTGCTATAAAGACCAAAGTAGCTGATGAAAGATTTAGCCTAAAAAGTTTTCTTCACCTGGGTCAGTCAGGGTCAGCCTATGTCAGTTGATAATTTGTAAAATAAGCTTGTTATCAGGCTGTCTGTGTAGCATGAGTGCCCAGGATTATCAGAACGTTACATTCTGTATTCTACACTTGACTGTCAGTGTGCAGCCTATTCGCTACTATACTTCATCTACTGCTGTGCATTATCTTCATGCATATATTTTATTCATGATGTTATCTACTTCATATGTTGCTATGAAATATTTTCATGTACATGTATATTATATATGTGCAATATTTTTTATCTTATCTATTTGTTCATACTTACAACTGCACTCAGTCACTCTATTATTTTATGTCTGTTTATACTGTGTACAGGACTATTTTTCTATTTATTTTTATTGTATTTCTATATATGACACTTTTGCTGGCTGCTGTAACGCTGAAAATTTCCCCGCTGTGGGACAATAAAGGCTTATCTTATCTTATTTTTATTTTTATTTATTTACTAGGCTATAATTTATTCACTTTTCACAGGTTTACTATTTTCACAGGTTTAATTTATTCACTTTTTACAGGTTTACTGTTTACTATTTCACAGGTTTACTATTTCTGTCTGTCTGTCTGTCTGTCTGGAAATCCCTTTTGTGTCAGTGTCCCACAACAACATCACCAACAATCAGAAATCAAGTAAAACAAAATAGGGCTGGGAGATAAAACAATACCGATAATTATCGCGATATAATTTTCCTTAATATAAATAGAACAAATGTTCGAAACAATTAAACCACCCATATACCAGGAGAGGGGGCCAATCAGAAGCCAGGATTTAAAGAGCCAATCAGAAGCCAGGAATAAAAGAGCCAATCACGTTGCAGGATTAAAAGAGCCAATCACGTCACTGGATTAAAAGAGCCAATCAGAAGCCCGAAATAAAAGAGCCAATCAGAAGCCAGGATTAAAAGAGCCAATCAATAGCCAGGAATAAAATAACCAATCATGTCGCAGAAATAGAGGTATGCTTACAGACACAGTGGCTAACAGGCTTGTAGTTGGAGCGGAATAAGAAAAATACCAGTAAGCGAAATGAGCAACACAGTGCTCATGACCAGCTCGAAGCAGGATGAAGCCATCGTTGACAAGAAAGGTCACTCACTTCCAGTAGTTTGGAGATATTTTGGCTATTCACAATTTGATAAAAAACAGAGCAGACTATGCCGAAGACACGTGCCAGCTAAGACGGGCAAAACCACAAACCTGTTTCTTGATTTGAAACAATATCACACATTGGAACACGCAGGAAGTAAGAAATGGCAGTACTTCAGATTTGTGAAATGTTCCGCTGTTTGGCAAGTGTTTGTCATGTTCTGACAAGAAAGAATAGTTGAAAACCACAAATAACCACCTGGTTTCTTCAACTTCACTCAGGAGCAAAAATCTGCCTTTGAACTTGAAAGAAATAATGATTTGACATTTATTGGGATAATTATTGACTTATTGACTTTGTGATAACATTTTTGGCCATATTGCCCAGCCCTACAACAAAATGCCAGTGACACAACTATCATATCACAAGGATTTGTTTACCAGAATTATATTGAAAGGTATGTCTCTCTTATCTTTGAGCATGGGTAATCGAGGGTGGTACCCTTTAAGTTTGTCCCTGTGGTAACAACTCATATTCACCATAAAATGGATGTGATCCATCACTGAGGATTGCCAGCCCTTTTCTCACCACTCGCTAAGCAGTGTCGTACTGTGTTGTTATTGACCCACAAAAGCACTAGGCCTCCTAACCAAAGAAGTCAAACCTTCTGTTTCATTCATCCATATCTCCTTCAGTCAGCTTGTTGGTCCTTCTGTTGTATAAATAGATGGACCACTATTAACAAAAAGTTCCATCCTCAGGTCAGTTGAGCTCCTGTTCAACTGTCAGCCATTTATCTCCTGCTCTGTAATCCAACTGTTCTGTCTGTTTGTCATTCAGGAGGAGGCAGCCAAGCCAAAGATTCTTTCCTCGCAGAGATTATCTCCAAAGTGGTGTTTCCTTGACTGTAAGTACATCGCATTTTTAATTTACTCTTTCCTAGATCAGTCTTTCCACTACATGGACTCTTACCTCAATAGCTCTTCTCCCAAGTGGACCCATGAACATCAACAACCTACTGAAAAGCTGTACATCTTACTGTATATACTGTATCTTTATAGAAGAAAAGGAGGCTTTTGTTGTCAGAACGTTTTCCTATCTGTAGTAATATCAGTACAATTCAATAAATTCAAGACTAATTCACTCAGCCTGTATTAGCCAAACTTACAACCATCAGTTTATGTAACACTTGGACTTGAAACCCACACCGCCAGCTGACTCTATTATAGCATTTTTAAATGTCATTCATCCGTTATGTGCCAATTCTATTTGAACTGGCTCGGTGACTTTTTTTTCAGCTTGTAAAAGTCTGAACATTCAAAAGGATTGTTATTACTGCTTTTAATTGAATCCAATCTATTAAAATGTCACACAAATCACAATATATACTATATAATAACTCTGTAACATCTTCCTCCTAGTCCTAGCAATATTTAGCTGCATAGTATGCATGCTGGGTCCCTGCAAGCATCAGTGACACCTGTCACACAATATTTGGTCCTCCTGTTGTCTTAAGGGTCAAAAAGGGTCAAGCCATTCGTGGGTTTAACAGCAGAGAAAAGCACGTAAATAACATTTTTAGCATGGAATTTGATGACTTTTCCTGAAATAACCCCACTAATTCACTCAGCCTGTATTAGCCCAACTTACAACCATCAGTTTATGTAACACTTGGACTTGAAACCCACACCGCCAGTTGACTCTATTATAGCATTTTTAAATGTCATTCATCCGTTATGTGTAACTTCACCAAGACAATTCTATTTGAACGGCTCGGTAACATTTTTTCAGCTTGTAAAAGTCTGAACATTTAAAAGGATTGTTATTACTGCATTTAATTGAATCCATCATGAATCTATTAAAATGTCACACAAATCACAATATATACTATATAATTCTCTGTAACTCTGTAACAGCTTCCTCCTAGTGAAAGTGGATCACTGACCTTTTTTTTTAAGATATATTTTTGCAAAAGCTGTGCACCATCAGGGTACAAAGATTGTCTATTGGTTGGGTGTTTGGGTTTTTTGACCCGCCATTTATAAAATCATTTACAGATTAATTGAGGTGGTAATAAAGTGTTTATAGCAACTGCAAAGCATAGTAAATACTAACATGCAAACAGGTTTCTGCACTGGTACTCCCTCAAAATAACAAAGCATAGTTCCATCAGATCCTGTTTATTGGTGAATGTCATGAATATTAATCTCATACAGCAGCAGCTTGCCAAAAATATCACAGGGAAAAACCAAGCATCTTACACAATGTTATACATGGATTCACACACACACACAAACCCACACACACATACACACCTCTGCTTGTGTAGAGTCCTGGTGGAATTAAGCAGAGAGCTGGAGTCAAACAAAGATAGCTAGCTGAAAGAGAGAGAAGGGTGAAGTGTTTGAAGTGGTGTAGTAAGCAGGTGATCAGTTATATTGTGATCCTATGGATTAATTAAAGTTACATTTCAGTCAATGTTACCCTTTAAAGTGACATCAATAAACCTACAGTGTGTGACCCTGTAGTCCAACTAAAAATCAAGTTTTTAGCTTCTGAGGTCTCCGAGTCCTTTAATACTGATGATATAGTGGTACCAGTCCTGATCTAACATTTAGATGTTTCTACAGCTGCACAGTGTATACTCAGTCTGCAAAATAAAACTGAAAATCACCATCCCTACTTTAAGCTGAGTATTCTCATATCATGTTTGATTCCAGATTGAGTAATTACATAGGGAGAAAGTCTATTTTTAGAATGCTTGTCCTGGCTGTGTGGCACACTGCTCGTTTTGAAAAAGCATGTGTGCATAACAAGTAACAGGCTACCTGCTTACTGTCTTTCTGAAAGGCATCCATCAGTGAAATGTGTCTTGATTATGGGGTCTTCTTCACCTTCTGTTGTAGTTCCTGATCAACTGTGATATGTTTGCACAAGTCTGCGATATTACCTCTGTAGAGGACAGCCATGCTACATATCACTATGGGTGATCTTTTGATTATCATGCAAGAATGTAACCAAATTATGACTTTTTCCCTCACTTATTGTGGAAGCTGAGGACTGGGGTCTAAGTGGCAATGTAGTTGCATGTCATGCCCCTCTCTCCCTCCCCTCATGTCCTGTACTGTAACTATCAAATTAAGGAAAAATACCAAAAAAGAAAATCAATATTCAAATTAAGCAGGTATGGCTGTATTGATACTTCGGTATTGATCCACCATCACTACTTTGGGTCACAAAACGTTCAACCTTCATTTGTAGCATACTGAGGCCTTTAGGGTTTAGTCTCTGTCCCTGTATTTCTGTTCTATTTTGTTTTCATATTTATTTATTAGGGACAGTGACTAATTTTCATCTTTAGACCGTTGTTAAAATGGTCTTACCGGCAAAGATAAAAAGTCTCACGTTAATAGCAGTTGGACACATTCCATGAACGTAAAAAAACAAAAAAACAAAAACAAACAAAAAACAAACTTTAGAAAAAATTAGAAAACCCACATTATTAGTGATAATCTGCTTTAAATCAGCTGCATTTAAAGACAAGGTTTTCTATCACCAGAGATAATATTTCTTTGGTTAACAATGTTTCTGTTTGTCTCTTCAGCTACAACAGCAGATCGTTTCTACAGGATAGACAGAGCACAGGTAAGTCTATCTCGCCCAACTTGACTCGTGATGCCTCTCTAAATATAGTTATATATTCAGTATGTAAGAGGCTTGACCCACTGAGGTCAGGTGACATGAATACTTTCAGACACACCACCTGGAAGATGGCTGCACACAGAATAAAAGCACCTGTGCACCTACACTCACTGATCATTTTGATTTCATAAGTTCATGTGTGCGTGTGTGTGGGTAAAATAAGTTTGTCTTTGATTTAGGTTATTTAACCAAAACAAAGTATTTGAATGTTATTTTCTTCATTTATGTAAATATATATAATCTAGCAAATAACAAAATTATGATTAAATTGGTTGCCATGCTTTCCATAATAATAATATTATTATTATTATTATTATTCACTAACCCTATAATCACCTATAATTTCCTTGATAGAGACTTGAAGTCATATGAAGAAGTTATATGACAATGTTTGACAAAAAACTCTTTACAATTAACAATTAACTCAATAAATTGTTTTATGTCTTCTCACTCTCTCACTGCATTTGATTGATGATCAGATCTAGCTTATTTTTGTGAGAATTATGTAAATAAAAAACGATTAAAATGACTTTTTTATGAAAAAATGCAGAGGAGTTTGGGGGACTTGGGGGGGTCTGCAGTCTTCCTCACAGGCAGCATGCGGCCAAAGCGACCTGCCTCCAAGAGGATAGGGCAGCATGTATGTATGAAACTTGGGGAACAAAAAGGCCACAAATCACCTGCAGTTGCTCACAAAGCTTAATTCATGTGAGCACAAGGTAATAACTGAAGGCGACATAGATGAGTAGACATAAACTTTCCTGTGGCTGTGGCTGATTCTCTCCTGGTGACTTGGCTCGTCTCAAGGCTCATGAGAAGCAGATGTCCACTGTTTCATGAGCTCGAACAGAGTTTGGTTTCTTGCCAGCTGCTCAGTTATTCCCATTGTCGGCGTAGTGAAGGCGTACTTGGCATATTAGTCTGACAAGTGGTTCATACACCACAGGTACATGCTTCAACTACTGCATCTGGCTGCTGCGTCTTGTTAATATTCAACTCCTTAGAGTCAGAGTGTAGAGTTTCACTGTCAGAGGCAGGGTGCTGGTCTTCCTGAGATATATTCCACAGCCACTTGGTCTTTTCCATCCACATCCACACAGTTCTCTGTGGCTGAGGGAACTTTCTTCAGAGATCAGGTGTTCCAGCTTGAGGCCACTCTGAGATCATCAAGTGCTGTGAAAAGCCACCTCACTATACCTCTGCACTCAGTTACATATGAATTATGTAACTGACTGTACAGACATTTATTTCACTCAAAGAATCATGGTGACATATGTAGCCTTTTGTTCTCTGGGTTATTTATCACCTCATTTCAATGGTTTGTTTCACAGCCAACGGTTACACATTAATGTTTTATTGTAATCACTACAAATCATGTTTACCTTACAGCTCTGACAGCCACTTTCAAAACATAATATAAGTTTTTAGATTTTTTTCTCTATGTAATCTCTTAGGTCATTGTGGGCAATGTTGCAAATCAATGAGCTGCTTTATGGTAATATTGGCTTTTTAATGATTTTTGTGTCAGTGTGAGTGGTCAGCCATTTAATTTGATTGATTTGCCAAAAACTTCTTTTTCAGGAAATTTACCATATCACAATATAAAATGACATATACTGTGATAAAGTAGAGTGTATCAGTTTTTGTTTTTTGTTATAAATGTAGCAATTAGAACAAAAATATAAATGAGCAACAAAACTGTCTGCAGCCAATTATATAGTTACACCTCTGCTACAGTATAGAAAATGATTTCAGCTATAGATGTTTCTGTGGTTGGTTAATGAAGGTTTTTTAATAACACAGTAATGCAATAAGAAATTTAAAGTGGATATTGTTTGTTTAAGGATTAATGTCCTATATAATATTGTAGTGAGCTTTCACTTCACAGCAGGGTCTTGATAATACCCGTCTGGACTCACTGTTTTAAACTGTCCTGTGTTTTCATGTTTATCAGGAACATCTCAACTATGTATCAGAAATCTCCCAGGAAGAGATCTTCATCCTGGACCCTGAACTGGTTGTTATGACGACGGTAGGCACCTCCCCCTCAGCTATGCCTGACCTGGTTAACCCCACCTCCAGCCTGGCAAACAGCAGGTAGGTCAATCACCAACACAATGATCCTGTCAGTGTCACCACTGGTTGAACCTTAACCTTAACCTAACTAACCAGAGCCATTCTTTTAAGACTGTTGCAGCAAAATCTGTAGAATGGGACAATACACTTACCATTTTCTAACTCACTGTCTAACTGGCACCAAGGACAGCTCTGACTTTACAGAGAAAATCAGTCCATCTCTTCTCTACAGAGGTAGATAACCTAATGCAAAAGACTGATAGGAAATCACATCTCTTCACAGTGTTTGGCAGATACCTGCAGGAAAGTAGGCCACATATTGAATCTTGACATTTCTGGAAACCAGCCTAACAAAAAATTATTTTACATTTGCAAATGTAACTAATACAAGGCAGAAAAGGAAGAGACAGTATGAAAATTGCCCGTCCAACTACTACACATACCACATTCAGCACACTTTGCACTGCCTGCCATTATGAATCCAAATTGAATGTATTCAGAGTCACATTTCCTCACCACATGCTTTGGAGCTTTGGAGTGGGCCCACTGGTTGAGAATGGCTGATATAGAGTACACTAACCACACAATTTATAACATAAAACCGACAGACAGACAACAGGCAGGCAGGTTGAGGTCCAGGTTCGGGTTACAGAAGCTCATAGGCAAAAACCCAAGGTCCAAGGCAACAAGACACATGGCAACTAGGATGAACCGACAAAGGAACAAAGGATCTGGGCTGGTTTATGTGGTGAGTGGCTGATGAGGGAAGTGAAAACAGGTGAGCAGGTGAATGAGGAAAGTCTGAGGGTATCTGGTGGATGGCTCGAGGATGGCAGGTCTGGGGAGTTGGAAGAAAGTACATGGCCTGGGAGGAGTGAGCAGGAGCTGGAGACAGGGACAGATGGACAGTGTAATGCAGAGGGCTGGGGATGAGAGTGTGTGGCTGCAGGAAGGGACTGAGAGGCAAACTGTGACAAAGACACTCATTTCAGTTTTATCTTGGTTTAACTGGAAAAAAGGTTGGCACATACAATCATAGATTTGTTTGATGCACTTACTCAGGGCTTTTATGGGACTATAGTCACCTGGTGATATCATTATATAAATCTGTGTGGCGTCTGCGTAATTGTGGTAAGATATTCAGTTGTTTTCCATAATCTGCGCTAGTGGGAGAATGTAGATGTCGAACAGAAGAGGTCCGAGAGTGGGGCCTTGAGCCTTTATGTAATTACCGATCAACACAAAATAATCTGTCCTTCAAGTAGGATTCAAATCAGTTTAGCACTGTGCCAGAAAGTCCCACCCAGGTTTCCAGTCTGTCTAGTAATATGTAATGTAATTTAGGACCTTAACAAGAGCAGTCTTAGTGCTGTCGTGTGGTCGAAATCTTGAATGGAAAACAGTTGTCCAAACAGTTGTTTAGGAAGGTGTTAAGCCTTATCAGTGATCAATCTATTTACTTAAAAACTGGAGGTTTGATATGGGCATGTAATTATTCATTAAGGCTTGTGTTTTTTTCTGAGCACCAGCGTCTTTTTTCAGTTGTTCCCAATGAGGAGAGGGCGTATGTGGCAGCATGCGACTGCTTAGAGAAAAAGTGCTGCACCTAGCATCTTTTTTCAGAGAGCTCTGACTTTTTTGTGCGGCCGCTTTTCAGAAAGGCGCATGTGTCATCACTGTCACAAGCCCATTTGTGGGAGCAGATCGCCCGGACACTGAATGTTGCTGGTGAGTGTTTTGCTTTTGTCACCCTACGCGTTGTAAGTTTGTTGTGCTGTATAGTCACCCCCTAACGTAGTGTTAAGATATTGTTGTCATAGAAACAACCCATGCGCAGCGTTTTTTTCTCTTACCACACAAGCGCTTCATCCCAGTGCTCCCCAGTGCCCTGCCAGCGCTTTTCTGCCAGAGAAAAACGCTACATGGACACAAGCCCTTAGCGAGGTGCCTAGATTGGTCTTTTTTAAGAGTGGCTTAATAACTTCAGTTTACAGGGCCTGTGGGAAAAAGCCTGAGAGAAGTGTTCACTATTTGCAGAAGATCTGATGCCATTAAAAACATTGTTGAAAAAGCCTGTTGGGAGAATGTCAAGGCAGCAGGTTTTCAAATGTTGCACAATTTCCTCCAAGGTTATATGGTTGATAGGATCAAATTGTGTCATGCTAATTGAATTGAAGTGGATGCAAGGACAATACTGACCCTATACAGTACTTGATATGGAGGAACTGAAATTATCTACAAGATCATTGACTGAGACCCAAGCAGGGGCATGTGTGGAAGAGAAAGCGTGAATGAATGATTCACTGGTGTTTTCAGTTATATACCGTTTTGTGATTAACTCTGATTGAACATTTGTGTTCACAGAGATAGTCATCTCAAAGAAAACAGGAATTTTCAGAAGAGCAACATCAGTCACCACAACCTTCGAAATGTTAAGACCCTTGGAGATAGTTAAGAGATGATGTGTGTGGGCTCTAGTGCTGCTGTCCTACAATAACTACACAGTCAAAGTCAATACAGATGATAGAGAGCAGTTCATCAAAGTCATCAATAAAGTTTGCTCTGTATTAGATTGTCTGTAGATGAACTAAACTGAAGAGAAACATATTCAAAAGAAACAGATTTTCCATAAGACATCTGCTTGCACTGGAAATAATTATTAAACAAATTGGCAACTCCACCTCATTTCTTCTGCGCTTCAATAAGAACTGCTGCACTGTTGGTCTAACCAAGACAACAGTCCAGCGATTTCAGTTAAAAACATAAAATCAAGATTGTGCTTGATAATTAAATCATAAATTAAAAATGATTTGCCTGCCAAAGACCTGACATTTAATAATAAAACTAAATTTTGTGAGTTAAAAGTATTCTTTGCGAATTGAAAGTTTTTTGTGAAGACAGACTGTGGCTGACGACTAATTGATATCAAATTTCTGCAGATTTAGTTGAGTACATTTTGTTCACTCTACTTCTTACCAAAACAGGAATAGGAACATGAAGTTCAGAAGAATACCCAGCTTCTGGGCGTTGGGGTGGGGGCCACTGTACGAGGCAGTAGCTCCATGCCATCGGAGATAGAAGAGGCATACTGAGTAAAAGTGGGGCAGGGAGTCCTAGGCGTCTTCTCTCCTGTCTACACTGATGCCAATGCAGATTTGCCTGGTGTTTATTTGAATGGCGGTGATTTGAGGCAGTGCAGCTTAGTGGCATCCATTAACGTCACATTCAGTTCCTTTATCTCTGATCTCAGCTTGTTAGAGATGCCCCTAAGAGGGGAGGTGGGGGGAGACTGATGAGGTGACCTTACTTTATCAGTCTCATCCACCCAGGCAGGAGAGAGCTGTTCTCTATTTCTGTCATCTTCATTATCAGCAAGGTTGGTGTTACAGAATGTGCTTGGTTGGGGTGGAGGCAGACCACGTGACAGGTGGGTGAATTTAATGCCAGCGTTAACCAGCACTTCCATTTTATCATTGAATCCCAAAAGGAGTGAGGCAGGGCTTGACTGTTGCACTTCTCACTGCTCTCCACAAACATCATTGGCCCCCACATGTACAATATGATTCATTTTGGGGTGTTTCATCGGTTCTCTTTTATGTCACAGACCATTGCACCTGGAATGTTTTAATTGTCTTACTGTTTATGTTTCTGATAGTGGTGTCTTCCACAACCAGAGTTACACTTTTTTCCCTTCTGCTCATGAGACATGAGACCTTTTTCTGTCAGCTGGCACTCTTCATAATACTCCTATTTCTAAACCTATCAGCAGCCATCTCCACTTCTGTCTCATTGTGATTTATTATTGGTTTTCCACTTGTAGTGCCGGGGTTGACTCTGGTCTGTGCTTATGCCCACCTTTGGCTGTCCACCAGATGTCGAGGGTTGAAGTTGGCTGAGCTGAATCCATACATTTTTCCCTCTGTGGGAGTATAGTCTTGCACTTATCTTTATGTTTAGCACCTAGATTATCCTTCTAGGGCCCACAACTAGTAAAGTATCAGTAAAAGAAAAAGTAAAAACAAACAGCCACACCAGGTTGTTATCAAATCACGCGTTATATTTTAGTAGAGGTTTTACTATGAAACAACCATGCAGGCACTGTTCTCAGTGCTCAAGAAAAAGAGGAAACAGCAGATTAATTTTAAGTCATGTGCTCAAAGAGTTCTATCATGTAAACCAAAGTTAACAGGACTTGTAAATCACTGTCAACCTTTGACATTTATTCCATTTTAATGAGAGAATCTTTTATTTGCTCTATCTTTTGTTTTTATTGCTCTCACACATATGTTTGTGTCAAAGTGCTCCCATAATGTAATGCAAGTTTAGGAAACAATTAAGTCAGTGTCGCATCCTAAATCGGATTTTCATAAGTAGTAGTAGCCAAGACGAGGACAGTCTGTGTAACAGTGGTGGACCACATAGGTGTGTTATTGTGGGTCCATTTGGTTCCAGATATACCCTAGTATAATTATCCCACATCAGTGATTAACACTTAGTCTCCCCTGTCAGAGCACAGCTGTGTTACGTAATGAAGGAATGCTGTGTGCCATATTTTGTAATATGTACTTTTTTGGTGATCTTTAGGGAAAGCCCGTCTAATCAGACCTCTAACCAAGTCTTTGTCTACCCTGTCGCTTCTTCCTATCCTTCACTTTCATCCTCTGTTCCCAGGTAAAAACACACATTAAAGACAAACATACTGTACACTGCTAAGTTCTTTGAAAGCAGCTTCAACTGACACTCTCTCTCTCTGTGTGTGTGTGTGTGTGTGTGTGTGTGTGTGTGTGTGAAAGAGAGAGAGACCTGTTAAAGCCTATATTACCCTAGAGAGGTAGTAACTGCACTGTTTAACAAGGCTACTTTTGATATCTCACTAAACTTTTATGAATGCACCAAGAATTTACACAGAGCTCTGTCTGGGACTCATAAGACTCCAGTGACTTTAAATACAGTTACAATGGAGACCAAGGAATTTTGTCTTTGCTCTAAATTTGGTTTTACATAACACATAAAACAGAGATACAGAAGCATAAAATTCAGAAAGCAATATTGTGTTCAGTCAAGAAAGTGGATGTCAAGTTGCATTATGACATCCATATGTATGGCTGGTACTGTGGGAAGGGCTCATTCTGATTGGTTGAGCAAGCACATGTAAATTGTAGTGCACTGCTTTACAGTTTGAGTTGTCGAGCCTATAGAACCTGTTAGAGGGCAAAGCCTGCCTGAAGTAGAACTGCATAATTCCGAAGTGTGTGTGTGTGTGTGCGTGCATGCATGTGTGTGGGTGTATAAATACATGAATAATATTTTCTATCTGCATTTTTCCACAGTTTCTTTTCCTTCTGAGAAACAGCCAAGTGCTACTATAATATTAGCTATGGTTGTGTGTGTGTTCTCGGTGTGTGTGTCTGTGGATAACATTTTTTTTCTGCTTGCCTTGCCTCCATATGAAATTTGTTCTAAAACTGTTGTGTAGGCCTACCTAACATAACGAAATAGTGGTTCAAGACAGGTAATTAATGACTCTTGATTTTATTAGGACTCTAAGGTTTTTTTAGGTCGATCGGTCCAAAGCATACTGGTTTTTGTCTTTTGCCTGAGCATATTTCATTCAGCTTCGCCCGTCCCTTTGTTTAATGGAGGACAGCATGCCCAAGCCAATGGGTGTTTTAAATCAGAAAAAATAGAATCAAGTCATCAACTCAGCCAACTAAGCGTCCCATATGGGACGAAGATAGCAGCCCAGAATATTCACCTGGTCTCCTTTCTCTGCCAAAATTAAAAAACAATAATATAGAGGATGTTCTACAGGAAATCAATGAAAAGCTACAGCTTTTGATATTACATTACATTATTATTATTATATACAGCTTGATATTCTGGACACTTTGTTAGATGATATCAAGGAGCTAAAAGACACCGTGAAATCTACTGTGGAACTTTTACAGCAGATGCACGAGGATGCTGAAGTTGAAGTGAAACAGTTGCAGACTTCAATTAACTATGTCTCCAGTGAAAACTACAAACAGAGAGAAGATGTTGGAGCTAACTACACACTCCATGCGTGACAACCTGATTTTTAGAGGCATTCCCGAAAAGAAAGATGAAGATGTTGAGGAATCTATCAGAGGTTTCCTCATCAAGGAGCTATCTTTGGATAGTGACACCGTAAAGGGGATTACCTTCCACAGAGCGCACAGGCTGGGCACACGGAAGCATCCTGCATCTGCGAACAATCTCTCATTCAGAGACGTGGCAATCAAAAGCCCTTCCAAACCCAGATCGATCATCGTGAGTCTCTGTGAACATAACACAGAGACTTGGTTTTTGGTCTGGGTTGGCATCTCTCCAGAAAACCGCATGGCATCAGTGAGCAGTTTCCCGTTGAGATTGTGGACCGAAGACACTAAACTTCTCCCCATATACCAGGAGTTTAAGCAGCCAAAAAAAAAAACCCAGCAGGGTAAGACTTGTTGCTGATAAACTTTACATTGATAGCAAGCTATACAAAGATATTAACATTACACCCTGGCTATTTCCACCAGCTGATACTTTTGGGCCTCGACATTGATGAACGATGCATGAGGATGATATTTAACATATGAAATCCCGCTGTCTCTCTCTAACAATCTTGGTCCACCCGATATTGTTTGCCAGTTCTTTTTTTGGCATTTGGCTCATGCTAACTCATGTGGCTCATGTGTTTTATGTTTGTTTGTTTGTACATACATTGATAGACAAGCAATAGCTGAGCACCTAAGATTATTAATAAAGTTCTATTTGCAGGAAGGCTATTATATGTCTTTTTAGTATACTTTAAAAAAAAAGTTATGATGGATAATGAGAACCTTTGCTTCGAGAATGGAAGGGGCCTGTGTTTTTTAATCATGGTTCAAGAAGTCAGAGAGGTGTTGCAATTCTGTTAAGAGAGCATCTGGACTATTGTTTACATAAGATGGAGCATGATATGGATGGTCGTATAATTATTCTAGATGTTACAATTAAGAACTTACACTATATATGCCCCATATAACAATAATCCTACTTGTTTTAAAAATATGTATAATATGATCCAGCATTATGATAATCCAATAATTATGGTCAGGGACTTCAACATGGTTGACACAAAAAATGGGTCAGTTGAGGACTTCTTTTGAGTCCTAATTCAAATGGAAATATTTCCAGTGATTGTGGTATCTCTGATGTCCATGTCCATAAATCCAATTGGAAATAATAGGAAAAGAAAGTCGCCCCTGATAACTTCAGATCTTCCGTAATCATCATGGTTAGATGTTTTCTTCAGTATCAAAAGTAATTCAGTGATAATTACAGAGCAAACAGTGACAAGCAGCTAATGCACCATGGCTTTCCATGGTGCAGATTCACCAAAATGTAAAGAAATATTGGCTAAATAAAAACTGGGCTCAGTGTGAAGCCTTCACTCACTGACTCTGTGGCAACATTATACTCATTATACACACCCAAAGCAAAGCATGAACAGTAGGAGGGAAAAAATCCATGAATATTAGAGTACTTTTTTTTTTACATTACATATAGACATGGATCTCATATCCCTGGTTGGTTTTCAAACGAATATTTGCTTCTCGCTGTCGTCACACCTAAACCACGTCCCTAGCTGCCAGTAGTTCCTCGCGAATCCAGCTGCCTCGCAAGATAAACCGTAAGTGGCATGCCTGGCTAAGACACAAACTGACAATGCCAAAAGCCTCTAAATAAAGGGAGTAAAACAAAAAACGGCTAACGGTTCAAAGGGATATCGTTTTAAAATCATTGTAATCATTCATTATGGAGTTTTAGCACTTCATTGCAAAATGTAAATGGTTTTTCTGTTTTTACATCACAAAAAAGTGAACCATACATCAAAATCAATGATTTGATCATTTTAGTTAATCAAAAATGATCACATTGTGAAATATCTCTTACTTTTAAAAGCCTCTTTACATATTCCATCAGGTTAGTTGTGTTTCCTTTAAAGTACAACACCACCTAGTCCATTCCTTCTATCTGGTTGTTTTGTTCAACCATCATGTTGTTGGCAAACAGACCAAACTAAACATCAAATTAAGTCATTTGTCATCACCTTTCAAAACGAGCCATAGGGGTGTCCTGATCTGACTGATTCAATTCAATTCAGTTTTATTTAATAGCGCCATATCATAACAAAGTTATCTCAGGGCACTTTTTCGAATAGAGCAAGTCTAGACCGACTCTTTATATTTACAGAGACCCAACAGTTCCCACCATGAGCAAGCACTATGCGACAGTGGCAAGGAAAAACTCCCTTTTAACAGGTAGAAACCTCGAGCAGAACCAGGCTCAAGGTGGGCGGTCATCTGCCTCGACCGGTTGGGTTGAAGGGGGAGGGGGAGCGGGAGAGAGAGAGCAGGAGGAAAGAGAACATACAGCAGCACAATACAGTTCCACATAGGGATGTAAGGCAATAGATATGGTAATGGCATTGATGTTAACACCAACAGAAACAAAACTAAGAGCAACACCATAATAGCAATACTAATAAGAGCAACAACAGCAATAGCAGCAGCGGGTGCAGAGCAGGAGCACGGGGGCAGCAGGCGGCAGCAACCACAGACCCAGACTCCACAGCTCCGGAGGCAGAAATACCTGCAGAAAGCAACAGAAGGGGGGAGAGAGAGAGAGAGGAGAGAAAGCACACAACTACGGGAAGAAGTTGAATTAATAACAAGCATTGATGGGATATGAGGGCATACAGATGGAGAGGAAGAGGAGGAGAAAGGAGCTCAGTGCATCATAGGAAGTCCCCCTGCAGTCTAGGCCTATAGCAGCATAACTAAGGGGGGGCTCAGGGGTCACCTGAGTCAGCCCAACTATAAGCTTTATCAAAGAGGAAAGTCTTAAGCCTACTCTTAAATGTGAGGAGGTTGTCCGCCTCCCGTACACAAACTGGGATCTGGTTCCACAGGAGAGGAGCTTGATAGCTGAAGGCTCTGGCTTCCATTCTACTTTTAGAGACTCTTAGAGACTCTAGGAACCATAAGGAACCCTGCATTCTGGGAGCGCAGTGCTCTAGTGGGGTAATAGGGTACTATGAGCTCTTTAAGATATGATGGTGCCTGACCATTTAGGGCTTTGAAGGTGAGGAGAAGGATTTTAAATTTTATTCTGGATTTTACAGGGAGCCAGTGTAGAGAAGCTAATATTGGAGAAATATGTTCTCTTTTTCTGGTTCTTGTCAGTAAACGTGCCTCAGCATTCTGAATCAGCTGGAGAGTCTTAAGGGATTTATTGGGGCAGCCTGATAATAGAGAGTTGCAATAGTCCAGCCTAGACTTAACAAATGCATGGACTAGTTTTTCTGCATCTTTTTGAGATAGGATGTGCCTGATTTTTGCAATGTTACGTAAATGAAAAAAGGCAGTTCTTGAAGCTTGTTTTATTTGGGAGTTAAAGGACATATCCTGATCAAAGATAACTCCAAGATTCCTTATGGTTTCGCTGGAGGCCAGGGCAATGCCATCTAGAGAAACTATATCTTTAGATAATGTGTTTCGAAGGTGTTCGGGGCCAAGTACAATAACTTCGGTTTTGTCTGAGTTTAACATCAGAAAATTGCAGGTCATCCAGGTTTTATGTCCTTAAGGCATGCTTGAAGTTTAGCTAATTGATTGGTTTCATCTGGCTTGATCAATAAATATAATTGGGTATCATCTGCATAACAATGAAAATGTATAGAGTGCTTCCTAATAATATTGCCTAAAAGGAAGCACATACAAGGTTAATAGAATTGGTCCAAGCACAGAACCTTGTGGAACTCCGTGACTAACTTTGGCGTGCATAGAGGATTCATCATTAACGTGTACAAGCTGATATCGATCTGATAAATAGGATTTAAACCAGCTTAGTGCAGTACCTTTAATGCCAATTAAATGTTCTAGTCTCTGTAATAGAATGTGATGGTCAATGGTATCGAATGCAGCACTAAGATCTAGTAAGACAAGTACAAAGACAAGTCCTTTGTCTGATGCAATTAGAAGGTCATTTGTAACTTTCACCAGTGCTGTCTCTGTGCTATGATGCACTCTAAATCCTGACTGAAAATCCTCAAACAGCTTGTTGTGTAGAAAGTCACACAACTGATTGGCGACTGCTTTCTCAAGAACCTTAGAGAGAAAAGGAGGGTTAGATATAGGTCTATAATTTGACAAAATCCCTGGATCAAGAGTGGGCTTTTTAAGAAGAGGTTTAATTACAGCTACTTTAAAGGACTGTGGCACATAGCCTTTTAATAAGGACAGATTGATCATATCTAGTAAATAAGTGCTAACTAAAGGTAAAATTTCTTTAAGCAGCCTAGTTGGGACAGGGTCTAAGAGACACGTTGATGGCTTAGATGAGGAAATCATGGAAGTTAGTTGACTAAGGTTGATGGGAGAAAAGCAGTCTAAATGTACAGGTTTTACAGTTGTTTCTAAGGTTCCTGTGTTTGAAGATAAGTCAGTACCAACTGAGGGCAGGAGGTGCTGAATTTTGTCTCTATTAGTTAGAATTTTATCTTTAAAGAAGCTCATGAAGTCATTACTACTGAGGTCTATAGGAATACATGGCTCAACAGAGCTGTGACTCTCTGTCAGCCTGGCTACAGTGCTGAACAGAAACCCGGGGTTGTTCTTATTTTCCTCTATTAATGATGAGTAGTAAGCTGCTCTGGCATTACGGAGGGCCTTCCTATAAATTTTAAGACTAACTTGCCAGGCTAAACGTGATTCTTCCAGATTAGTGGAACGCCAATTCCTTTCAAGTTTTCGCGATGTTTGTTTTAATTTGCGGGTTTGCGGGTTATACCATGGAGCTAACCTCCTCTGTTTTATTATCTTCTTTTTTAGAGGGGCAGTAGAGTTGAGTGTCATTCGCAGTGAGCCTGCAGCACTATCAACAAGATGATCAATTTGGGAGGGACTAAAGTTAGCATAGGAGTCATCTGTTACATTGAGACATGGAACTGAATTAAATGCCGATGGAATCACTTCCTTAAATTTAGCTATAGCACTATCAGATAGACATCTAGTGTAGGAATGTTTGCCTAATGGCGTGTAGTCCAGTAATAGGAATTCAAAAGTTAATAAAAAATGGTCTGATAAAAAAAGAATTCTGTGGAAAGACTATTAGATGTTCAATTTCAATGCCATAAACAAGAACAAGGTCGAGGGTGTGGTTAAAACAGTGAGTGGGTTTATGTACACCAATCGAATCTAATAATGAGATAAACACAGCACTAAGGCTATCATTTTCTACATCCACATGAATGTTAAAATAATTATTGTAGGTGATTTTATCTGTTTTAAGGACTAAACCTGATAAGAACTCTGAGAATTCAGCTAAAAATTCAGAGTACGGTCCAGGAGCTCGGTACACTATTGTTACGAACTGTGGCACAGGAAGCAGGACTCAAATGCACGACTCTCTACTCAGTAGTTTCAAAACTTAAACTCTTTACTGAAAAAACAAGAACAACAAAAAGACGCTTTCAATCTAAGACAAAGTACAACTTAAACCGCTCACAAGGAGGATAATACAAAGTACAACAAAAAATCACTCTTGCAGAGGTAACTATACAAAGTACAAACTCAAAACGCTCCAGAAAGGAGGAACACCAAAGTACAATGAAAAACACAAAACCTGACAGTAGCTTTAGGCATGGGGGTACGCTGGCTCGCTTGGACCGACTGACATACAAACTGAACAAGACGAACTGGCACAGGACAAGGGGAGACGAGGACTC